>JAOXJM010000001.1:147270055-147282604 GCA_026413425.1 Tringa solitaria
TGGACTTTGAGTGAACCAATTATATATGGACACACATTCCTAAAAAAGATATAAAGAGTTTGTTAAAATAATAAAGTGGGGTTCTTTGTTCACAATTTCATGCGTGTCGTGTCCATCTCAACAACGACACACCACTAAACCATGTCCCTAAGCGCCACATTTACATGCCTTTTATATACAAGTTATTGAAATCTTGATTAAAAGTGGAATACAAATATCATTAGAGTTACAATAGCATACTCGTTTTAGACACACCATGTCAAAGAGGTGTCTCAACTGACCCTTGCAATGCCTTTGTGTGAAGGTGAGTAGGAAATCATAAATGTAATATAGAGGGGGAATTATGTGTTCAAGACATAGCTCCACTTAGAATTATTTAACACGTACTACTAGTGACAGCAACCACTAATGTAACAGATGAATCCTTGTATTCATTTAATATTAATATGATATAGTTCTCTTTTCCTCTCTTACACATTTTCCCTGTTTAGTATATGAATAAATCCAATTAACATAATTAGAGCACTCAGATGGCACTTTGCAGGATCAGAAGGCTTTTGCAAGAAATGTTACCTTTCTATGGCAACAGGCCCAAAAAGGTGTTAGCCCTCCTTGCTGGAACCTTTGGGCACAACAGTTAAGATAGTAACACTTATGGAGAACTTCATTTTACTTCAATAAATTCAATAACGTGCGTTCCATTTGCTGATATGGAACTGTTGAACTATTAGGACTATAAAATAATCCTCTGTATTGAATTTGTGGATTTTCTTCTTTGAAATATAGATACATTGCTACTGGTTTATTGACAATTAGATCCAATATAAAGAACTGAATCTCAGAATACCAGGAAGAACTAACTGGACAGGAATTGCATAAGTGACTAAATCTAGTTTTTCAAAGTCCAAATTGACTCCTTGAATTGATCCGTATTTGGCAAAAAAGTTTATCATGGGAATAAGGTTTTAGAGGAGAAAAAGAATGTGTTTCACCTTGTTCCTGGTACACAGTGGAGAATGGTCCAGAAAATTACCATATGCTGCATTTTTTTCCTTTGATACCTTCTCTACACTGTGAACTTTTTAAAGGCATGCAGTTATGCAGGTATCTATAAGTGGATAGCTGGTACTTTTAACTGTGTTTCTAGGTAGGAATAGACGAACAACAGGAAGTCTTATAGCTCTTACAAAAGCGCAGGATCTTCATGGGGTTCCACAGACTCCTGTGGAAACTGAGAGCTAGACCCTCATGTTCTTACCTGCACCACTGCTATTCCTTCAGAAAAGGATATAAAGTATTTAACCTGGGGAAACTCCTACCTGGCTCTCATGACAGAATTTTTCCTTTAGTGGAAAAGAACATGGTCCTTTGGGGAATTTCCACCTTGTCTCACAAGTCATCTGTGCTAAGTTGACAACTGGTCTCATCACATTCACAGGGACGTTAAATAAGGTCATTCAGAAAATATAATTGTACTGCTGTTAAGTTAACCTTAATATTCCAAATTTAGGAATTGTTGTTACTTATATCTTTACATTTAAGGATGGAAAAATAAAATCTCTGCTAGATGATCATATAGGAAGAATTCTGCTAGATCATCACATAAGAAGAAATGTGTAAGACATTACATTTTTTCTTCTAGATTTTAATCATAAAATGCAGTTATTCTTACAGATAGGCTTTGTTCAGTGTATTTTCATACCAAGGTAAATATTTCTGAGTAATGTAACTATCCTAGAGTAGTGGGGGTGCGTGTATGTGCATGGCCAAGGCAGGAAGGAATACATATTTCAGAAGATGATTGAACATATCTTCTTCCAAAATACATAAAAGAGATACATGTTGTTTCAAAAGCCTATCATCACAGTCATGGGAAGATGTTCAGAATTAATTTAATGCAAAATCTTTCTTATTAGTTTCAGACTTGTAGCAGCTGGAGCAGGACATTTTCATTTTATATGAGCAATTCTCATTCTAAATGAATGGAATGTGGATCAGTGTTTCTGTATTAAGAGGTGGTTCTGCCACAGCTCATCTCTTCCATCAATAATAGATAACTTGTCACCCCTGGGAGTTGAGAAATCCTAGCTGGTGCTGACTGTTTTCAGATGTGTTTAAAAATGAGACTCAAGCAAAGGTTCTTCTGTTGGCAGTTTGAATCATTATTTGACTTTACTCAGTCTGCAGATGCAAGTTTATTAATTCTTTAAGTTAGAGATTATCTGTTTATCATCTGTTGGAGGCAGATTTATTGTGATGGGCTGAAGGACTTCAAGTTCTTTCTTCTCTCCTTAGAGCCTACCCCATTAGCACTGTCAGCCTTCATCATGATGGTAAAAAAAACATTGGTACAACAACTTTTCTCCCATAGTCACATCATGACAGTTAAAGCTGTCCATAACAATGCTTGATTTACTCAAAACACTTTCAGTTTTGCGTTAAAGCCTAATGATACTTCTCCCAGTCTTTTCTTAGCTCTGACAACACATAAAGCATGAACTATCAGCTAAGCAGTTTGTAGGAGTCCCAGAAATACGCTGTTTTGTATTTGGTTGACACTGTTTGGTGCTGCTTTCATAATGCTGGGGAGGATGAGGGAGTCCTTCTGACCACTCTAAGGTTGTTTTCTAAAGGATTCCCAGCAAGTAAAAGTATGCATGTAATTCAGAATCAGTTTTGCAAGCATTTTCACTTTCCTTGGAGTAACTGTGGTGGTGTTTTACCAGGGACTGGTCCCTAATCCCCCCTCCCATTAGAAAGCAGCAAGGGCTGAGCTGCAGAAGACAAATATCTGGCCAGAATGGAAGTGGAAACTCCAGAACACAATGTATATCTTCAGAAGTGTTCCTTGGAGGAGGACTATGTCATGGCAGAATTTCAATCAAAAAGAATGAGCCATAACCATCTATGGCATAAGTGAGAAAAACTATGCTAAAGTCCATGGAGTTGATTCAGGATTAAATGTAGACTGTGAAACAAAATGAGGTAGAGTCCCAGTGCCATAAAAAGTTAAAATAGACTTGCGTGGTACGTACCTAGAGCCTTTATGCCAGCAGCTGCACATTCCCAGGAAAATGACCAAGGACTTTAGAAGGACATCTCTCAACTATGCAAAACAGATGCAAACCTCTTCCTAGCAGTAAATACACTTGCTCATCCTGTACCTGACTCATCAAAACTTGTCTGTCAGCGACCTCCAATTAAAGGTCTTTTAACTCTTTGTCCTTATTCTTGCCTACTTTTCCTATTAGTGAAAAGTAACAAGCATATATAAATAATTCAAATACTAAAATAACATGTATCCAGAAAAATGTATTCCTATTTTTACAGGTATGATCTGACAAAAGAAATCCTTCCTGAGCTTTTATCTGCAATGATATTGTTACCAGTCAGCTTTTTTGCTTTTTCTCATGCCTGCACACAACTACTCTTTAGTATGTGATCATTTTAGATCTCAAAATAACATTTCACCTACTTGATTGAGCATGCAGTGTGAAAATTCACGAGAAGTACATTTCTAGTGATGTTGAATGAGATGTTTACACTCTGGGTTAGCATGCATGTCAAAAGAAAAGTTTGGGAAAGACAAAAGGCTGTTGTTGTGTCTAGATTTCTCAAAAAAAAAATCCTTTTTAACCTATCTACCATTTTTATATACTAATGCATGTAAAAGGTTAACACTATTTCAACTGTAGAGATGAAGGGAAGAGACCAGAAATCTTGTGATGGAGAAGCTGATAATCGTCCAAAAGGCCATGTTCTCCAACTACTTTGCAGATCTCAAGACTAACACAAAGACATGGTATGTTACAAAAGGAAAATAAAATGTTCCTCTGCTGCTCCAGTTGAAAGCCAGGGAAGCTTGGAAGCTTTTTAGCCAGAAAGTCTTTACCTGCAGGGGAACATGAATCTGCTCTGTCATGAAAAACCTATGGGAAAACATGCCTTTGCTAAAAGTTCTGAAAATGGTAGTGGATTATCTTAACTGTTCATTTACATTTGTTTTGTCCTGATCACATCGTGAACAACAGAACGTTGCAGCAGGAAGACATACGTGGCAGATTGTCCAGGTATATAGCAGGCTCATTGAATGTAAAGGAAGTTTGCTGTCCGTATCAACAGAGTTTGGGATGCGACCACTTTTCCTGTGGGAAGCGTGAGCGTTGGCTGCGGAAGCTCACTGTGGTAAAGCCTGTGCTGTCTAGATCCAGACCAAATACACACGTTTCAGTGATCTCTACTGAGGTGCATGTAGCTGTTTCTCAATGTGTACAACGCACACAATGCATGCAGTGCATACTCTGCCTTGCACAGATTCCATTAGCAAGGAGCTAAGCCTGGCATAATTGCTGCAGAGGCTTCTCTGGCCAGAATTCCTGGCAAGGATTTAAAGGAAGAGTTTGCTTACAATTAGCAGGCAGAAGGATATAATCAATGATTACTTGCAGCACACGCTTGCAGCACAGTAATCCATTGTCAAACTGTAATAGGAAAAGAAGATGGTATTTGTGAAGAGAAACTAAGTATATTATTGTGGCTGTTCTTTATTCTCAAACATTTACAAAATTAAAGCAAAGTACAAATGCTGTGGGGGGTGGTGTTGCCCTTGACTGTTTTTTCAGTTAGCATTAAGCTATGTCTCTAAAGTACTGTAGAAGAAATAAAGGCAAAATGTTGTTTAAAACTATTATAGATTTCATTTTGGGCATCACCATGATGAACGTCTGGTTCTATCTCTCCAGAAAGGCAGTTTGTTAGTAAAGACTCATGGTATGAAAATAATCACGTCTGGATGCATCATTTCTAAAAGTACTTGGTAGTTCAGATATCACAGAGAGCTAGATAACAAGTACATACTGATGCCTCTCTGTGGTATAGTCTGGGCTGTATCAGAAGCATGTGCCCACACTCTGGAGCTCTGAGTTCAGATACCATTGAGAGTGGGCAGATTATGGTAAGTTAACTGAAAGTTTCTGCCTGTATCTGTCTCTTCTACTTATTGCCTGGAAGCTTGTATTTCCATGATAAGGGGAGGTAAAGAACTTAAAAGTGCCTTTAAAATTGCATGGGCTGAAGGTGGAGAAGGTGTCTGAGGTGTCTGCGTTTCTTTGTGAAATGTGTGTCACTAGACAAAAGGGAGGAAGCAACTGAAAACCAAACGAGGTCTGAAGTTCTGCACAGCCTTCGCTTCCCCTCTGGGACAGGCCAGATAGATCCCATTTCATTTATTATTAAAACTCCCTGCTGAACCTCTGGAAATTGATATCAGGGAAGAACATATTTTCTGTGGAAAAGCACTGTAGGATACTAGTGAGGAGAAGCATGTGACTGCGAATGACAGTGGGAGTGTTTTTATTTCATCTAAGTTTGAAACAGGAGAACAGGATAGACTGCTGAAAGCAACTCCGGCAATGCAATATCCAGTATCGGGAGAACAAAATCCTTTTGTTTCCTGACCTCGGCCTCATCAAACAAACCAAGAGAAAAGTGTTATTGAGCTGGAGGAATCTCTTTACTGGAAAGAATACTGAGGCTGTACGATGGCATCTTACAAAACTACAGATACTGGAACAGAACAGACCTATTCTGGAAAAGAGAAGAAGCAGCGATGCACAGATGACAGCAAAGTCAATGGAAAATGAACTTGCATGAACTACAAAGTAAACCCTGTCAATAATTTTGATTCCTCTATTTAGCTGACAGCTGTACCTAAAATTGATCTCAGTTAGACTGACGTAAGATGTTTTAAGGACTGTTTAATTGACATGTGCATTTAATTCTGTGTGAAATGTCCCAGTTAAATATGCTTGTGCCTTCAAAAATGCATGATGTGGTTGAGTGTAAAATGGTGAAAAATGTCTGTCCAAAATTAATGTTAATCTTCTATATTGTAGGGCTAATGAAGCTAACTGTTTCTTAGTGCTTTCCTGCAATAAGCTCTGGAAACTCCTGATGATCTTGCTGTAATATCAAAGACTTTCTTTAGTATTTGTGCCTTGTTTTTCCTACCAAACAGGCTTTAGTATATGAAAATTATTATAGTATTTATCTTGGTGTTCATTCTTTGGTATATGCAATTAATCATCTAAACTACATACTCTGCCTCTTGACTGGATGATACACTTTCAAAATAAGAAAGATATAGTGTATGATAAATAACACATTTTCACATTAGGTTTGTGTATCAATTTCCTTATTTGTATTAAGCTTTATGATACTTTTTGTATTTGTGACTGCTTTTGAATACTTGTAGATTAGTGTAACACCAGCCAACTGCATTCTCTGCTTTTATTCAAACTCACATCTCTTATTAGTAAAAACATAAATATATTAATTTGAATATGATCCTACAGATTCTATTCCAATATATTACCAGGACTTTTCCACAATTTTATTCATGTTTCTAAGAAATAAGTAGAAAAAAACATAAGACAAAAAGAAAGTTTTGAATAATTGCCCAAAAGTTATAAAATGCACTTGTGATTTGTATAATTACTTTTAGCAAAACCAAATTGGTATAAATTACAAGACGGAACCCTTCATCTGAAAAGCAATGATACATCTTGACTTTTCATAGACCCATTTCATCCTGCGGGTAAGCTACACACACCAAAAAATTACCAACTTTAACAAAACATATGCAATAAATCTTACGACCCTTCCTCACACCTGCAGAAAAGAGTTGGATAAGCAGTTGAATCTTGCAGAATGTCCTGAAGGTCATCATCTCAACCTCAGGCTCTTGTGCAACAGAGCTGTGAAAGCAGGTGTCCCGCATTGCCTCGTCTTATTCACCCAAATGTGACATTGTGCCTTTTTGATTTGATATAGGTCCGTTGGTATGCCTGACAGCGTCATGTCCTCTCATGTACTTGGGGAATTTGTTAATGTAGGAGAAAAAAAAAAAAAAAAAAATATCGGTTATCACCACCACCCTTGCACAACCCCAAAGGGCTGGGACACAATATGCTGATAGAACTCAAGGGCTCAACCCAGTCTAAGCAGCATGTCATTTTATCAGGCATCTAAGGAAATAGATGTAGGAGGTGTACATTTTTATATTTTCTATAGTTAGATCTGTGTTCTGCAAAACCTTTGCTAGTCTCTGAAACTAAACATCCTCTTGATATTTAAATGTTAAATGTTATTGTCTGTCCTGACCAGCACTGATATCACAAGCTGAAATCTCAGGTACCTGCAGAAACAGCTCTGACAATTCATTGGATTCTGAAGAAATCTCAATCCTTCAAATTTTATTTTTGTGCTCATTCTCTCTCCACAACTTGTTCTCCTCCCCCACTGCTACAGGGTCCTGTTATTCTGGATTATACATGGCAAAAGAATGCAATGGCAGATGGGGCTGCTCCATATTTAATGCCTTCAGGGAGAAGAAGGAGGCAAGGGCATGCAGAGCACATGTGTGGTCCAGCAGCAGTCTGTCAAGTCAAACCCTTAGAAATGTGAGAGGCTAGCGCCCCAAGAATGACAGTCACATAGACAAAACAGCTCAGAGACACACTCCTGGTGGAAGAAAACTCACTATTCTCTTATGAATTTATGAAACATTCCATCTGATATTTTCTAAATCAGAGATTTTGCTCAGAAGGCTCAGGAAGATTTGGAAAAGGATTCTGAAGAGGGATACCATCACCTCCTTGTTTCTCCCATGCCTGGGGGCAATACAGTGAATGGGTACTAACAATGCATAAACTGGATCATAGCTATATTGAGTCTTTGAAGCTGTACTTCAATGTGATCTATAGACTCCTTTATAGAGATGCTGAGAGTACACTTTGTATAACAACCTGCTTCATTTTGTTCATATATCCCTTGTTCCCTGGGTGTCGTTGCATTGTCTGTTGCCCAGCACAAAATCTGTCTTTTGGCTTAAAAGCAGTGATTTGGCTGGTGAGACGGGGCTATGCAGAGCCCTGAGCAAGCTGTACAGATGGAAGACCTTTTCCCCTTCCAACGTATTCTTTTCCAACTTTCAAGGCAGTCTCACTGTAAACAGAACTTTTCCTGGTCTTTAGTCTGCCCTGTCTGCCCAGTTTCACTTTGTGGGAGAAAAGAAAAGGACTTAGCTTCTGGGCCAGTCAGGAGGGGATGACACGTACTCCTCTCCTAGACGAACAATAGTAGAAAGGAAAGGCAGGCATCTGTCTGCTGCACCACACTTTATTATTATTTATGACTAAGTGCAAAGCTGCAGAGTTAAGCCGCTGCTGTGGTGTTTGCCTGAGCAGAAGTGGAAAAGCTTTGGGAAGAGCCCGTGCCCTGGGGTGTGCACAGGGAGGTTGGTTTGGTGGCCGGACAAGTCTGAGCTGTCAGAATCACAGAATCACAGAATCTTCTAGGTTGGAAGGGACCTTCAAGATCATCTTGTCCAACCATCAACCTAACTCTGTCTCTAGAGTCTGCACAAACAGGGGCAGTTTCAGAGAGTGAGCAGAAACCAGGAATATGTGGTGAACAGTTAATGCATCCCGTAACAGCAAAGCAGGACTGAGCAGCCTTCTTCTTCCCAGGGAGAGGTGCAGTTTGCCTTTAGAAAAATAATATTAAAAAAAAATAAAAATAAATCGTATAGGCCCTTTAGTAACTAGATGGTACGTGATCTGCAACAGCTGCTTGAGACAAATGACACCGTAACTGATGACAGCCACCACCAGCGGGGCAGTGACACGAAGTCAGTGCCCCTGCATTTTGGCAGAGGATCCCTCCTGGTGTGGCGGCCGCGGGTTGCCTGAGCGAGCACTAGTTTTTTATCAAGTGCTACGTTTTCTTTGCCTTCTGTAGTGCCACCTGGCGTCGCTTCCTCGAATGGAGGTGAATTTCAAACGCCGGTTTGTTGGTGACCCTCTGATCTTTTGCACCTAGATCTTTCAAAGGCCCCTGTCCGACCTTTGGGATGGATGCAGGGGTCATTACTACAGACACACAACGAGTGATCTCAGGTGGTTGGGGACCCTGCTAGCTGAAGCTCCCCTCATTTCTGCCGGCCAGATATTCCAAATAAATCTGCTTTTACATTCTTATGCCATTCTCCTTATAACAATATTAATATTAACATTACCAATTTCACCGTTTCGTGCTGATAAGCAGCGGCTGGTTTGCAATGCAGCTTGCTGATAAGTTGCCATGTCAAACAGAGAAAAGGTCTCTGTGCCATCCGACATGAGCTCCGATCTGTTTTAGCGTTGTTCTGTTTTCTACAGCAGGAGAATATTAAATTCAGATCCTGGTGCTTGTTTTCCCGAATGTCATGTCTCAGCGTTTGTGTTTAACTTGTCTCATTTCTCTCTCTCTGCTCTGGTACTCTTCTGTTCTCAGGTTGCAGTTGTTTAACTGTACCTTCTACAGCTAGCTGGTAGAGAAACGTAATCTGGAGAGCTCACCAGCAGAGATCTCTCCCAGCCGTCTACAACTTGTCCTTATCATGCAGCCAAATGGCTTCATGTTTTTATGAAATTACATTCTAGAAGACCAATTCGGGTTTAAACATCAGAAACCCAGGGTTTGCTGATTACATGCTCTTTCCATCATTTCCAGATGAGAGTTTTAGTTTTCAAAATGTTAGTTTTCTTTGGATAACTTTGCACATTTCCAAACAATGATTAATTTATCCTTAAAATGTAATAGGTGATTAAAAGGAGAGAAAATTTATGATTAGCAGATGCACACAATATATATACTGAGACAGTACTTATTCACATAGATAGTTCCCTTATTACATTAATTTTTTTCAAACAGCCTGCTCAGAACTTCTTTCCATCACTCTGCATGAAGACATGTGGAGTCTGTCATCTGGAATTATAGCTACATTGATGTATAAGACCCAGAGTTACTTCTCACAAGCATAACCCTCCAAGTTCCCAACTCCATGCTGGAACAAGCCTCAGGCACCCAGTACCCTCCTCCCTATGCCCTGCTTTCCATGTAGGAATAGGCAACGTGTGGGGCCCAGACGTGAGCAACTCTGCACTCCCAAGTAACCAAGCACTGCCTATAGGTGTTCTATAGAAGTTCTGCAGCAAATGTCAATGGATAAGCACAGGTAAGGCTGTAATCCTGTGCTACATCATGAGGAAACGCCTATTTTCTCCTATTTTAACTGGCCTTTTAAAGAGTCAACACCAGTGCAACAGAGGTAATAGGTATGGGCTAGATAGATGCAGTGATGGTGTTGTATTGTCTTTGTTAAAGAATTGCTATAGCTCCCCATAACATAGGGCCTTACCATAGTCACAGCAAATGCAAATCAAGAACCCTGAGCCAAGGTTGACTGTGTCGCAGTACTCCTGCCTCACATATGCAGGGTAGCCTATAATTACACAACTACAGACTCTTTTTATTTTTCCCCAATAGCTTCAGATACTCTGAAGTCCTCCCACGATAAACATGACTGCCTTTCTCTTAGGCAAACATAACCAGGCATTTGGAATCCCAAGGTGCCCGTAACCGAATGCAGATGCCTCATATTGTATTAGACAATTCAGGAAAATTTCTGATTTTCGGCTAACACTGATTTTTCAAGTATAAGCTCACATAGGGTTTGTTGTTGAAATTCTTTCTCCATTCAGTAAAGCAGACTGCATTGGAATTACCCAGTGTAAGGTTTTAGGTCTTAACTGTTTGATAAACAGTTCTGTCTCGTTTCTGTTGTGTTTCTGTCCAGCAGAGGAAGTGAGTGGGAAATGAAATGAACCTGCACAGTATCCTGGACTGGACTCTGCTTTGTCTGGTGATTTGATCCCATATTTAGTTGTCTCAGAGTATCTGTGTAAGGCAGGGCAATAGTCCGTGCTATTCCGTTCTGTAAGAAATCAGAAACAAATGAAGGCAAATCTCATTTCTTCAAATTACCAGCAGCCCATTTTGAAGAAAAGATATTCCTGAAGAAGATTATTAGAAGACTTTTACACAAAGATTATGCTACTGTTATTATACTCTTTCCTTCATAAAGCAATAATGATAACTGTAATCATAATCCAGTGAATTCCAATCTTCATGAGAAAAACTATTATTTCTAATTTTTTTGGAATATAATGTTCACTAATTTTTCTTATGCTGAGGAGAAGAGAGTTTTCTGGCTTTTAAAATGCTTTTGGCATTAGAAAGATAACAATGAACTTTCTTCCTCCAGTTTAGGAAACCTGAACAATCTGTTCATAACAAATGTATGCTGCTGGTGTGCCTTCTAGAGATGTGCTGAGTACATATCCCTGTCTTTAAATAGAAAGCAGTCAAAGGATAATTGCAGCATTTAAAAACACTGAAAGCATTCTAAGTAGGAAGGAAAGATGCTTCTGTGGTTAAAGTATAAGAAAATATCTGGGCTATATTCCCATGCTGGGCAGATACTTCCTTTATAACCTTGGGCAAAATGTTTAATCTGTACCTGTCCACATTTCCATATTTTATTCTGCGTAAAATGAGGATTCTAACCCTTTTCAGCCTCAGAGAATACAAAAAATTTTGTGCAGGGATGGACATCCTGAGATGGAAGGTGTTATCCAACTGTTATTATAAATGGAAACACGGGATATGTCTACATAGGCTCTCGGTTAAGAGCTGATCTAATTACACAGTGGAAACCTAAGAAATAGAGTTAACAAACCTCATTCTCAGAGGCTCCAGTTACTATCTGATTGTATCTCTCGTGCATATTTATGTCTGCCTCTGGGAGCCTGACTCTCCTCAAATATGCTTTTAACTGCCTCAGATTTTCAGGAGGGCAGAACTGTTGAGATTAGTTTCTAATCCACCAGCTGTTACATTTAAGGAACCTTTGAAAAGCATAATACAAAATAAGTTACCTGCAGAAAAACTATCCTGCCACAGGACAAGGTAACGTTTCTGCAGTTAGGAACCAGACGTGGTTCCCCTGCTAAATCACACACCTCAGAATCGGCAAATCTTTGTAGCTCCAGCGCTGCTCTTTTTGTCTACAGCCCTTCTATTCTACTGGTTCAACAGCAGTGATAATAAACTGTACTTTGAAATTCTATAGCATCCCCTAATCTGAGCATCTGGCAGCTTGTAATATAGGCTTAGATTCACAAATACGTTTACAAGCCTAAAACCCACCAATGTTTTAACAGCCACGGGGACATGCGTTCCTAGGTCCCTTTGTAAACTCAGGCCTTAAAAGTCACTCTGTTAGACCAATTTATTCTACCTCTTAACTTAAAAGAATACGGTAGCTTTTTAGCCAGGCATAGCGAAATGATTCAATAGTTTAATGCAGGAAGCAGAGAAAAATACCAGGTTCACTAATTTAGATACACGGGATATTAATCATCAGGCTAGAATGTAGAAGCAGGAACTCCAGGAATTATTCTTATTCTCTTACAAAGGCTGTGGAATGAACTTTGTTTATGTCTTTCCTTATAAATGTATAGTAATATACACAGACTCCTCCTAATACTGTGAATGAAGTCAGTAATCTACTAGAATTACAATGGAAAAATGCTCAGGCTGATATGAACAGATTGCCCAGAGAAGCTGTGGATGCCCCATCCCTGGAAGTGTTCAAGACCAGGCTGG
>JAOXJM010000001.1:147330053-147344341 GCA_026413425.1 Tringa solitaria
TTTTTCTTCAGAGTTCATATTGGTCAATATACAATTTACTTATCAATGGCTAGGACAACTATCCCTGTTATCTATGCATATTTTTTTTTCCTTTTTTAGTTAAAAGAACAACTCAAAAATGTTTTTACAGTTTTCAGAATAAAGAAATGAAACACAGTGGGAGAAAGTTTACATTCATCTTTTGTTTTTAATATTTATTTCAATCCACAGTTTTTTGTAGCTTCAGATCCTACAGTTAAAACTGATCGGTTGTGGCATGACAAATACACTTTGAGGAAATCAATGATCCCTTCTTTTATTACAATGGAGCAATCAAAAAAGGTATGAATGCAAAAGTTAATGTTCTAGTAATTTGTTGGCCCTGTACTGCTGTTTAGATTTCTGCTAATAAAATAGAGACCAAATTTAATAGTAAATCATCTTAAGAATAGCTACATTAATAAAATTGTTTGCTGAGGAAGACTATAAGACCATTTCTTCTTTCCATTCTCTAAGTCATAAACTTTGTTTAGGGAGATGACAAGGGAGAAAAAGAAGTTTGTGCTTAAAACCTTTTTATGTTAGCATTGAACTTCTTGATTGCTGTGGTTGGGATAGTGAAAGTAAGACCACAGAAAGATGACGAAATATTGTGTTGTCCTGGTGGGTATGTGTGACTTTGGTTTTGCTTTTTTTTTCTTATATGCAAATCACTTTTAAAAAACTAAAAAAAACCCAAAAAACAAAATTCCTTTTGTGTTAAGGTCCTCCTAATAGGAAAATCCATCAACTTCTTGCATCAAGTTTGTCATGACCAAACTCCATCCACAAAGATGATTGCTGTGGCAAAGTCTACAGAGTCTTCAAAAGATGGTAGAGTATCCATGTTGGTCAGCTTCTTCCCTTTGAACTGAGCTCTGTACAATGTGGTTTAGACTGTGAACTGACACTTTGGATAGTGGGGTGGAAAGGAATACAAAAGTCCCATCTGTCTATATTTTAGTATAAGTGTTCTAATGGATACTTGCATTTTGCAAAAGATGTATGAAGATGCACACGTGTAATTTTCTTTTCTTAATTTGGTAGGTTGCTACTGGATTTCTGAGTGAAAGCAGGCATGATCAACCTGCTTTCAGCTGACCTTTGCTGGGAGGGAAAGGGTGGGAGAAGGGATATTCTTGAGTGCGGCAGTAAGAGTTTAATGCTTGCAACTTCTCATCAAATATACTTCATCATGCAATTCCATAATAACACTGAATTAATTCTGTGATTAAAAAATGAATAAATAAGCCATTAGTTGTAAATAAAAAAAATGATCAGTAAAAACAGGCAGGGCAGAAGCCTTTCTGTAAATATAATCTACCCCACTATAATATGTCAGAAAAAAATTGAGTGTGTGGAAGATTAGCACAATTCTTTTTGGATATTACTTAAAACTGGGATTACCAGCTGTTGAACTTTAAACTACAGCTTGACTATCAGTATTCCTTCAGATTATTTCTTTCTATTTAGAAGAGAATTCAGTTTTAATGAATAAGAGCTTACATACCATTTGGGTTTATTCTTTGGGTGCATACTCTTTGCAATGAAGTTATCATTGTTATTATGAAAGACAGCAAATAATAAACATCTAAAACAAGAAGTCTTTATGTGTAAATGTTTAGCAAAGAAGATAAGGTAATGCTTAAGATGCTGTTACATCAGCAAGAAAGGACATCTTGCTTTATTCAAGAGAAGGTAATCTTTTACTTCTTCAGCTTCTTCTAGTAACTCATTTAATAGCTTTTAATAGTGCCTTACTAGTATATTCAGCTTTTGCTAAGGGAAGGATTGTCTAAACATTTGTTTTTCTGTTGAGTTCTTTACTTAGTTTTCTAAGAACATCCTTCTTTGCAATTTTTCACATCTTATATGATATCTTTTCTGTTATTCTTGTTCTCAAATATGACTTTATTATATGCAACTTCAGAGCTTGGTTTGTGGTATTGTCTTTTGGGTTTTTTTCCTTGTTTTTTTTCTCCAAATTAACCTTGGATTAGTTTTTATGTTAACTCTTCACAGTGTGGACATTTAGCATGGTACCTCCATGAAAGGTGTTCTAATAATAAAATCCCATTCACATCTGCAAGGATATTTCATTTAATAATGTGATTTTTTTACCATGTGCACTGCTTGCCTAGTCAAAGGTGTGCTTAAGTGCAGAGAGGGTCAGAGTTAAGTGAATAAGGGCTGTAAATGCATTTGGGCCATCATCTTGCCAGCTACTCCGGAAAAAGGGAAAAACATCCTTTGACTACATTGCTTTCACCACTTTACACACTGTTTATGGCCATGCTTTTCCAACAGTATTTTTTTAATTTGCACTTGTGTTTGTCTCTCCTTGGTTGAACAGAAGAACTGAAAAAATATAGGTTTCCTGTTGTGTAGGGGATGAGCACTTCAAAGCAAGTATGTTATCTAAAGTGCTGATTTTCAGCTAGAAGTGTAGTTTTAGAAATGGATGTTAACCACTATATCTGCAGTGTGCTGAAGGTGTGCTGAGCTTAAGGTCTGTAGCCTAAATACCTCATAGTATTGCACTGCCTTAATTCTGCACGATACTGCATTTGTATTTAGGGCATTTTACCCATCCAATCCAGAAAGAACATTCTGCATCAATGATTTTGGAAATGCATCCTGTCCCTCTTGTTTTTGCCATCTAAGAATATCCTCAGAGTTCCTTCAGATAATTGTTTATAGTAAGATGCTGGAAAGCTAGAATGCCAGCCTGAATTCTAGATGCTTTTCTCGTATCATAAATCTGAAAGATTCATTGGTTTGGCAATATTTTTTATTTCTTTAATTTGCTTTGGAACCTTAACTCTCATATTTCTCTAATTTCCTTTTGATGCTGACGTAATTAAGATGTAAAAAACACGTATTAAAACAGGAAGTCAGAGATGCAGAACAGCGTAGAAGTTGGTCATCTTGTCTGACACGGGACTGTAGAAGACATTTGGGGAAGAAGGACATCTCTTTGATATCTCTGCATATGCTTGCACTTCATGTCTTATGGAGAGCTTCACAGGTTGCTGAAAGAGAGTTTGGAAACCTCAGGGAATGTCACTGAACCAGGCATTGTGAAGTTTCCCTCATTAAAGAGAGACTGCTTTATTAGAACCACTGTTTATTTCTTCATTTTAAAAGCATTTTATTAGTTGAGGCTAAATCTCATCAGAACAACATGAAACTCATTTTAAATCTTTCCTGGCTGCAGTACAGGTTGGAACTAATCATGAAGCAGGTGTTCTTACACTAATTTGGTAGCTGGATCTTCATTTTTTACTTGTAGAGCAATAGTTATGTAATTAAAAATTATTGAAAGTGAGAGTATGTCCTTTAATGCTGAGGAAGGTCTGAATTTTATGATAGTTGGCAGTCCAGTATTTGGAGTTCTGCTCCATGTTGTTTGAAGATTCCACACTTCTTGCTGTGTTGTAACAGCCTTATTGCAATCCCTTTCTTAATAAGCTTGTTATTGTAGAAAAGAGTGCAGTCCACTTCCTACTAAATGGCAGTGCCCTACTTCCTCCTCCCAAATTGCCATGCATTAAAGGTGGAGAAGAAAACATCAGGTTGCTGGCTGTCCCCCAGATAATGCAAGCATATTCCTTCCTCTCTCATTCGGACTTACTTGTGGGAACTCTTTTCTGTTGCGTGTTCTGACTGATGTTTTGATTTCTCTTTTTTTTTACTCACCCTTAGAAGTGACTTCTGATTTAGATCCACCCCAACAAAGCTTTTCCCTAACTCTGAGCTTTTAGATCTCCTTCAAATTATTTTTCTCTGAACTGCAGTATTTCAGCAAGCAAAAAACCCATCACTTTCTGTGTAAAAGTGATGAAATATTGTGAGCTGTTATTGGAGAGTACAAGATGGGCACAGATTAAAAGTAATAATTTTGAAGTATGGGCTGATTTAGACTTGCTTTCACTTTGGCTACGCCAAAAGTATAATATAGTGGACCAGAATAAATAGCAATTTCTCAGCTTGTGTATTTCAATTCCAAAGCATGTTTGCCTCAGTTTTGAAAACATACTTACTTAATTTTAACTTTTTTCCCCTTTTTTTTTTTTAGCTGCTGATTTGTTCACAGATCTGGAAAATGTATTTCAAGAGAAAATTGACGCAGCTTATTTTGAGACCAGCAAATACCTGCTGGATGTTCTCAATAAGAAGTACAATTTACTAGAACACATGCAGGCCATGAGGCGCTACTTACTACTTGGTCAAGGAGACTTTATCAGGCATTTAATGGACTTGCTCAAGTAAGAGAGTAGGAAGGGTAATTATGTTGAATTTGTGATGCTTGCAAATGTGCATGATCAGCACAGAAACTGTTTTGCTCTTGAAGAAGACCCTTTAAGTATTTATTACTCAAAGGTTTAATTGAACAGCTTTTAAATTCTATTTTGGGTTTAATTTCTTTGACCCTGAGGCTTAAGCTTTGGTCTTCCTTTTTGGTAGGAAGTACATACAGTAACATTTCATGATGTCTTGAAAAGTTGCGTTAATATAGATATCCTTACACTTGACCCTCTGACAGCCTTGAGGATGGTGGCATGTCCCTCGCTCCTGTCAGCAAGTTCAAGCACAAAAGTTCTGCTGCTCTTGATGCCACTAGTTAGCATTGCTGTGAATGTTAGGCTTCTATATTTTGGAGGTGTTTGGTCCAAAACATTTTGTCAAAACCCCTCAATGCATTTTTTAAAAAACTAATTGATGCCTCACCAACCTCTGTTTTAAGCACTCAGGTGCACCAACAAGGATCAGTTTCAGTGCTTGAAGTGTATTTGCAAGCTCACTGCTGTTACACTGTGATGCTACTGGTGAAACTTAGTCTACCAAAAAGCTTTACAAAGCTTTCCTTTGGCCTAGAAGGCAGGCTTTGTAATAGAGCTTCCATTAAGTTGTTTGTAAATCAAAGTCAGTGTTGTCTAGGGACAATTTGTATATGACCATGCTTTTTAAAATGAAAATTAGTGTGAAGCAAACTAAGGTTGGTTTTGTGGAGTCAATATCACGTTTAAGTAGAAGTTGTGAGGTACTTTCCAGTACTGATCACTGGGGAGAGGGGAAGTGCAAAGTGCTTGTTACTTTCATGATGCAACTCCTTGGAAAGTGTAAGTTACAAAGAGGCTATGGGTTTGTGTGCTTTTGCCAGCACTTCTAAGCCCATGAGATGGCTATCAGTAAGTCTCTCAAAACTGAAATGAAATTGTTGTTTTGATGTGTTAATGATGTAATGTGGCTCATTCTAGATATGAATGCAACTCAAACTACATAATAGTTATGCTAGCAATCTTGGTACTTTCAAATTACTGGCATTAAATGAGGATAAAGTTACTCCTCATGCTGATGTTCAAGTGCATAGCTGCCCATGAATAGACAGTTTGAAATATTTTGCTCATTGATTTTCTTCGTTGTTAAGACTGAAAGAGTAAGACAAGAGGTTTTGAAAGTCTGTGAGAATTTCACTGCGTGCTACAGTTACTACCAAATTACTGTTGCGGACTATCTCAGTAATATGCCATGACTGTTTGTTTCACAACCACCAGGCCAGAGCTTGCACGACCAGCTACAACCTTATATCAGCATAATCTAACTGGAATCCTTGAAACAGCGGTGAGGGCAACGAATGCCCAGTTTGATAACCCTGAGATTCTCAAACGATTGGATGTTCGACTTCTGGAGGTCTGTTGCATCATGGTGACTCTGAAACATACCTTTTTGTGTGTGTGTATATATGCAGACATCTATATGAAATAAAATTTTCATATGTCTAGGTAGTAAATACATTCCCCCTACCTTTCCATTGAAGGTGGGGGGAATTATGTAAACCTCATTTAATAAGTCTTCTTTTTTTTCTCATTTCCTACCTATTGGTTATTTGTATTTCAAGCCCTGGGTTTACAGCCATTTAATTGACAATACAAAATTGAGTATTTGGGATCTAACAGTAATTGATGGTGGTGGCCCTGATTTGAGGTTCTGCAAACAGCTCCTACTGCTGTTGCTCTTACAAGAATCTGGGGGGTGGTCTCTTTGTCTCCAGTAGTTAAAAAGAGTGAAGCAATGGAAGTGTGTTTCATGAAGGAAGACCTCTGGCAAGAAGCTTGAGTTAATGAGGAAACTCCCACCTCTGGGTCTAGAGCTAACTGATGTACTGTAGCATCTGAAATAAGTCTATACCTTAGGCTGAGTCCTGCCTAAGAAGTTTTTCCTTCCCTTTATTTCCTTTACTAGCTCCAATGGAAAAGCATTGACGTTACAAACATCAGCATTTGGGTCAGGTGATTCCCACCCTTGTGTCAAACTTCTGTTCATTTTTGCTTAATCTACTACTGTTGACAAGGAGCTCCTGTATCCTGTATGGATGTGGATGGTTGTTTTTTCATAGGCTGTGGAGAATGGAAGAGTAAGCAAGAGTTGCTCTTTAGCACCAGTGTGTTCTGGTTATACACTGAAAGTAACTTATCTTTTTGATACAGGTATCTCCTGGGGACACTGGATGGGATGTCTTCAGCTTAGACTATCATGTTGATGGGCCAATAGCAACGGTAATGTCATACACTGTCAGGTGTGAACAAGTCTCAGATAATGAATTGAATTGCTAAGTCTTTTTTTATTGAAATAATCCTTTTTTATTCTGGAGTGTAAGATCAGAAAGACTTCATTTTTTGGCATCTAGGACGCACCCACCCACTGTTGGTGCAGTTGAGCCAAAATCTTAATTCTTATAAATTAACCAGGAGTGCTGAAAAGCTACATTTAAAACACTTATTACTGAAAGTCAGTAATTTGTTTGTTCTAGCAGAGGTTTTAGCAAGTACTTAATAAATGGAGTGCTCCTCTTCCGTTATTACTGGTTTATAGCTGCTAATTTGGAATAATTTGCAAGGAGCTGACGAATATATTTGAAGAGAACCTGTTTGTACTGTCTAAATGAAATTTGATAGATAGTGTTCATTAGAACTGCTGAGAAAATAGCTGCACTATTGATCAGAATGCATTTAGCCTCCATAAAGAACTTGTAAGAACGTTGTTTAAACAGGATATCAAAACGTGAGTCTGACCAGCAGAAGATATTTTCATGTACATATGTAGTTTGAAAAGAATTAAATGTTTAGGCTATATCATATTCACCCCTTCTTACGCTTTCTGCAGTGCCCTGTGCTTACTTGAATGTTAGGTAACTCAGTTCAGCTCTTGAGGGGGGGGATCTTTCCAAAAGCTCTGGGGTTTCCAGGGATTTTGTTTTGACAGTATTTACCAATTGCATGGGTCAGGTAAGATGGACTGGGAAGAGGTTCTCGGTCCTTCAGGACACATGGTATGTCTATTAAATTTGTGCTGATGTTTTGGTTGTTTTGTAGGTATTTACACGTGAATGCATGAGCCACTATCTAAGAGTATTTAATTTCCTTTGGAGAGCGAAGCGAATGGAGTATATTCTTACTGATATATGGAAAGGACACATGTGCAATGCAAAGCTTCTGAAAAGTATGCCAGGTGAGAGAGGCCCAAATGAACAACATACTTGTAAACTGGATTTAGCATTTGTATTTTAAACTGTATTAAGAGGGGGGAAAAAGAACCTGTTGGGATAGATGAATTTTTTATTTTGTTACTCCTCTTAACTGAATGTTTAATGGTAGATGATGATGAAGATAAAATAACATAATTGGAAATGGAAGTTTCCTGTTTGTTTTACTTAATCCTTTGTTGTGAGTTTTTGTAGCAGTGAGTGAATGAAGCATCCTGTGTCTCTGGAAGAGACTGTTACTCTTCCATCTCCTTTTATTCATCTTTCTTGATGTACTTTGTGTCTCCCTCTTTCTTGTGCTGGAAGTAGTAAATCTCACACGTGCACACTTCCGAATTTGGTAGTTTTACCTTCTCTCAATCCCTGTGCCTTAGTTTAGCTAAGAACAGAAGAGGCTAAGATAAGAGAAACAAATGTTTGGGTAGGAATAGGAAAGCTCTTAATTGTAGTGGCCCTGGTGTATGATTAATGGGCTGGGATTTCTTGATCCTGCTTCTCAACTGAGAATATAGTCATGTTTGTGAGCATCTGTACTGGCTCAATCTTGACTTTTTTTACCTATTTGTATTTCTCTTAGTAAAAAATAGCTATTAAGGGTTTTGCTTCTTTGTGGCATAGTAATATTTACAAAGATATCATAGAATCACAGAATGGTTTGGTTTGGTTAAGGGACCTTAAAGATCATCTAGTTCCAACCCCCCTGCCATGGGCAGGGACACCTCCCACTAGACCAGGTTGCTCAAAGCTCCATCCAGCCTGGCCTTGAACACAAGGGGATGGGGCATCCACAGCTTCCCTGGGCAACCTGTTCCAGTGCTCCAGTATAATAAATATATTTATATTTTTATAATTAGGAACTGTTTGGGGGTGAGAGTGAACACTTTGCTTCAGAAAGTCACTGGGAAACAAGATTTTTTAAGGTCTGCTCCAGTGCACAAGGCTGATTTCTGGAACTGTACAGGATGAGTAGGTTTCCTTTCTGTTTCTGTGAGATAGTTTTTAGTTTACTGTCATTTCCCTGTTCCAAATAAGTGCTTGTTTGACTCAAAACCAGTGGTCTATTGCAATCCTGCTTTCTGTTCCCTTTGAGACTAAGGTGCAGTTAATGGATTTTATTCTCATCGCCTCAGGGTCTTCAGGCTGAAGCTGTCTCCCATTGCTAGAGTTTTGTTTGTTCTTCTGTTATTAGAAGGAAGTTTGGGTATTCTTTCTTCTTACCCCCACCCTTCACACACACTCTCACACCCACCCAATCACTTTTTGGGAGGCCTTGCTCATGCTTTGCCATGGAACAATCATCTGTAAGTAAAAACTCATTTGCCTGTCGCTTTTAGGTTTGGCTATGTTTTAAGTAACACAGACATTTAAAATGCTGGCCAAGCTCTTATAGCTGTTGTTGGCAGAAGGAGGCGAGTGTTGTATTTCTCAGTTTGTGTCTCTGACAAAGGAGAGTATGTTTACAAAGACCTGTCCTGCATTCTGCCTGGAGGGACAGGAGTCTTTCTTGCTCACTGGCATGTCTAAGTTGGAAGCTGCAAGTAGAATTTTTTCTGAAGTACATGTAGAGTCCAACCCAGCACTATGAAGAAGTAGTAGAACTTGCTTTTATTTTCTCTCTCCCTCCAAAATAGTACCTTGCTCTTCCAGGCACAGAGCACCAAATGGAAGGCAGTAAGTGATAGGAGATAACAGCTGCAGGGTCTTTTGTTTTTCAACCACAAAAAGGCAGCTTTGACTTTCAAGGATAGCTTTATTCACAATTCCAAAAAAGTCTTTAACAGCGAGGTATTTCAGTGCCTTAAGGGAGTAGTTCTAGACAGTAGTGTCAAAGCTCATTCTTGTCCTATCAATAATTTGAAGAAGAAACACAGATATATCCAACTCGCCAATGTTGAGGAATTTCTGTTGTTTAGCCAACCCTGGAGGATTTTTTTTCATTGATCCTATTTAAAGTAGATGTAACATAATGTTTTAGGGATAGTCTTCCTGCAAAGGCATAAGAAATGAAGAACACAGTAGCTTATTATATCTTTCAGATCATTGGATAGTTCTGTAACATCCCAAGATACAAAAATGTAGAATTTCTTTTGTAGTTGTCTCATAGCTTGTCTGCAGTGGCAAATTACTTTGGCAGCTCTTTAGAAATTGCTTCCTCTTTGTGGATATCTGCCTGATTTTACAAGGCTGAGTATCTTGGGTCCAGAGTAATTTTGCAGTTGATGTAATCTTGGTAATACCCTTCTGCAACAGAGATACCTTCTCTTACAACTGAGCAGCTGAGGCCATTAATGACTTACCTGTGAGTCTCTCTGGTGGATCAGAGAATTGAGCCTGGACCACATGAGCCACAAATTCCCTACCTCTGTCACAACCACGCTCTTTTTTGGTTTCAGTGTAGCTAAGTAATGTAAAATATGCTGTCTGTGGTTTGAAGGTAAGAGATGAGAGGCTCCAGAAGCAGCTGTAAATCTGTGGCCTCAGATTTTCAACCGAAAGAACGCATGGGGCGTTTACTGTATTTTGGTCTCTTGGGACTAAAAGGGTCTCTTTTACTTCAGCAAGTTTCCAGCACTGCCTGAGCACACAGTCTTTGGCTCACAATTTCTAGGAGTTAATCTTGCAGTGTTCTTTGCTCATCTGTTGCCAGCCAGTATTGCTGCTACCATCCAAGGTTAGTGCCTGTTTTAAGAAGTATTCAATTTTGTAGAAAAACTTTACCAGGCTGGTTTGATGGCTTTGCCTGTCCTTGTGGTCTTTAACATGCCATCTCTTTGGATTTTTTTTACAGAGCTTTCTGGGGTGCTGCATCAGTGTCACGTTCTGGCATCAGAAATGGTCCATTTCATTCATCAAATGCAGTATTACATTACATTTGAGGTATACTCTATCCACCTAATTAGCTGCTTAAAAATGAAGTACTTTTAATATTCTGTATGTGTTGTGTGTGTCTTAAATTTCAAAGAGCTTGTCATCTAGCAAATCAAAACAGCCCAATCCTGAATCATTGCTCCAGGTGCTTGAATGTTCGTGGGATGAACTCTGGAACAAGGTCCAACAAGCACAGGACTTGGATCACATCATTGCAGCTCATGAAGTTTTTCTAGACACAATCATAGCTCGATGCTTGCTGGACAGTGATTCCAGGGTAAGTCTTCTCCTTTACATTAAATTGTAGCTTTGTGGTCTTTGCTTGTGTGTTAGGAACCATCTTCTCTTATGTTGTAGGAGCAAGGGGAAAAGTAATTCTTCTTCCTCTGATGTAAGACCTTATTATGGTAGAGGCTGGACATACTCTCCACACACAGTGACAGATGCTGATTATAAAACCTGTTACAGTGTGGGCCGGTTGCTTTTGGTCCTAAAAAGCATCATGCATCATCATGCAACAACTGCCTTAGGGCTTTGCAAAATAGTCTCTCCAGCTGTGTGTAAAAAGATTTAATTTACTCATGTTCTGAAAAGTACTAGTAACTTAAAACTCTTTTGCTATACAGCTCTTTCATTGTCTGGATGCTTAACTGTCTCACAGATACTTCTCAACCAGCTTCGAGCTGTTTTTGATCAGATCATTGAGCTCCAGAATGCCCAGGATGCAATGTACAGAGCTGCTTTGGAGGAGCTGCAGCTGAGGTTGCAATTTGAAGAGAGGAAAAAACAGCGTGAGCTTGAGGTACAGTAACGATATTGCTAGAACATGAAAATTAATTGAGGTAGATATACTTGTCTTTTCATATATGGGGGATTTTAAATATCACGTAAAGCTACAGCAAAAATGAAAAACATGGTTGGGACAAATGAGAAAGTCATCAGCAATAGCTAGTTTCAAACAAATTCAAACAAAACTTTTCATTTGTGTCTTGCCCAAAAGCTCTAGGTGAATAGATTCTGCAGTGGGCTTTGGAGGATAAGAAATTTATAGCTGGTTTAGGTGAAGGAAATGGAAAAGGCTTTTCATATTCTGAACCCTTTTGCAAAAAATGCCATAGCTCCATGACTATCTCCCTACTGTCAGTCTGTGGGACGTGCAGTGCTGGTGTGAGACTCACTTGCTTTGCTAACCTCAGATTTCTTTCATGTGCTGTACAACCACCAAGGGGACTGATAGTTTCAAAATTAGAGGTTCCATGTTTGGCTTTCTGTGGCAATGGTTTGTTTGTATAAAAGTGGTGGTTTAGCCAGGCATATGGTGGCTCGATCAATAGCTTTCATCACTTGACCTCTTAACTCATTTGGTCTCTGTGTAGGGCAAGTGGGGTGTAACTGCAGCAGAAGATGAAGAAGAAAACAAGAGGATGAAAGAATTTCAAGACTCAATACCCAAAATGTGCTCACAGCTGCGAATACTCACTCACTTCTACCAGGTGCCCCTTAGATTATATATTTTTAAATATGGATGCTGAATGTCGATATGTAGAAATCAATTTAAAATATGGAGTAGGTCTAACTTCTGTGTTCATGTGTGCAGTCTTAATTTTTTACTTCTCTACTTAGAATCCCATGTTCACTGTTCCTTAGTAGACAGCAGGTTTTGCGATCATGTATGTTCCCCTGACAAGTAGTCTTTTTATGTAAGTCTCCCCTTTCCTCCTGTAGTGGAAGTAATAGTTATCATCTGGTGTAATCTGAAAAAAAAAAGAAAAGATAGAATTCCTTCTGCATTCCGTTCCTTCTCACCATCTTTGCAAGTCATTGCTATTAAATACTGCAGAAAGGGTCCTTATTAAAAGCCTAATAACTTGATTTTTAGCCCACTGAGATAGGCAGTGGGTAAGCTGTTTGGGGGAACATGCACAGGATATCTTCTTTGATTCTGGCTTTGTCTGAATTTGTTGTATCTGATTCTAGAGCTCCTATTTCCCAGGAAAATCAGCTGTTAGATTTCAGGGAAGGCATTCCAGAAGGCGATGAAATGGGGACAACAGCACTGTGTGCCACAGCAGCCTTTCAGGGTTAGACTCCAGGTCAACTGAAAACCAAAAAGCAACACCAACTTAACTCTTGACTTTGACACAATAGATACTCTTGATGTCATGTAATGTGCCTTTTAACTTCTCTTATTTATGACCTTTGGCATGCCTAAGGATTTAAGAAAAATCCTAACTTCACCACACTCCGTTGTTGATACCAAGTTTGACTTAAAGCTGTAGGGCCTGCTTTCTTCTGTTTTGCTGTTGACGTTTCTTGTATCTTTCTTTTATTTTAATATCCATAAATACACATTTAGACAAATATTAAACATGTAATCATGCATTGTTTCCCTGGGTAAATGAATGAGATTGAAGTGGTTTTGCTGGGTTGTTACACATACGTTCATTTTACCTTGTAGGGGTACAATTTGTTCTTTATAGCAGTTATAGTTGTGACTTAGCACCATGTACTTTGCATCAGATCCATTGCTGTATTGTCTATAGCTTTGCCAAGCTATAGCTACCCTGGATGAAGTGCTGTATTGTCAAAAGAGGTCAGTTCACATGGAAGTTTGATTTAAAATAAAATAGGGCATCCAGGTTATAAAATACTCGTGGCTTTTGTTGAAGGTTGTAGAGATCCTGAGCTCTGACATGAGGACTTCAAATCTGGGAGGAATTTGCTTCTGGGTCCAAATATTGCGATTCTCCCTCCAAGAGCAAAATGGAGCCGAATTCTTTAAGAAGTTTAGACTGTGAGGAGATTGTAGTTTGTGTGGATTGCTACAGGTTGGCAACATAGCTTTTGCCTGCTTGGCCTGTATTCCTGCTGAGCGCTACTATGGATTTTCCATGCAGGACTTTCCTGGCCAGCCTTAGTCATCTGTGGAAGTACTGGGGTCCTCTAGTTATGGGTATGTCCATGCTAGTATTTAATGGAGATCAGGAATGAGCTCTTTAAGTGAGTCATCCTATCCCTCCCAAAGTCCTCTCCTTCCTTGTGTTCTGTGGAGCTCCTGCAGTCCTTTGGTTAGAGATAAATGGGAAGATGGGCTTTCGAAGCATGCCTCCCACATGTCGAGTGCAAGTCCCACATAAAAACCACTCCAAACACATAGAGTCTAGCTCCTGGGTTTGTAGCACCGACTGCCCTATTCAGCAAACACTCAGCTGTTCTGGGTGCTACTTGCTGCTGTATAATCTCCATCAAATACGTATTTTTGAAGCAAGCAGTGGTCTAATGCTAGCTTGGCCTGCATCATACATACAACAGGAAAACAAGGTGAGGTCTCCTGTTGGCATGGGTTGGGTCCTGAATGGTCTCCCAGGTATGGTGGGACTACTCTGGGAGGGCCAGGGCAGTGGTGGCAGCTTCCCTGGGAGCCATGGGGCAGATGGAGGGTGCCAGCAGGGCAAGGAGGGGTCTCTTTAAAAGACCGAGCTGTTCACACTGGGGTCTCTGAAGTCCATGGCAGACACCTGAAGATAAAATGAAGCTCTGGGTCTTTACAGAGTAACTAGCATAACTCATTTGCTAACAATTGGGTATAAATGCTTGTGTTTGCCCTTTCCCGGATTCCCTCTGCCTCCTTGCTAGGCCTGGGCACCACCCAGCATCCCTGTGCAAAACACACCACTGATGTCATCTTACTATCTTTTGGGTTTTTTGTTTTTTTCTTTTCTTCAGGGAATCGTCCAGCAGTTCTTGGTCCTGCTGACAACCAGTTCTGACGAAAGCCTTCGGTTTCTTAGCTTTAGATTGGACTTCAATGAACATTATAAAGCAAGAGAGCCACGGCTTCGTGTATCCTTGGGCA
>JAOXJM010000001.1:147354570-147370142 GCA_026413425.1 Tringa solitaria
ACCAGGCTAAATGGGCTGATTGAACCTCTTCCAATCAACTTCTTAAATCATCCTTAATGAATGCGATCCTTAATTTGGAGCTTTCTGAGCCTTCCCCACTATAACTTGGGTCTGTGTCCAATAAATCACATGTTCTTTTGTTTAAGAAAGCACACTTTCCTTTTTTAAGAAGAAAATAGGATTCTTTTTCTATATATACTTGTTCTATTTGAAATCCTTTTGGTTAAAGCCAAGAGTTTTGGACTCAGCCCTAATATTCTTGTTAAGAAGCTATATAAAACATGTAGTTATTCTCATTTTCAGTACTGTGATATATTTGTGACAAACTTCCTTACTTTTTTCTTTGTTTTCAAGGTTAATATTATAAATAAAAATCATTTGGTAGGCAAATTCTACAGCTACTGTGCAGGAGCAAACCATAGAAGCAGAGCAGGAGTGACCTTATTGTGTATGAAATATCCCAAGAACTGAAGTTAAAACCTTGATACTGTCAAAGGAAAGTGTAGTTTACTTTCAAAATCTGACATGTTAGAAAGAGAATGACTTGAGTAATCACGATTTCTTTATTTCTCTTTCCATGCCTAATTTTCTGTTGTAAATGTTTGTATATTGCTGTCCAGGTATCGGGGGAGGGGATCCTTTCTTTTTGTTTGCAAGGGTGTAATTATATCAGGTAATTGAAGTATCCGTATATGATGTTCTGGAACTACAAGCTTAGAAAAAAAGAACAACCCACAGGTATCTCTCAAACCCTGGTTTTGCCTTTTTCAATGGAAAGACACTATTTTTTTTGGTGCAGGGTAAGCAGAGAGAAGCCTCCAGCTTGGAGTGCAGTTGGTTTACAGATCTCTCTAGCAAACAAACACATTACAAGGCTTTGGTACTAGTATTAACTATAATTACAGTTGCATGCAATTCATTAGTTAACAATTACCCTCAAATAAGCTAAGTCTGTGGGGCTTTCTATTTTTGCGCTTTCCCTTACTCTGCTTGAATTCCCTGGGAAGGAGAAGCACCTGCCAGGCCATGCAGGTGAGGCTGCTGTGAATCATGATGGAGCTGAACTCTCATGTGGATGATGTTTCAAACCCAGAGGTCCAGACTAAGTTTGCCCTGTGGACATCCAGACACCGCTGATGGTGGAAGAGATGCTCCCCAGCAGGATGTCCTGCAGGATAACCTGCCTTTCCCAGGTTGGATGGAGGCAGACGTTTCAGTTGCCCTGCGTGGTGTGAGGTGGACAGAGAAGAACAAAAGTTCAGGTGGTGAGCGAGTACTGGAAGTGGCAGAGGGTGAAGGAGGTGGGGATTCAGCTGCAATGTCATTTTCTTTCTGGACAATTAGGCGTATCACTCTCAAGAGGAAGCCTTTTAAATCAAAATCAAAAGGGGCAGATTAACTTCTTAGGAGGCTGCCAATCCCTTGAAACAAATCTGCTGACCAAGACAACAGCAGAGTCTAGCTGTTGTAGCACAGACACTGTTTTGCCTCCTCCCAGCTCCAATATAATGTGCCCTGTGTTTTGCAACAGAAGAATCTGGGTGGTGTGACCTGCAATTTCCACGGCCATTCCGTTTGGTTTGTCTGTCATTTTGCCATCTCCCAGGGGAGGGTAATTTCTCAGCACTGAGGAGCTGACTGAGGCCAGGGAGGAGCAGCTCCCTGATGATGCAAAGTATGAATTTAGGCTAAACTGGCATTAGGCTTCTGAAGCAGTCAAAGGTCAATCTCTAAGGTTAAGTAAGCAGTTTTACTACCAGGAGAGGGACCTGCCCTACATCAGCCTGCTCACTCTGCTGATGGGGGTAGCTTCTTCCTCACCTGCATTATGGGACGGCTGAGCTCTGCCCTGACCTAGGTAAGCTCTGCTGAGATTCTGGTCTTTGCTTGGATGTGGTTGTTTTTAGCAAGATAAAATGTAAACCTCCAAGTTTTGCAACAGAAACATCCATTATGGCAATGTATTTGAAAGGAATAATTGTGTGTAGAGGATGGAGACTTACAACACCAAACTGTCACATCTTTCAGTGTCGCTTACAAGTGTTGTGCTTATTTAACGAAGAGACTTTGTCTCATCTTTCCTCCCACTCCTTCCCTTCTGTTTTACCCCTTCTTCACTTCACTGAGCTAGCATTAACTGAATTGTTGCCTTGTGCTCCCTCTGGAAGCAGTACAGCCCTCTGCTCTTCCCCTGCTCCTTGGAGAACTCCTGCAATGAGCTCCTGGGACTTGCTTGGTGCTTACCTGAGTGTTTTAGCTGAGACTTGGGGATGAGCTTCAGGAAGTCTGACTTCCTCTTCTCTTCTGTGGTCTAGTTTGTTCCTTTTAGCTATAGTTAGAGTTATGTTTCTCCTTTAAGCCAGAAGTCAGGCTTTTTGCCTCCTTTTCTCTCTCTTCTCCTCTCTCAACTAACTAAATTCCTGCATTTTTATTAAGCCATTTCAGCAACTCTCTGGCTTTACAAATTACAGTTGTGAGTTCAGACATGTTTTAGGAATTGAATCCTTCACTGCAGTGAAATAAAACATGTAAGGCTTTTATTTCTATTCCTCTTAAGGAGCCTGCTAATGGAGATTCATGGGAGAACTTGCAGGTGTCATTTCAGCCAAAAGAAAATTTGGTCCATTAGGCAAGTGTTGTTTTATGTGCAAAGGGAAAGCTGAAAGATTCAGAGAATTATGGTTTAAAGAATTGCCAAAATAAGTTGCCTCTGGAAATCAAAATGCTTTTACAGACCTCTGACAAACATCCCGAGGAGTCGGTGGCTGGCCCACTCTCCAGTATAGGCACCTTCTGTGCATCACTGTTACAGTGATTGTGTTGGCACTTCAGCTCTGGCCATTTGTAAAAACTCAATATTAATTTACAGGCATGTTCAAATAATTTAATGGTCTGTGTATGTGCTACTGTAACTGTTGCAGAAGTGTCTCTGGAGCCCTAAATAGTTATTCTCTGCCAAACGATATCATATAGCCAATGCTTGCAACAAGTTCCATGTTGGTGGACCCAAATACCCAAAGAGAAATCACTGCACCCACCAAGAATGTGTTCCATTTTAGCCAGACATGTTTATTTTGAAGAGGAAAAGGGAGATTTAGCTAGTTCATTCCTCACTACTACTTAATGTGTTCTTAATATGGAGTTAGTTCTAATATCAGCAAGTACCCAAACCTAACAGAATTTTTTTTTTCATTAGTATGATTACAAAAGAAAAATAGACATTCAGCAATTGTAGGACCATGCTGCAATCACACCAGGTAAAATTACTGATGCTGAGCTCTCATGGTACAAAATGACTAGTACTAAATGATCAAGTGAGATTGCAACTTCACTGTTATGAGGCAGGCACCATGGTTCTTGTAAATTTTCATTACTGAACAGCAGCTGGGGGCAACGGGTATTTGTGAAAGCTGCTCATGGTTTTGGGGTACAGTAGAATTGCAGAAGTTCTGGTCTTCTTGTCATTTTTTTTTTGGTACTGAGTTAGTGTAGGATGTTTCATGAGCAGGCTGCTCTTCTGAACCAGCTGACTCCATGCCATTGCCCTAGGATTCCTCTGCTGGCAGTCACAGATAGTTGACTGCAGTTAATGTTGACTCTTGCATTTTGTATGTCAATCCCATTCTCTTTTTGCTTATATTCCTGAGTTTTGTCAGTGCTCTTCTGCTTTTGTTTCTTTTCTTTTATAGGCAGTGTCAATATATAATATTTGCAATAATAAAAATGTTTCAGAAAAGGACACTCACTGCTATGCATTAAGAAACGATTTAAAAAACCCAAACCTTTTTACAGCAAAGATCTCAGTAGATTATTTTTAACAATTTATGTCACACTCTAGAATTCAGTGGTGAATACTACAGCTATAAACACCTAATTGCTAATATCAACCATCTAATAAAGAACTATATGCATGGGGGGAGAATCAACTGGCTGTTTTCTCTTCTCTATCAGTGAAGTAACTGCTGAAGTCAACAATGTCCCAACCAGTATGAAACCAGAGACTGCCACAGAGACTATTATAAGGTGTTCTCATACAATTTTATGATTTGCAGTCTTCGTGTTCCTCCTGCCTGGAGGAAATCATGCAATCCATATGTTAGAGGGGGAGATCCCGCATTGCTGATCATCTTCACAGTGTTTGACATTCTTGTGTAATCTTGTGTAAACTGTCTTGACATTGATAGGAAATTTTCTTTTTCAATTTCTTAGTGTCTCTGAATGAGTGAAAATCCTGGAACAGCAACATTTTCTTGATCTCAGTATCAACAAAGGGAACTTCCGAGTCACTGCAAATCCATGTGCTGTGGAGCCTCTCTGTAGACTGTCTCTAGAACTGCTTTTATGACTATGGCAGTCATCTTTAATGATCTGATTCAGCAAGATACAGCCGCATTTCCTCTTGTCTTTACAGCCTATCCAAGCACTTACAGAGAGGGTCAAACAGAAGGGAAGTCATCACTGCCTTCCTACGTACCTCATTCCTGTGTCAGGTGCTAAAAGCCATCCTACTTAACAGTGAGGAACTGGGCCCTTAATAAACACTGGTTTGGAGATCTGTAATTTCAACATCCAAGGAATACTTGCCAAGCTTTGCTAACAATGTAAATTTGCTGTTGTATTTAATGTTTTTTTTAACTCTGCACATGCATCTGGGCTCTGGAGTGCAGACCTGGGCTCAGAGCTGCTACCTTATCATCTGGATTGGGAGGCTACAGGAGGAAAGAGCTTGCTGGTTCATCCATCCTATTGCTACTGCCGTGTTAAAGGAAATTCTTCCATCAGTTGACTCAGAGTTCAAGGAGCATCTAGACAACGCTCTTAGTCATATGATTTAGTTTTAGGTAGTCCCATGAGGAGCAGGGAGTTGGACTCGATGGTCCTTGTGGGTCCCTTCAAAATTAGACATTCTATGATTTTATGAGCTTGACCCTCAGAGCAGTGAATGACATTTCTCCCCACCACTCCCACTGGAAGACCCATCTGACACTGAATTACTTTAATGATTACACACCACAGCTGTTAAATTTTTCCATGGGCAGTCAACACATATATGTTCCTATGCCAACATCAGCCTAAAGCATAAAGTCCTCTTCTTCCCTCCTTGTGTTCACACAGGACCACATGTAGCCATAATTACCCTTGGCCTGCATTTGACCCTTAAAGTATTTTTGGACAGGTTTAAATAAGGACAGATTTTGGACAGATTTAAATAATTTTAATTAATGGTGGGATAGTCCCAGCTAGCAACCAAACTCCCACTCAGACACCCACTCCCACACCTCCTCAGCAGGATGGAGGTGGACCAAATAGGAAGAATAGAAATTAGAAAGCTCATGGGACATGAAAAAGCCAGGGGGATCACTTACCAATTACTGCCCCAGGCAAAACAGACTCAAGTTGGCGAAAACTAATTTATTGCCAATTAAAATAAATATCTAATTTCTGAATCAAGTAGTGAGAAGCAAAAAGACAAGCATTGAAACAACACCCTGCCTTCCCCCTTTCCCGTGCTCAACTTCGCTCTTTCACTTCAGACTCCTCTGCTCCTGCCCTTGTTACCACTGCAGATGCACTCGGTCCCTTTGGGGAGGCGATGAGCCGGTGGTGGCACATGGTGCATGGTCGGTACATAGTGCTTTGTCTCTGCCACTTCTTTCCTCCCACATCTTTCTTCTGCTTCAGTGTGGGCTCTCCACAGGCTGCAGCTTCCTTCAGGAATATCCAGCTGCTCTGGTGTGGGGTCCTCCCTCCGCGGACTGCAGTGAGGATATCTTTTTTTTTTATTAATTTGTTTCACTCCTCTGCCTTTTCAGGACTTTTTGCCCCTTTCTTAAACGTACTATCACCAAGGCACAACCAGCCTCCCCCATAGGCTCAGCTGTGGCCAGCGGTGGGACTGCTAGAGCCAGCTGTGTCTGGCAGCCCCCTCACAGAGGCCACCCCTACAGCCACCTGCTGCCAGCCCCTTGCCATTTATACCCAACCCACCATATTACTTTGCCATCCAAAAATCAGCTCCAAAATAGATCTCTATGGGGGAAAAAAAAAAAAAGGGAATATTAACAAAGATATCTCACTCAAATAGAGGGAGACTTCTGGGATAAGCAGTGCTTCCACTTGGCTCTTCCTCCCTCTGTCCAAAAAATACTGTTCCAGGCCATCTCTCCATACTCTACTACCTACAAACTAAAACCTGTAGGCTTCCCACTGAATATGTGCTGCACGAGGGAATCATGTATCATATGCTTTTACTGCATTATTATTACAAGAACATTACTGCACTTACTTAACTTTCTTTGTTCTGTAGAATACATTTCGGCTGAAAAATGTTGCTCAGCTAGACCCATTAGTGAGCTTTAATTTGTAAAGTGTTTTCTTAGGGTCTGTTTGATGAATTCTCAAACCAAATTCGCACAGCTGGATTTCAAAATTAATGCAGCAAATAGACATCAGTTTTGTGCAGTGTCTCATTCTGAATTCTCACGTCTTGCCTTACTGGAGTTTTCCCTTGTATTCTAAATGGCTCTATAACAACAACAAAATCTGCCCTCTTATTTCTGTAGCTGAGGTCATATAGCGACAGAAAAATGTTTGCTGTCTTCCAGCTGAATAAAACCCACTATAAGCCCCAAAGCAAGGGTTCAAAACCAGCATAAGGATCCCTGTATTTTACTAAATTAAGAAATACAGGGCCAGAAGGCCAAAACGATACCCTTCTTGTATTAGACAAGATTCAACTTAACTACACAACCCTACATTGCATGCAGAGATGGGCAGGAAGAGCAAACTGAAGTTCACCAACTCAGTGAATTCATTAGTCTATGTGCTGGTATGCAAGCAGTCTTGACGGGATGACCTCGGGAAATACTCTGCCTAGTGAAATGAGAGGAATATCTCAAGCAGAAAACCCTTGCAAAAAAAAGAAGGAAGGTTAATAACTTTAGCATTTCAGCTGGGGTGAATTACACTTGGAGGTGAGTATTTTCCACACTGACCAGACGGTATCTCTGGTGACCAGTTAGCTTGGATACCACAGCTGAAAACCTGAAATGAGGTTGAACATTCAGCATCCATTTATTGCTGAAGTTTCCATCAGAAAGGTGCACCATCAGGCATCACATGTCCATGTACAATTTACTGCCATTTTCTCTAGCAGGAAGGTTCATTTGGAAAGGTTTTGTCTGGCATGAATTTAACTGACACCAGGACAGAGATTTCTATCAGAACATAAATCATCATTTCACTTTATGCAATGATGCTTTAAAACACAAATCAAAAGACAAAACATTACTTGTGTGAAAGATGCTGCTTCTGCAAGTACCCTTTAAGACCAGTATGTGGTATACAGTCTGCTGGGAAAGCATATAGTGCTCTTGAATGCAACAAACACAGGAATAAATAACAACTAGTCCATGTAGCTGTGGTAGGCTATAAATCATGCTCCAAGGCTGGGCAAAACTTCACTTTCAAGGGACATTAGCAAACCATCTCCAGGGGCATTATAACCACCACCTGCACCACAAACAGTGATGTCAAGCAGTGACATCTCTCCCCCAGACACTGACAAGTGACTGAGGCAGCTTCTATGCAAGTAATAGTCAATGTTTTAGTACCATCTAGATTGGGGATCTATTTTAACATATTTCTTCCGATGTAACAAAAAAAAAAAAAAGATCATTGTCAAATCATGTGGTATGAGTGGCTGACTTGCATCACTAAATCTTGGAAGAAGAAATAATTGAAAATAGTGGAAAATGACTTGGTGCTTATTATTTCAACTTTGCTCTTTGGAAGCTGTGATGGAAAAATACGTCTTATTGGCAGTAGGTTTCAGTAGGCAAGAACTTCTGTAACTCTGTGCTTGCTAAAATGTAGGTTAGTTTTCCTTCAGTTGTACCATGAGCTTATATTTATCTTACATTTGTCAGGGTTTATTTATTGTCATTTCCTAGGGGCAAGGCTAGAAGCTAAAAGGAGAGCAAGGATAACCTGCATGGGGATAGGATGTGGAACAGGATCCAGTCTAGTGAGCCAGTTCCTGGCTCTGTGTGCCGTCTCTCTTGCTTGTACTGGACTCTCACACTGGGCAATAGGTGGGACAGTTCCTTCTAGCAATCACTGCTTGCTGGCAACCATGCATCTGAGAAGTATGAAGGTCCCTGCAAATGCAAAAGCAGATGAAAGCGCAAAAGCAACAGGCGATCACCCTTCTCTGACATGGCAGCCTTCTTTAACCTGGGCTACACAGTGCAGGTGCATGGGTAGCATCCTGCTCTGATGTGTTGATGAAGGTCCTCAGAGGTAGTGGAAAAGAAGGGGGCTGGGCCAGCCTGGCTCACTCCAGTTCAGGCTGGGAGACTGCCTGCAGGCCAGGCAAAGCCTGCCAGTCTCAGCAACCCGGCTCTGCATCTTCTCTGAGGCCCAAGGTCATTCTCCCTTTGGGCAACTGGAAGGCTGCTTGTCCTGTGACAGCTAACAAGGAGCTAGCCCCTCACCAAGTTCCCTGTGCACTTCAGTGTAAGCAACATCAACAGCCACATTTGTCCCATCACAATTAGAGAATCAGAGAATCACAGAATTGTTTGGGTTGGAAGGTTCATCTAGTTAAGGTTCATCTAGTCCAACCCCTGTGCTGTGGCAGGAACATCTTTCACGAGACAGGGTTGCTCAAAGCACCGACCAGCCTAAGTTTGAATGCTACCCGTGATGGGGCATATGACAGTTTCAGACTGAAAATTTAGCACCGAAAGCAATGCCCGCATAGTCAACAGCCTCACCTCATTTTCTGCATTAGGAAAGGGCAGCCAGTATTGTTTTCAACATCATTCCTGCCTTGAGCTTGCCCAGCTGCAGGGAGAGTTCCTGCATGAGCTGAAGATACTTACCTGTTCCTGACATCTGGTTACCAATGTCTGCAGAGCACAACTCTGAGCCATAATTGTAAAAGTGGGTTAGCACCAGGCTCTGGGGCTTAAGTTGGACTGGAACTGGTAGAAGGTGCTCTGGACCAGCTCTGCCACTCACCAGCAAACACAAAGTGTGACATGGAGTGTCATTGCAGCGTGGCTCCGATCAACCTCTTCCCACTGCATAAGCAGTTTGTCCATACATGCTTCTAAAAGCTCAGGTTTACAGGCGTTAGAGTTCACACAGACTGAAAAAGACCATCACACTTTCCCCAATTCCTATGGTAACTCCATCCTTTCAGCTGGCACTTCAGAATGTTTTGCCTTTATATCTTCATAATTTGCTCTTTGAATGTCTAAAGAGAAAATTTTAAATTAAATCTCACCTGAATAAAATATTTAAAAGCAAATTTTTATTCTTTCAAGTAGATATATTTCTATTACTTTACTGTGGAATTGCCCCCAAGGCAAATAAGTACAGAAATTATTTCCAACATAAATTTACTTTAGTACACTGTACAGCATTAAACATGCCTTTGCAACACTGAAATTGATAAGACTGCACCTTCACATAGTGTTGCATTGAAGATATTTTAGAATATCTTTGAATAAATTGACAGTCCTGGAACAGTATACTGGTTTCCTCAGTTACAGGAATAGCATAACAACAGAAGTGTGGAGGCTGACAGCAGCAGGGATGTGTGTGAGGTATGTCATGGGTCTCTTGTAGATCTAAAAGACCCCTGTGACAGAGAAACAAATCCTAAAATATGTTACTTAATGAAACTGCAAGGGCATGCGGTAGTTACTACCAATGAAATAGAATGGCAAGATGGCACAAAACTCCCTGTAAATAAATCTGAAGTGGATATTTGGGGCTGTAAGCAACATGTAACCTTGTGATAAGAAATGGGTCTGTGTAGGAGGTCAAAAAACAAGAACTACAGGGCCTGACATCTTACAGCATGTCCTCAGTGCTATAGGGCCACGTGGTACCACCTACTCTGCAAGCAACAGAGTGTGGGAAGAAATGCACCCAGCTGGAAGAGAAGTTGGGACATTGAGATACCAGTGACCTTGTTATTCAACATCACAGAGGGCAAATCACTTGCACAGCTTCTACTCTGTGTAGTGTCAAAATTACTGTGATAGGCCAATACTTTCTCACTGACCAGAACATCCCAGGTTTATGGGATTATTGTCTTGTATTATTCCTAGCTTAATGAGTGATGATTTCTTCAGCCTTCACAGTATTTTATGAGTATGTGCCCATTTTGATTAGTTTCTCCCCAAAGGGATGAAAAAAGAGTCTCTCCAGACAGAATCTCTACTATGAATGGGTGTCTGGAATAGTGCATGTAGGTGTGTAGCCTTGTCCTTAAGTAATGCTGTACTTTTTCAGGGGATACTGGGAGGTGGTTTCCAAGAGTGTATTTCCACGAAGTCACTTTCAGTGGCTGTTCATTTGTCTAACTTAGATTTTTTGCACAGTTTACATTCTACTTCACAATTATGGTGGTAGAAACCATAAAAATTACAGAAAAGTCTAGGTTTGAAGAGAGCATCTCTACATTATCTGCTCCAAACTTCTGCTGAAAGCAAAGCTTTGATTAAGTCTTCCAGGGCCCTGACAAGACAAAACTTTAATATTTCCAGTGAGGGAGATTCTACCATGTGGCTGGCCAATCCATTCCAAATGTTTAATTTTTCTCGGAGTGAAGGCTTTTTTCTCGTATCCATACGGTATTTTCCCTGAAGCAACTTCTGCCCATTGCTTCTTGTTCCCTCACTGTACAGCCATGTGAAAAGAGCACCTCCACCCTTTCTATAAGGCTGGTTTAGGTATTGGAAGACTGGGATTAGACCTCCCCTGACATTTCTCTTCTCTAGGCTGAGAAAACTCAGTTATTTCAACTTTTCTTCACATGAGGTTCTCTAGCCCTCTAATCATCTTTGTGAACATTGAATGGACTCTCCCCAGTTTTTCAGTGTTGGGCTTGAACTAGGGAGATTGAAACTGGACACAATATTCCAGGTGCCAATGGGAGTGGAATAATCACATCCCTGGAACTGCTGACTGCATGCTTGGTGGCGGCACAGCTGAGGAGCCTGTTTACCACCCTTGCTGAAAGGGCACACTGCTGGCTCTTGTTCAGCTTGCTTCCCTCCAGGTCCTTTCAGCAGAGCTGCTTTCCAGCCAGTCAGACCCCCACCTGTACTACTGCTTGGGATTATTGTGTCAGGTGCAGATCTTTACATTTATTGTTGTTAAATCTGATGCAACTGTTGTTGGCCCAGTCTTCCAGCCAGTTGAGATCTATCTATATGGTGGCTTTTTCCTAGTTTGCTGTTGTCTGCAGCTTTGGCAAGGGTGTGTTTGAACTTGTTCATCCATATTGTTCTTAAAAACTTTGGGTAGTGTTGACTCCTGAGGAACGCCACTTATGAGTGGCTGCTCATTTGACTTTGAACCATTAAACATTGTCATGGGTTGGGCTGCACTGGTTACTAAGATGAACAAAAGATGCTCCAAGGAGAGGAGGGAGAGAGAGAAACAGATGTATAAGTTTAGAAGAAACTAAACTAATGAAAATATTAATAAAATAATAAAAAGGAAATAATGAAATATATACAATATATACAGAATTGTATCGGGCTCCCAGGATGGAGATCACGTCAGCGGCAGGCACTGGGAAAGTCCCAGACTGGACTCAGAGACAGACAGGAGCTGGATTCCAGATCTGGATTCAGGAATGCACAGATTGGGATCAAAGGCAGACGAACAGATAGAGTCCTCCTCGGACAGTGGCCATTGAAGAAAGAGGCTGACCCCTTTGATCCCTCAGCTTTTATACAGAGCATAATGTAGGTGGGATGGAATACCCTGTTGGTCAGTTTTGGGTCACCTGTCTTGTCCGCTCCTCCCCACAGGCGGGACCCCTCTACGCTTTTCCACTTCTGACCCTCCAATGGGGCAAATAACAGAGCTAGCTGACCTTGGTTGTTATAGCAATAAGAATAAGCGAGAACCTCTCTGCACACTACTCCTTGGCATAAATTACAAATAATCAGGTTTTATCACTCTGAGAACAAACAGTATCTCCACAATATGCTGTTAATTTCAGAAAGTCTAGTTAGAAGATGCTTAGCTAAAAAGTAAAATCAACTAAAGTCAAATTAAGGTAGCATCTCTCATCTACCAAGCAACTTATTTCATCACAGAAGGCTTTCATCCACTGTATAGCTTTTTTTGGTCATTTCCTTCTCTTTCAGTTGCCTGGAAATACTTTTCACGAGGGTTTGATACACAGCTTTCCCAGGGAAGGAAGCGAGCCTGACCTGTGTGTAGTTTCCCAGACCTTCCTTTTTGTCCTTTTGTAGATGAAGATAATATTAGCCCTTTCCTACTTGACTGGGACTCCCTGACCTGCACGATCTTTCAAAGATGATAGAACATGGTTTTGCAATGAGGTCAGCCAACTCTTTTAGCTCCCTCAGCTGCAACTCATCAGGTCCCATAGACTTGTAAATACTGGGTTTGTACAGATGGTCCCTAACTCAGATCTCCTCTCCTTTTGATAAGAATTGTATATCTACATTTCCTGTTCTTTTAAACCCCTTGATAAATTGCACATTGTTAAAATGAACATTTCCTGTCACTGAATCCTTATATAAATGTAGTTTTTAATTTTTACTTTCATTTTATTCTGATTATGATTATATAGTTCACTTGTTAAAGAGAGAAGACTTTTATGCCATTTGACACATCTACAATGCAGCTGCAAATAAAAATACTTCCTTTTTTTTCTCACACAGAAGTCATTAAAATATTTTTTGTAGACAAGTGAATCCAGGTTCTGCACCAAGAGCTTGTGATACCTGAATACGAACTGCCAAAAAATCCCCAGAGGAAACACTCAATAACTGTGTGAAGATAATAGACAGAAAAGGCAAGCGGCCTTTATTTTTTAAAGCACCATTTCTTGCTTGGAGCTGAAATTCAGTAGCGAAATCAAAGCAGAACAGTCCTCCATGGCTTTGTGTGAACTTTGGATGTATATGGGTGGTGGGATGGGTTCAGTGTCAGCAGCACCAGCATGGGCAGTGCCGGAAGCTGAGGGAGTTGAGCACTCCACTTGAAACCAGAGACCAGCTCTGGGGCTGACACCTCTTTCAAGGTGGCTAAGAAAAACTTTTAGATAAACGCAGCCTTTTAGATAAATGCGTTGAGACAAAGAGGCAAACAAACCCCAGCAAATAGAGGAGGAGCGGAGGGAAAGGCACAGGCACCGGTACAGCCACATGTAGCCTTTGTGGTTTACAAAGAGAAGGCAGTGTAAGCAGAGGACTTCAGCTTGCAGATTTGTCCCAGGGAAAATTTCCCTTGGATTCAGTGGAAGTTCTGCCAAAATGAAAACCAGGACCCGTCTGGTGTGAGATTGGCACAACCACCTCACCGCACCCATGCAGAACAACACATTACATTCAGGAAGGGTATGCAAACTCCAACGCTAAACCAACGACAAAGCTGATTTTGAAATGGTTTTAATGATAGACAATCTGCATACCAATTGACTCATTTGCGTATACGATAGCTTGGAACAATACCAGAGAAATATGTAAAAAGTCTGCAATGCTGTATGACAATAGCTTCCAAGTATGCTGACCTTCGGTAAATGAAACAAACGGAAAGTACAGTACTCTTTTGATGAGGCATTAATGAAGGATTAAGAGCGGATACAGCTGCATCACACGAGCACTTTGTTAGGCACACTGTTTTCACTCCGCGCCTTTTCCGTAATTACAACCGAAGCAGTGTGCGAGGCAGGCAGCGAGCGTGCGCTGAAACAGGCTTCTATTTTACAACAGCCGGGCGGCAGGGAGCAGCACGGTGTGAGCTGACACCCCCCTCCCGGCACCGGCCCCACACCGACTGAAGAATATGAACCCTACACAAAAAAAGTATACTAATAAGTGAACGGGAAGGACACGAACGCTCGTGCAACTGCTTTGTCACCGGGGCTCTGACGTTGCCTGTAACAGCTGCAGGGAGCAGGGCTCACGGAAGAGTTTATAGGCTGGACCACAGCCTTTCTATGTGCAAAACAGTCTTCTAGCGTGCAACCGCCCCCATCCGTTTCAAGAGATTCTAGCTGTTTGAAGTGGTGCTCAAATCCTCACTGGGTGAATAGTGACTACTTACGTTTTTGCTCTTACCTTGTTGCCTTCCCTTGGTATTCACCTCCAGAGTAGGGAGGCATGACATATACATATGAAAAATAAAGTGTATATATACTTCCCTGTTTATATCATTATACTGTTTTTCTTCCAAAGCTCATCTGTAAGGAATGAGTTCAATAAAACTGAAGCTGCTAGCGTACCAAGAGGCTTTCTATTTTAATGAATTGACTTTGAGTGGTTCCAGTACCAAGAGCAGGTGATGCTTGCTCTGGCACCAAGAGCAAGCTTTGGCAGCCTTATGGTTCTGCTGTCTTTGTGGCGGAGCAGGGGTACTTGCTCTCTCCTCCAGAGAGTCCTGACAAAGATTGCTGGCATAGTGTGGTGAACCTCTTGTCTTCATTTATTTTCAGTGCATGTCATTTTAGTCATCTGCCTTATATCCAGATATCCAGGCTACCCACAATGTTGGCACAAGTGCAAGCGAATGCAGCAAAGAGGCAAGAACAAAAAAGGTATACCTCTTAAAGGTATATATTTGAAAGTTAGTTTTGATGTAGAAGAAACCATTAGTAGCAACATTAGGAACCATTTGAGCCACAAGCACAAATATATGCTTTGGTCAGGTCTTAAATATCTATGTTGGGGATAGCAATGTTTTACTAGACCTGTTTAAGAGATGATTTCTTGTAGGGTACAGGCTTGCCCTGAGCTGGTTGCAGATCTAAGATAAAATCAGATCACTGAGATGTGAACACTCAGCAAATTTAACATCTTTGAGGATTTCTGAGCAGTTTAACCTTTCCATGGCTATTATTTAATAACTTCCTGGTGAGTTTTTCAATAGAAGCTGTTCACATACAACTTTTCTATGTCAGTGACTCCTAATTAGTGCAACTAGAAAAGCGCTAAAATTTGCTGAAAATGGTCAGGGCAACTTGATGCTCCGTATTACTACATAAAGCTATATAGAAAGATAGACATTGTAGACTTTCCTATGTTGAAGTTGTGCACAGTTTTTTCAAACTGTTCAGTTATATTCACAGCCAACGTTCATGCAACATTTCAATTAACTGCCTTGGTATTGAAAGATGGCATGTGAGTATAAAATTTTTGTGAGATGAAATTTGGGGCAGTCTGTCAAGGACAGATTCATAATCCAGCATGATTTTGACAAGCTGAAGAGATGATCTGATATTTAAAAAAGGACAAATTCAATGCAAAGTGCATAGCACAACATGTAAGAAGAAATCGGTGCACAAATGTGGAGAGTATGCATTATCTCTTAAAGAAGTAGCATCATAGGGAGGGATCATGGGTTTACAGATTAGAAACCTAATCTGAATCAATAACATGATCCTTTTCCAGAGACACCTAATTCTGGGTTGTCTTAGAAAAAACATCAAACGTAAGGCATGGTGTGGCGGTGTACTCTCCCTTTAAGTATTTATAAGTGTTGATCAGATCCCCCCTCAGCCTTCTCTTCTC
>JAOXJM010000001.1:147376754-147391369 GCA_026413425.1 Tringa solitaria
CCTTCCCTTCCCTTCCCTTCCCTTCCCTTCCCTTCCCTTCCCTTCCCTTCCCCATGGGGGATGTGACCCCTTTAATGCCTTTAAAGCTCCCATGGGGTCAGACCTTGTTGCAAGCTATTCTATCTGTAGGCTTTCTTCTATGTAATGACATCCAGGCCCCAATAAAATCTGTGAACATTTTGACGTCTAGTATTTTTACTCATATTACAGCTAATTAATTCATGCCTGTGAAGCACTTTGAAACTATACAAACACTTACTTAATATGGTTCTTTTTCATGATTTACCATTCTTAACTCACATGAACTTTGAATTAGAGGTTTTCTCTCATTGTAATCTGAAGTACATCTTACCAAAGATTGACAGACTGTTTCCACTTTTCAGAACATGCCTCCTCAGTTTTGTCTTAACTTTGCTACTCACTCAATGAATACTGGGAAAACGTGACCTCACCAAAGCCATCAGGGACCACAAGACCAGAAAATGTCACCTCAGGCATGACCAAACTCTTAAAGTGCATGCAAGAAAGATTTTAGGAAGTTGTATGAAGAACCAGGCCTTAACTTCCCACCTATGGGATCTGGTCAAGCTTCCTGCCTTTGTTTGATCAGTCTCTTACTCCAGCACTGGGCAGCAAGAGCAAGCTTAGCCAACCTAGGCTGCCATCAGCATTAAGGCAGCTGGAGTCAGTGATCATGGGTTTAGGTTTATACCCAGTCTAATTACACTTAGAAACTAACGCTACAGTAAGAATTTGGGCAAATAGTACTTTCATACTGAACTTCCAAAAACTTACTCTATTCCTATTCAGTCCTTGAGGAGGTGCCATAGATCACCATATTTACAAAATTTTATTTTGCAGGAGTAAGGCTGAGCTCTTCACAAAAGTAAGCAAAGACTTAAGACCAGAATAATTTAATCCAAAAACTGTGGCTTCCTTGTAAACCTTTTAAGCGTTAGTTGTGCTCCCAGGAGAAACCACAGTGAAGGTGGTGGGGATGAAGGAGGACATTGTGCTGGGGTCTTACCCCTGACTGGGCACAGGACATGGCCACACTGGTGCTTGAGATCATGAGCATTTATGTAGAGGCTAGTTCAGACAAGGCAGGGATGAACAGGCACTTTTCAAAAACTGGATTTAGAAATCATCTTAATTGTCTCCTTTGTTAAAATAGGTGTTTTTATCTTAAGCAGTGATATATTATTATTATTTGTTATGTATATTATCATACTGCCTACTTACACTTGTATGTTATTTGAAAGTTAATTATGCCTCCCATCCTTTCACAGTCTCCACTAATGTTCAGTTTTAATGCACTAATGAGTTCTTCTTGGATGACGTGTATCCTGAATGCAAGAATAAAAATTAAATTGAGATCTTAAGGTAAAAAGAAGGTTCATCTCAGGTAATTAATATTTACCTCCAGCAAAACACTGACTAATTACACTGGTGCTGTAGGGGGAGAGGGACCTGTAAGGAGCTGGTTACCCATTATCTGTCCAGCTTGAGGAGCTCTGCCAGCCCCTGTGATCTGATGAGGGTCCTTGAGAGACTCCCAGCTGCGGTAGCAGGAGCACAGATGCTTTCTCCCACCGCACCACACCTGTGCTGCTGAAGAACCAGAGAAGAGCTGGCACCAGCAGCTTGAGGCAAGCAGCCAGGAGCTGGCAAACAGACAGATTTTGTGTGGCACCCAACGGCACCATGGAAGGGTGAGCATCTCTCTGTCCTGGCTGCTACCGTGCCTGGACCACATTGTGGGCTGGGGTCTGTGGCCAGGGAGGCAGGTGAGGTAGCGCAGGCCATGTGATTCACAGCTTCACTTCTCTTGGAGAACGTGCGTGCCCTGGCTCCTGCTGAGTGTCTACTGATGCACTTAAATCTTAGGTTGAAGAAGGATACATCAGACTGGTTCCTTTTGACAGGTTACTCACTCCTGGGGTAAGGTAATAAGAAATAGTCCCATTAAGCGGTACCTGCCAGTACGTCCTGGTGTCCTTCAGTATTTGTTGGGCCTGCCTCTATTTCCTCACAGTAAATGGGGTTCTCTTATCACTGGGAAGGAGTAGTGGGATAGGGGTGTTGGTGCCACAGACCAGGTGATGGCTCTGCTGCCTGTTTATTCTGATCCCACAGAAACACAGCACAGAAGTGTGGTCCAGCAGAGACAGGGACCTGAGCTCGGGAAAAGTGGGGTTTGGCTCCCCATGACACTGCTTCCCTGCTGATAATTGGGACCAATTATTTCAGTTTCTTCTACACCTACAGATTGCCAGCCCTAAAATCAGATGCTTGTAGGGCCTTCCAAGGTCTGCTGATAAACAGCTTGATGGTAGCCCTAGGAACAGGGAGTTTCTTATGTAGATGGTCTTGTGAGCACCACTGAGAAGCTGGCTGTCACCAGGGGAAGACTTGAGTCCACAGCTGTGCGATTCCCACAGCTGGAACAGAGGGAAATGGCTGAAATCTTAACGTACTTTCCACTGCTGCATCCCTGCTGGGATGGGGATTCCTACCCCCATGCACATCCCCTCACTAGAACAAGGCCATGTAATTGTTATTACAGCTGGAACAAAATTCACCTTATTTTCCATTGAAAAGACCATTTTGTATGTATCTCAAGTATGTTTTCTGATTTGGTGGCCTAACAAACTCACAGGATTGAGTAGGTATCATTTCTCTAAATCACTCATTAATCATTGCTTATCTAAACAGTTTGATCCCACTGAAGTACGTAAAGTATGCATTCAGTGGCTAACTTAGTCATGGAGTCACCATTCAGTCCGGAGGTTAAATGCAAAGTTGTATTACACATACAGTATTGCAAAAATAAGCCCGGGCTTTTAGTTTTGATTTCCACTTTATTGATTTGCACTAGGTAAATTTAATTCCAAATCTTACAGATGGCTGAGATAGTCATTCAATTTTGTCATTGTAGTGAAGAAACCATTAGGAAAATGGAGAAGTAAAGGTCACAGTAATCTTCTCTGGAATGAAGAACCAATTTTATTCAGAGATCAGATTTGTACCAAAAACTCTGAAACACTCACACTATGCCATTATTTAAGCATTTACAAAGTTTTGCCGATATACAACATTTGTGAATCACAACACTGCTGAACAGAAGATGGAAAAGTGGGAAGTAACTTCTTTCTTTCCATGTACAGGTTGTGAAATTCCCATGTTATGCAAGCAGGGTAATTATTCATAGGCATTTTTGTACTCCTTCATCCTATGGAGGTGTTTGTACTGGCCCTGTGATCTCTGTGATGTGGAGAAGAACCTTGGATCTGCCTCAGACCCATACCCATAAGCTTACAAATAATCACTTTTTTCTTCTGAGCAGTCACTTTTTTCCTCCAGGGATACTTAGAGGAAATAATTTCTGCTGTATGAGATAAACCACATTTGTTGACTTTAATTTTAAATTTCTTCTTTCTGCACATGAAAGGTACTCAATGTGTTTCAACAAATCCATTTCACATTTAAAAGGAGGCAATGTAAGTATGAAAGTTATATATTTGTTTCTTGGAAGAAAAACTGGGTTTTACGACCACAAGGTATTGTCGAGCACCTGAGAACACTTTAGCTTGTAAATGTTGGCAGAAATTAACATGCCTAAGCACAGAAGTCTAGAGCCACTGCGGGGGGCTAGACCCCTCTAGACCCAAGTCAGGGTACAAGGCTTGGACTCCCCAGCTATCCTGTAAGGGTGAGAGAAAGTCTCCAGAAGATGCTGAATCAGATCTGTCAGCCTCTCAGGTGTCTCAGCTGTGCAGGGTGCCTGATGGCAGAAGGCACCTGCACAGCTTTACCTGGGGCTTCTGCGCTAAGAGGTGAGGGATGGCTGAGAGCAGGCGACCTCAGAGCTGTCAAAGCCCAGTGGTTAGGCTGTGCAGAAACCTGCGTTTCAGAATCACCTTAGTTTAAGGCTTAACCACAGCTGTTTGCCTCCATTGGTGTGCTCCATCACCCAGTAGCAGCCACTCTGGGAGCAGAGTCTGGATGACTGTATTAGAAGACAATATTCATTTCAGCCACAGCTCCTGTTCCATCTCATTACCAGCTCAAACATTGGCAGCAACTGAGCTTCACAGCCACATCCAGGTTGTGGTGAACCGTTTCCACTCAAAGCCTGGTACCAGCCATGACACATAGAAGAAGGATGTTGCAGCACCAGCTGTTACAGTATGGGGCTTGTTTTCCTCTTGGCCACAAGCATGTAGCCTTTCTGGATTAAGAAAGTATGGTTGCAGAACATAATAGTATTTGAAATCTCCTCCTTGTTGTGATACTGCACAAAAGGCCACTCACTACTGAGTGATTTTACTTGCTCCTCTCATAAAAGTCCTCAAGGTGTCATTGGCTACCAGGGCTAGAAATGGAGTTGAGTAAATGGAGCATTTTCTGCGTAAATCCCTATCTTGCTCTGTCAGTCTTACAGGAATTGTATTATTATCCCACTTGCTGCTACTTTGAATTCTTTCACTATGAACATAACATCCTTTGCCTCACTTAGCTGTTTCTTACACCTTTTTACTTTCAATCAAAATGCTGATTTCCTTCCTTGTACTCCTTATATTGTTTCCCAAGTGCCAACAACCTTGAGCCTGTGGCACACTGAATGCTCACAAAGCACAGAGACAGGTTTGAGGCTATTATTATAAGAAAATATAATATATATTTCATAAATATAGGAAAATCATGGACTTTTCTGCAGAACTTTTTCCTTTAGTCTAGTGGGTGGCATCTCTGCCCATGGCAAGGGAGTTGGAACAAGATGATCTTTAATGTCCCTTCCTACCCAAACCATTCTATGAAAGCAGTAATCCAGAGAAAAGGAATGGATTTTTGAACAATGAGCCTTCAGTTTTAGTCTGTTTTATTGAAACATGATTTAAAAACCAGCGTGGACGCAACTTATTGAAGTAATAACCACAAGCATCTTGAGGAAGCCCTCCCAAATTCTGCTCCACGTGTGTCAATGGAAAAGTGTGCTATAATTGCACTGTATGAAAGAAAAAAAGAAAAAGTATGCTTTTACATTTAGTACCACAGCAAGGTGACCAGCCTTATTAAATTTTTGTTTACGTATTACAGTCCTTTGACTCTGTTCCAGGGTAATGTGAGGCTGAGGACTTGGAGAAGGGAAAGCCCCAGTTCATACAGGAACTTCAGGCAAAGGAGGCACCCAGGTTTGGAAGAAGGGGCACGTAGCTGGTGATAACAAGCTCTACCTCCTCTAAGCTCTTCGTGCCAGCTGCTCACAGATTACCTTTTTACCCTGACTTATTCTGGGTTCATATCACTGTTGGCCGTTGCAATATCCTGCTACCTTGCTTGCACTCTCAAATTAACTATATTACAGCTCTTGGCCACAGAAAGTATCTATTTGATCTCAGACACATTCCCAAGCATGGCGCTAACACTACATGTGTTAAAAGAAGGGGGCTGATGAAAACTGGGCCTCCTCCTGGCTTTTTTTGCAGACTCCTTGTGAAACTCCAGGTGAGGCCCATGGAGGCTTCATTTCTTCATCAGCTAAAGCAGGCCTAAGAATGCACCTGTATTTCCTGGTGTTGCGGTAAAGATTATTCTTTTCTAAAATGGAATACAGATGAAGGACTAACTACAAAGTGTCACATACGAAAATAATACCTGTAACTGTACCTCTCCCTCCTTTTTTCACACTGAGCTACCAGTGAATCCTGATATTTTAATTCTTATATGGCTTATTATCACAGGTGGGCAGCAGAAGTAATGATTATTTACTAAATAAAAAAACACTATGTTAAGGATTTTACTTTCTGCTTACTGTCCCTTCTGCCAAGGCCACCTTCCAACCTTGCATCCCACAGGACTGCCCTCCTGATTTTTGTATTCGCTCGGCACTGAGATAAATGCTCCTGTTTATTTCATCTGATGTGTCTTTTTAAAGGGAATGATGTGTGTAAGGCAAATATTCTACCTAAGTTTGATGAGAAATTTTTCAGTAGTTTGTATGAGTGCCAAGACCAAGTGCCTAGAAGTGTGTGAAAAAGTGTGCTTTCCTAAAATTTCCTTAAAAGTGGACTGTACCTATGGTGCAGTTGATATACTAATTTCTTCACTTTTTACTGAATAAAAGCAAACCCACTTTTTTAAATGTCAACGCCTTTTAATTAATAACGTATTACATGAAATTTTTTGGTTTAGATTTTAAGCCCTTTTATACCATTGATGTGCCAGTGATTTTCAAATGTTACTTTGTCTGAAATATGCAGTAAAATAGAAAATGGCTTCAGAATCCCGGATTAGCTGTCACTGATGGCATAAGTCTGTCAATAGCAGCCAGTAAATGCAGGAGGCTGACTTTTTCCTCTTATTTTTATTTATAAATTCCATTTCAGAATAGCAATAAGACACGGCAGGCCATGCATTTTGAAGGGATTATTGCACTTCTCTTATGACTAAAGTCACTTGCCCTTTAGCCTTGTGTCTTCTAACACCTCCTGAGGTGTTCAGTAGTAGGCCAGAAATGCATGGCATGCTGTGTCTTATAGCTCAAATATATTTAGCTTGATCATACAGAAAAATAATGATGAAGTAAAAGAACGTTCAAGGAACACCGCCAGCTATTCCATTCTTTTTCCATTCTTTTTTAATGAACTCATAGGTAAAATAATTCACAGGTTGCCAACTGTTTGTTAAAATGTACATGAAACACAGAAGAACTGTTTCTCTGTTGCAGTTATGGTATCTTGCAGTATATATGAAACACCAACCTTTTAATACAGTTTAGATTGTTGCATAATATAGAAATGCAGCTAAATTCTTAAAAGGGTTAAACAGTTCCATTCTGCCTTAAATTACCACTGTCATTCAATTCATTAGATGAGTTTATGGAGTTACAATATGTCTGTAATTTATAGCCTGCTTACTGACAAAGCTTAATGCTAACATATGCCTAATTTGCCAAGGTTATCTCAAGCCCCATTCATCTCCCCCACTAACAATATGCTGCTGATTCCATGCTTCATGGATGAGGTACATGCGGTTTCATATTTAGTGCTATCAATCACAAGTAATTGCCTCCAGCTCCCCGCCTCAGTGTTCAAAGTGATTTCTCTTCAGCCTCCGAAGCTTGATGAAAAGGGGATGCGTAGCCAGAGGAGGGCATCCTCCTCCAGCCTTAGCAACTGCAGACCTGAAGGAGCTGGAAATCAGAGAGGAAGGCACACCTGCAGCTGACATTTCCAAACTTCTCTCTCCTAGGGCACATGTTTTTTGCAGTCAGGAAAGTACACTTCTGGGATATGCTTGTGCAGTAGTGGCAACCCTCCATGGGAAGAGAGCTGGCTTCCATACTGACTCCCTCAGGTTTTCCCCAGTGATACTCTGGACTGACCTGGGAAACCTCTAGCCCAGCTACTCCATGCCTCGAATCACAGCCTGGGGGTGCTCCACTGCGCTCCTGGGCCCTTGATGAAGTTGCACAGACATGTGGGACAAGACAGGACCAGGGTCAGCCAGAGGAGATCACAGTTCACGTGTGTATTTTTGCTGTCTACTGAGTCTTCTTGGTGGGATTTTTATACCATCAACAAATTGTACTTTATGTAGGATAATATTTTTTGATTGTGAAAGTCCCCGTCCTACCAACTCCTAAACCTGCGCCTAGCTTCATTCCTGGGAAGGGTACGATTGGATTGCCTTGCAGAAGTGTTTACAGCATCAGGACCTAAGGAGAGCGACTAACTTACAACTCCCTCTTATCTTCCTCTTTGTCTTCTTTCTGGTATTTTCTGCAGCTTCACATTAAGCTACAGCGGTCCCTTGTATCAGCCCCTTATCTAACTGGGCTTTTTTCATATGGCTGTAGTCACCCTAGAAGCTGAGCAGTGAATGGGAAATTCAGCTGAAGTGTCTAATCCTGATCTGTTTATGCATATTCTTACTGCAAATCATGGGTACTGCTCACATTCCTGTATGAGTACTAGCATTTGTATTTATAGTACATCCATCAAAATCTTCAATTTTTATGAATGTGAACAAACATGCACACACACACACGTTGTCTGCTGAATAAACTCCTGAGCCATGTAACTATGTAGCTTCCTGAGCCTTTAGATACATTCCAGAGATCTCTTAGATCACATTAGAAAACACAAAGAATGAGTTAACAAATATATTTTGCCTAAAATATGTCTCCCGCTTTACTTTGGGATTAGACAATCAAGAAATTGAGGAAAAAAATTTGTTCTTGGATATTCATTCTGCTATCAACCAGCTGTAATCTCAGACTTGGTGAGGATGTTTTTGTCCTTGATATTCTAAAACTTCCTCAGGATAATGGAGACTGTTTCGCAGACCCAGTGAAACTCTCTGTTCGTGTAAATTTACTATGATCTGCAGTACTGAAAGAAATGACTGCAGCTAAACCAATCCTGGATGAACAGATGTATAGGATTTTAAACCAGAGTGATATTCATTAGTTTCACTGCATAGGAACATGGTAATCTTAATGTTTGCTTTAAAAGTGTTCTGGAAAAAAAAATAATTTAATTAAAGAAACTGCTATTTCTGATGACGTTTTTTTCTACGAAATGAAAATCACTGTGCTGTATGGAAGTCACAGCCGATGATATGAAAACCAGTGTTAGCTTCTCTTAGGGTTTTGGGGGTTTTTGTTTGTTTTCTATGTTGTGCCAGAACTCAGGAGCATACTATGGAAGGACAGCAGTCATGGGTTTCACATGAGTTTACTTAAGAAAGAACTAACTCCTATAACAATCAGAAAAACTATTGTACTTGCAGAAGAAAATGCTAACTGTGGTTTTGCGGTTAACTGTGTTTATGCTTGTTACGAACTGACATTTGGGTGAATTTAAAGCTGTAGTGATTCTCGCTTATACTTAAATAAGCTTTTATTTCTAAAGAGTCTGACAGGATAAAGCCAAAGAATCTGCTAAAAATGGGTATTCATTTTACTTCCCGCCCTCACATACAAGGCCAGCCATTTTATTTTTATAGTATAGTTCTAACTTGTTAGGTTTACTTTTTAGTCAAATCAAGTGTGTGAGAGAAATACATGTAACACTCATTTCCATATAAATTGCATTAACATGACTTACAGTTCAAGAGAACTGGGTACAAAATAAATTATATTTTAAAAATACAATATTAGTTATTACTTAATAGAAGGGTTGGGGTTTTTTTTTCTGTTTGGAATATCTGAAATAAACATGAAAACAAATAAATCATATAATCAATAGTAAACATTTCTGAAAGAAGAATTTTTAAGGACTTTTTTTGAAATGTAAGTGTTATGTTGTGAGGCTTCAGGAAGATACTCATTTATCTAAAGATAACCTAAGCAGTACTAGCTAGTAAAAGAAGAATTCAGAAAACTTATCTTTTTGTTTTAAAGACTGTTTCTTAATCAGTGGCTGGAAGGAAATGTCTTTGTGGATCTTTGCATATATTCCAAAGGGCTCTGAGGCTAAGTGGCTGCACTTTGCATTGCGTCTGCTGACTTCCCATTCAGAGCCCCTCTGACAAGCAGGGGGGTGGAGGGGTGCTGTGCTGTGGTTTGTGGGAATAGGCTCTTTCAGTTCTGGTTTATTACATGGCTAATTAAACAAGGTCAGCAAGCTCTTTTATAAGTCTGCCAATAGAGACATCACTGGCGCTCTAACAGATCCGTTTATTATATTGCGTGCCCTGATAATATGACAATGATAAAAAAAACCTACAGGGGAACATTTATTTGGGGCATTGAACAAACATGCAAACATGGGAATCAAAAGTAAAACTGAATTAACAGGCACTGCAATATTTTGGATTTTGACAGGTTTAATCTTAAACCCATTTATTTTCTATGTTATTCCACAACAGTTATGTGTAGCAAATATGAATAATGACTACAGGAATTTATAAGCTGTAACAGTAACATGCCACAGTAATAACCTGATTTACCCCTGACACAGGATCTTCAGTGAGTTTGCCACTCCATATGCTAATTAACAAGGAATGCACGGTAGTGTATAATTAGGGAGTAAGACAAGGAACTTCATCTCAGGATCATGCACCAGGCTAGAATAAGCCTCAGTGTCCCCCAAACTGCCGTGAATGCAGAGCAGAGCTGATTGATTACCACTGACTCTGCGCAGAGCCATCTTGCAGAATGTTGTCACCTTCATTTAAGTAGCTGAGGGGCTCTCTTAAAACTAATGAGACCAGTGTTTATACTCTGGCCCAAAAGTTTGGTGGTCAGAGGCCTCCTCTGGCCGTCCTTGGCATGCAAGGCGTCCTCGCTGCTGCTCCAGCCCTGTGTATGAAGCCAGGCATGCCTGAGGCTGTCCCTGCATGAACGCCAGGTTACAACTTAAATAAGCTTTTATTTCTAAAAGGTCTGACAGGATAAAGCCAAAGCTCCCAGGGAAGCTTTGGCCACAGCTCATCAGCCCCACAACACCCAGCTTGTACCTGCCACTGGGAAACCCCCATGGCAGCTGGGCATTCCTCCCTTCTCATCTGCTACAACCAGCTCGCCGAGGTACTGCTGCTACATGATAGGATGTCTATCATTGGCATGGCGTTCCCGTTCATCGTGGTAGCCTCTCTTCAGCTGTGAGATGAGCTATGGCCCCCATGTCTGAGACAGCTGGGTCACTGGTGGTTATTGGTCCTGCATCTGAGTTGATCCGTAGGGCCGTGTTTGCCAGTGGCTACATGGATGTGTGCATGGGCCTCCAAAAGTCCCACCCAGATGTCACCCAGGGGGATTTGGCCCCCACAATGCCACTGACTGAACCAGAATGATTTCAGGATGGTCTTCAGGAGGGCAAGGGGTGAGCAACCCAACATTGAATGGGAGGGAGGCAGTCTGAGCAGTCTTACCCAGGGAGTACTAATCTGCACTTGCTGTCATGTTGGATCTCTGTAGGGTTGCTTTTTCTAGGAGAGGGCTGGCAGGGCTCAGTGTGCACCCCAAAGGCCCCTTAAACACTTCTCTAATGTTCACAGGGGGTGGAAGGCTGTACTCTCACTTCTTGTCCCCAGCTGCAATCTTCTGGGCTGTGGTCTGAGAGGCTGGGTGCCTCTGTGTTGTACTTCCAGGGGGCTCCAGGGCAGGCGGGAGGCTGTGATTCTCTACTGACCTTTCCTATATTTCCTCCAGAGCTTCCAGTGCACCAGGGGAACCATCTCCGGATTGACCTCCTCAGTATCTCTTTACATGCCATTCCCATTTTAAACCTTACATCCTGTCTTGGTACCAACACGTGAACTGATTTCCTGCCTGTGGAAGGTAAGAATCCCAAAGGGTGTGTAGTCTGTTGAAAAGGTGGCCTGTTTGACTATGACATCTCTCCACTGATTTACACCTTCTTCTATGGCTATTCCCCATTTTATTTGTCACTGACAGAAAAACCTACCTACTACTTATGAACTCAACATTCCAACAAACATTTTCTTGCTCTCTATAATTTAGAAGAAAGTTCTTCCTAAAAATTTGCAGTTTATCTTGTTCTATCAGATCTCTTCTTGAGGCTCTTCTGCTATGCCTACAAAAATCCTGAAAGTGGTTAGTCTGCTGGTGTACAGAAACCACCATGTCCTAGGTGATGCAGAAACCACCACTCTCTCCTCATCCACTTCTCATGTTTATTGTATTCTCCTAGACTTACAGCATGGGAGCTCAGCTCTGAATGAGGATATTGGTACTTAGATATGTATGTACGTGTAGGTGCCACATATCGGTTAGGAGCCTAGGCCTCCCTTATGGTCAGCTGTATCTAGTTGATACAGTAGAAATGGCAGGGTGATTGAACTTCCTCAGGCATGGACACTGGGGGCTGGATTCATCTACTAGAGGTCCTGATAGAGAGTTGCTGCACAGGTAGGATGCCTACAGTAACACATGTAACAAATAAATATAGCCATGAAGGGATCCTAAAAGCAGATTGGGCAAAAAAATAAACGAAACAGGAATTCTTCCTATAGTTATCTGGATAGAAGTCTTTGCTTCTTAGGAAGTGTGTGCTGCCCGGAGAAATTAAAGAATGGGTATCAGTTGAGTAACACCACTGCTGAAGCTGATGCTGGTCATGGTGGACCACATCTGCAGTAGTCACAACTGGCAACAGTCATCAATGTAGTCCTCCTTTACCAGCACTAGACAAGATGCAAAGAATGACAAGGACTTTTCATAGTCTTTTACAGTCTATCAGGCAGATCACATCATTGTAAATCACACCTATATAACTTGGTTTCTATTCCCTCCTGAGACCATTTCTGGTCTTGTCTCCCAGACACAAGTAAGGTTTGGAAATACACGTTTTCAGAATGAAAAGAGGAAAAGCCCAGAACCAAAAAAAACCCACCCCCACTCTAAAGCCCCAAAGCCCAAAGAACTACCCCCTGTCAGAGTGAAGTGTCAGTAGGAATCAGAGGTCTGACTCCATGAAGATCAGGCAAGGAGAAAACTTTTTACTTTCTGCTCCTTGCACTTTATCATTCAGTAATGGTAAAGTTCGAGATGAATCTGGAACTATATTTTGCTCTTCAGTTGTTTAATGTCCTGTTATGGTCCTTGGAACATGGGTCAAAATGCTGTCCTTTATTTAATATACTCTGTTTTAAGCTAGTGTCATAGCCAGCAGGTTACATCCATGCTGGCCACTTGGGTTAGATTACAGAGGCACCAGTTTGCAGCTCTTGTGTCACACATAGATTTACTTTCTTGCTGCCAAGAAAGAAATTCAAGCACATCGTTCATGTCCTGGGTGAGTGAAAGGATGGAACAACTACCTCTCACATTTCTAAAAAGGAGAAGAGTGATGGGTTCTCCATTTTTTATGAAACAAAATGAGATGCGTCTTATTCGGTCTGATTTTATTTCAAATTTAATGGTATCGTTACTCATAGGGACCAACTTATTTCCACACGTAGTGAGGGTAAACAGCTTGTTGTCTTGGGGTGAGGGTTACAGAGAAGTTCCCCACAGACTTGTATCCTGTGACATCCATGCAATTGTACAAAAAGTTTAACCCTCTGGTGATGACTGTGTTGAAGGGAAATTTATGAATAGTTTAAATTGGGAGTAATCTAAGATATTGGCTTGTTCATCACCAGTATAAAATGTGTTAGTCTTACCAGGATGTTTTTTTCTATAGTGTGCCATATTTTTGATTGTGGAGCCTCGGATGCGAAGACTGAATTGGCACAACTTTGTCGATATTGGTACTGAAAGCTCAAATAGTAGCACCAAATACACCCAGTTCTTATGAGTATAATTTGAAAGGGAATCTCACTGTTGCTGCTACTCCAGTGGCAAGGGCAGTGTATTTCTACACATTTAATTACTTACTTTGTAAAACCTGAACTAATGCTTTATAGGAAAAACCTAACCGTGATGTTTCTGGAGAGAAGAATGTTAAAACTTCCATTGTTTTTATTTTCTTCCAGCAGTGCCTAATATCTAAATGGCACAGGTTTAAATCGCTTCCACAAAGCCGTTGAATTGAGTGGGCCATGCCAACTATTTTACCAATAATTGCTTTTCCTTTCACATTTATATTTTTTTCCAGTCATGTGAAATTTGCTCTGTTTGATATTAACTTTCTGTAATTCTTTGGGTAAAAAGAGCAAAAACCTTCTTATCCTCATCATCTTTTATCCTGAACGTGATAGTTTGCGCCTGGGTAATAACTTCATGCAGTATGAAAATTTAATCAGTTAATGTCTATTCTCAGTGTTTTTCAAGAGTTCTTTTGGTTTTAGACACCCACATGTGGTCTCCTTTTGTAAAAAGGGGTGCTATTCCTTTAAGCCCCCCTACATTGCTCGCTAAATCTTCAGTGACTTGAGGGGCTTACACCAGCAGGATCGGTACACATAGACCTCTGAAAGCTGGCATTAGAGAACTTCATAAATGTGGGTAACATTGTAGTAAAGGCATTGTGGGTTGTAAAATATCTCCACACCTCAGATTTTAAAGTTCTGTTAAACCACTCTGTAACTGCAGTTTTGACTTCATTAGCGGTAACAAAATGGTGAACATTATGTTACCTTAAACTGCTGAAAGACCTGTTTGGAAAGTTCTTTAAGCCTGCCTGTATTTTCTGAGCTTCACTTCCTTCAGGAAAAAATGGTTTGAAAGGCCTCTGAGACTTTATTGCCCAGCTTATCTGCTGATCCTAAAGCTCAGGCACCTTATATATATTTTTATATATACATATGTATCTCCCATCTGTCATTGTTACAATGTACTTGAAACTACAGCTTTGCTTGGAGAACTGCTCCATAGCCAAAGTGCACATAGCAAAGTACAGCCCCAAATAATACTTTTGTTTCTTTTAACATATATTTGAGTTGCCTCCCACAAAGTGGAGGCAACTTTCTGCTTGTTGGCTGGTCAAAGCCTTACTACCTCACTACATTTGTTTGGCTTTGTGAAAAACAGAGCTTACCCTGCCCCAAATTGCATTCATGTCAGTACAAAATTTTCTCTAATGGGAACATCCCTGTAGCCAACACCAAGGTTTATTTGGACCCTTTATCAGGGAGTACAGTGATAGGATGAGGAGTAATGGTTTTAAACTGAAAGAGAGGAGATTTAGATTAGATATTAG
>JAOXJM010000001.1:147393284-147439097 GCA_026413425.1 Tringa solitaria
ATGGGGCTTTGAGCAACCTGCTCTAGTGGGAGGTGTCCTTGCCCATGGCAGGGGGATTGGAACTCCATGATCTTTAAGGTCCCTTCCAAGTCTATGATTCCATTCTATGCTTCCATGACACATTCTGTGATTCTTGAAGGAAGGTAAAATATCTGCTGAGAGCAACTTTCCTGAGACATCTGTGAGTTTGTTGAAAACCTCAGAAAAAATGCCTGGAGCTTCTCCTCTTGCAGCCAGAATTAAAGAGCAGGAGGTGTCTGTATACAGCTTGAGGAACAGAAAGGACATTATTACACAACCGTGTTGAGAAATCTCACAAATGGCACATGGAATATTTTAATTGTGTCACCATTCTGTACATCATCCCCATTCTCAGCACTTCACGTGTGTCATTGGTGTCTCTCTGTCTTCTGGCCTGAAAGAAATGTTTATACTCTGGATGCTTCAGAGCTGCCATTCTCAAAAATTGCCTGTAGCTCTATTTGCTCAGTTCTACATGCAAGGGGAGGACAGACTCTGATTTTCACCCCATTATGTGTACGTTTGCTAGTTGTTTGTATTTGTTGTACTCCTATTCTGGGATTTCATCCAATACCTTTTATTAACATTTTTTCTTGGCTGTCTTTCCCATTCCACATCCTATTTTTTATTTATTTTTAACTTATTACCACACTTGTCTTCTTTATTTTTTTTTTCTTAGCATCTCCTGCAGTCTTTTCTGCTGTTTGCTGGAGCTGTTTCCTACATAATGTCCCTCAGCAAGGACACTGACTCTTAATAACAATGTTCCATTTAAGCTCTCTGAAGAAACTTATTTGTGTTGTCATCCACTGAACTAAGATCTCCCTATCCTAATGCTTTGAAATTGAGTGTGTCATGGTATTCAGCTTAACAACGATATTCGGTGGCCAAAGATTTAGTTTTCATTGTACAGAAATAACCTACAATCAGAAAATTTATTTTAAAAAAATGCTAGGCTTCCTATTTAACAGAGCTCTTTTCCACCTTCTAATAGGGGACTGGGGAAACATTGCAACCAAGCTTGAAACACTGATAATACATTTTTGCATTTGCATTACTGGCTGAAAGATCTAGTTTAGTTTCTCTTCAGATTTAGAAGGTTGGAAAGATCAGTCCAATATCAACACTTCTAGCCATCTGTGGTTATCCTCCATCCACTGTTAGACTCTCTTTTCATTTCCTTGTGGTCTAGGAGTACATTTGCCAGAAGAAAACAGGAAATTGAAACCCTGAAAACTGGAAGACATTGATGCATAGGCCTGGAAAGATACGAGGTCTCTCTCATCCTGATGTCTATCTAACCCACCCTTCTTCATAAAGATGGACTTCTTGGGTGGCAACCATGGAGGCTGCTGTCTTCCACAGAAACATCATCTTTGTCGCCTGGCTGTCTCAGTCTCTTTTTTAGGCTCTGGAAACCTTTCCAAGGATGGGAAGGCAGACATCCTTGGCTTCATGTCAGTACAAAAGCTGGCTCAGGTGCCCTTTCTGTCCCAAATCCCTGCTACATCTGGCATGGGGCTATCCGACTTGCAAAAGCTGCAGTCAGATGCCTGGCCAAACCTGGGCCTGACTGTCTGGACCCATATAATACCAGCATTCCGGAGACTTTCGGTGTTCATTCACTCTTACAGTGAGATTAGGGTCCACAAACCACCTGGGCGTCTGACTCCTGCCCCATGCGTGGATGCAAGCACCCACACTTTCTTCAGTCTAGCTGTTGACACCTCCGGCTAGAAAAGAACTTAGGAGCACTAGGTGGCAGGGGCTTTTTTTTAATTCTCTCTCACAAAAGGTGTTATTTCAGAGGTTGAGTGTTCTGAACTTATGAAGAAGCTGGAAGGTTTCTAAGGAGGATGGAGACATACCGGATGAAGTAAATAATCTGTTTGTATCTGCCTTCCATCCAGAAGATATTACAAGAATATCTGTCTTTTCAAATAATAAAGGTAAAACAAGTCAAGAGGTGTTAAGAGATGAATCTGGAGCACGTTAAGTAGAAAGAGCTGCTCAACATGCATTCAGCAACCATAAGCAACTAAAATAGGATGTAACTGAGCTGGTAATCAAACCATGGGGTTTTGTCATTAAAATGTATCTGAGAATGGTAAAGACATGTGTTTTGAAGATTAATTAACTTTCTGCACTACTATTTTATTCAAGAGGTTTCTGGGGATGCACAGGACCATCACTTGAACACAGTGTAAAAATGAATTGTAGAGAAGGGTGATCTTGACTTTAGATTCCTGATTTCTGGTGCAGCAATTCTTCAGCTGCTTGGCGGTCCTCCACCTCATGCCAGTAAAATGTTACCATTCTTCTTTAGGTGAAACACGTATTTCTCTGCAAATTCTAAAGTCCTTGAGAGGCTTGGCTCTGCTTTTAGTGTGACAACTCTCATATTCCAACAAATATAACCATTATGTGCCCTTTGTAGTCTCCTTGCTTACTCGCTAATTGCTGACACTCACTGAATTTTCCATAAAGGTGAGGTCTACAGTTTTTGACTCTGAAGTAATTTTAACTTCACATAACGTGGTTGCAAAGTTTGGAGTCAGGATTTAACATTCCCATTGTTGTCTGCTTATGTCTGCAAGAAATAAACTGGGCTGAAAATAATTCTGATTTTTTTTAAAGTGCTTTGTAAAACATATCAGTTTATCAGTTTATGAATATTTTTGAACTAAAAATGAGCTTTTTCTATTTCTTTTTTATTATTTTTTTTTTATTTTTCCTTTTCACTTTTTTATCCCTATATTTCTATTTTGTATCTTTCTTGTAGGAGCCTGTCTCCCAGACTAGTCGAAAGTCCAAGATGTACAGGGACAAGTCATTGTCCCAGGCATATGATGCATAGGCTCTATTTTTCCATCTTTCTCTTTCATTCGTGATTTGCTGTGCCCTACTTCTGGTAGGGGAGATGCTGAAACGATTTGGGCCATCACGGCAACATTGTGCTGCTTAGTGGCAGTTTGTCTAGTCCAGGAGGAGCAGCATTGCTGTCCATCAAAAGTCTGACTGAGCTTGAGAGGAAGGTATGCACAAATTCACTGAGTTTTAATCTGGGTGAGACAGAGCTGATGCTGAAGAAAGAATGTGCAGGAATACGCATAGCTTGGGAGAATGGAGATTTTTTTTTTTCTTGGTGTTTGCCTATTTTTCCTCAAAGCATTGGCAGTACAGGAATGTGCTTATGACCCTGCAGCCAAACTGAGTGAAGTGTGGCTAGACAGACATTGCCTTCCCGATTTCTAGAGTGGCGTATTTCCTCTTCCTAGGCATATCCTTGGGGCTGGCAAGCTGTCTGTGAAGGCACTAGCAAGCATGCCACCTGAGACACACCAGCCCAGGAAAGAGGACTCCTCAGAACTGCATCTACACTAGCACACCTCATAAGTACTCCTGATGGAGCACAGCAGTTGAACAGTTTGAAATCTACCTCCTTCATTTCTTAGCCACCCCCCAAGGACAGAAGAGGTTAACAGGCCCTTGAACAAGAAGTCCCTGGCTTTAATTGTCTAGCAGTCAGTAGTGAGACATTTTCAGTGGAGGACTCTTGACTCTGGAGCTCTCTTCCAAGGAAGCCCAGAACGGATTCATTGACCTGTGGGGCACATCCAGGCTTTCACCTGAAGGATAAATGGGAGAGCTGGTTTTGTTTTGGAATTACGCATAGAGAAAAGAGACAGCTATTGTGCAGCAGTGGTTTGGTGAACTTTGTGTGTCCATTCTGTGTTACGCACAGATTATACATGAAACAGAAATTGAATGACAGGTAACACAAGCCACATATTAGCTCCCCGTCTCCATCTTCTACTTTGTTTTGACCCTGTAGTTTTCAAAGGTGGGATTAATTTACTGTTCCCTGAATTCATTCACCCATCCTACTACAACCCCCAAAGACCCAGCCTCTCAAAAATGGAAAAAAAAGCAGCTGAATGTCTTATCCCCCATGGCCATTCCATTAGTCTGCAATTTTGACAATGGTATTAAAAATCACTCTTCATTGTAAATGTTGGTAGACAAATATGTTTTCACAACCTGGGTGGCCATGAGTCCCAAATTGAATGGAACCTTCTGAAATCCGTTGGTATTTCACAGACTCCAAATGTGTGTAAGAAAATCTATTCCTCCTCTTCTTCCTCAGATTTTTCATTACCTCAGCTAACCCAGAGAAGAGTTATTCAGTGTAATTTACTCTGTGATGGATAGACTACACAAATCTGCTAGCATGCTCTTCTGCTGTGGATCATTATTGAATTAGACATGAAGGCAGAAGAATCTGAATGTCAAGCAATGCCAGAATTTATAATCCATCATTTCATCTTGGTTTGCACTTTACATCCCAAGCTTGTAAGTAGGTGTATCTCCAGTGACTTCATTTTTTTCTGACTTCATTAAGGATTTGTCAAAGAGAAATGTGTCTCTTTCACGCTGGCAGGAGCTTACAAACAAGAGTAGACAGCAATCATGTGGTAACACTGATGATCAAGAATTAGAATGTAATGGAGAATAACCCATGCATATGCCAAAATTCAAGCATGAAATTGAACTTCAATTTTTACTGTCTATAAAGGGATAAATCAGCGTGGAATATAGAGGTGTTTTTCTTTTTATCTATTTATGTTTCTATCTGAAATTTTATTTAAATGATTACAGTTGGCCTTTGTAGAGTACAGACATTGTGACAACTCCTTGGCTATGGCTGAACTGGATGACCCAGAAGTGTTTCCAGGCTCCTAGGTTGGGACGTGAACTCTAGCTGTATTTTCAGTCCATGTTGGAGTGAAATGTATGTGCCCATCATAACATTGTTCCCTCTCTAGCAAAGGGACTTTTGTGTATGAGCTAGAGAGGAGCTACACTTGAGTTCTGCGCAATGCCCTCTGCAGACAGGAGCTATCCAGTCAGGATACAGATTTTATCAATGCAAACAGTGCAGAGATGCAAGTTGTGGCTGCTTAATTTACAACATACTCATGGGATAATAATGTTATTTTCAACCTATTTAACCCCAGTAACTTGAAGCAATCTGGGAGATGGGATTAAGGCAGAGTTAGGAAGGAAGAGAACACTTCAAATTACTTCATTAATGATTTTGGATTAGCAGATATTGTCAGGTATCATGCCAGCAGTGTTGCTTCCCATTTATAAAACTGTTCATATTTTACATGTCACAGTACAAAGATGTACATGGAGGGGCTTTGAGATCTTATGCAGGAAAAGACACAGTGTGTGCAAGTCAGAATGCCCCCAAATTGCTTGTAACATGGAGCCTGGGATTGATCCTTTGTCCCTTACTTTCACTCTGAAACTCCAACTTGCCAAGAATGCCAGAAGCCCCTTCTAAATGAAGGGATGAAGCCACAGAGGTTTGGTTCTGGATATCAGCAGCTCCTAGCTTCGTCATCTCCACTGATGCCTGGTCTTGGAGCAACTTGCATTCCTGAGTGATTTAAGGGATGCTTTGTCCTTCAGGTTTTGTAGGTCATTTCATTATTAGAAGCTTGCAGTATTTTTGCCAGACTCTCTCTCTTCCCCTCTCTCAAAAAAAGAAAAGGAAAAAAAAAGCAGATCTCTTTATCTAGGACCTTATAAGAATCATTGGTGAGCTCAGAAGCTTTAATGGACTTGTTTATTATAGTTCAAATAATCTCTAGCGGCAGCTTCCTGGATCTATAACAATGCAAAGCTATTTTATGGCTTTGAGCATAATGGTGTCCTATGGAAAAAAATAAAAAAATCTTTGTTATCTCAAATTCTCTATCCCAGACTTAAAGAGCACACTAGAGAGACATTTTTATGTATCTTTAACTCAATACTTAATAAGAACAGAAATAGACCAAAGAACAATCTTTACCTAAATTGCTGACGGACTCCTTACCTCTCCATGTTTGAATGCATGCAGACAGTCTGAAAACAGGCCACCACCCCTGAAAAGAGTAATTATTTTAATCTTTGTCCTGGAAACTTACTGCATTTACTCTTCGGCTGTAGAGGAGCCAGTCAGGAAACGTGGGCAGCTCAAATTTGCTTTTTAAGAAGAAGTCCCCAACGCCCTGTCTGCTGGTCTTTGGCAGGAGCCCATCAGACACCTGTGCTCCCAAACCTGGCCTGCTAGAAGTGCCCACTACAGATGTCAGAGCTCTTTTGTTGACTTCCTATTAGTCGCCACTTAATGGATGTGAGCCGAGCACAGCTTTGCCTAAGCACTTATCAATAGACAGCAAACATTCTTCTTTCAGTGGGCAAAGGGTCAAACTGTTTCGCCTGGCTATAAAGCTGTGCCAGATAATTGCTGGTGATTAGCAATTTTAATTACCAGGTGCTAGGGGTCGTTGCTTGTGGAGCTTTTTTTTTTTTTCTTGCTGTTGTTGTAATTGGGCAGGCTGTTAATAGGTATGGCTTATTGTGGGCATGGTGTATATTTTACAGATACATCGTGCATCCTTTTAAAGCAAGGAAAATAAAGTCAGTAACATAACCCGCTTCTGTTTGCATCTGATTAGCCACATAGTGCTCCAACAGGTTTTTCGATAAAACTTGTCTGATAAAGGAATCTTTAATACAACTTGCTAAAGCAGCTTTTAATCCTCTTGTAAACACTTGTATGTACTATTGTTATTGAAGAGAGGCAATGATTTTAAAATCTTTTCCTGCTACATTGGTCATGTTGGAACTAAGCTTGTCAAACATGTTCTACCTCATTGGTTTTGCATGCAGACTTTTAGGGGGTTTTCATAGAATCACAAAACCAACAGCACAATTAGCAGTGAACTAATCTCTTCCCATATTCAGCAGGAAAATGAGTTCAAAATAAAACTGACACAAAAGACTCTTCTCTGATCTTCCTCTCAACAGTGAGAAAGTAAGCAGCTATAATACTTCAGTTTCTTTTTTTTCCCCTAAAATTTCCATTTATTTCCTTTACTTATATTATTTTACATCACAAACCCTGCAGACATACTGAAGGTCTCTGAAAGCCGAATGTACTGTTTACTAATCTACTTGGGTTAGTAGATTAGGCTTGTTCTTTGAGGGAATACAAAGGATGAATACCTCTGCAGTACGGAGTTCTAGCTCTGTTTTTATTTGTTCTGCAGTAATAGCTCGTGTCCCAGCTCAGATCACAGCTTCATTTTTTCCGGCAATAGCCAGGCTGTAGGTCGTGGGCTACTTCTTGGCCAACAGAATGGGGCTGTGCAAATCCTTTCCCGGGATCTTCTCTCCTGGGGAGCAAAGAGACGGAGGCCAGCGCTGGGCCGAGGGCTGCGTCGCTTGTTCTGACCCCTCAGCCAGGCGATCCCCTTTCCTGAGTGCTCCCCAGAAATGAGGGTACGCATCCAGCCCTGGGGATGGGAATGCTGGAGGGTCAGGTGCTGCCTGGGTTACGTGAGGCTGGAAATGCTGCAGTGTAAGGTCTTGCCTGCATCTGTTCTCAGCCACATAGCCCTGCCTTGTAAACACAGGAGTAGAAAGGGGACAGATTTTAATCTTGTTTCAGTCAAAAAGGCAAATAAGCCCCCACTCTCCATTTTGATGTGCTAAAGTCCTACTCGAGTCTCAGGACCTGCCGCTTTTGCTCGAGAAGGAAATTGCTGGGGGACAAGGGCAGGGCCGCATGGGCTGGTGCAAGGTGGCCTGCCCCAGCACTGCACCAGCCTGTCCTCAAGGGCAGTGGCAAAGTTACAGATCTCTTATGGATGTTTATGGGCCCATGTCATTATGGCAAATCCCAGCCAAGGAACCTGGGAATTCCTTGTGGGGCACAGAAACACACAAGAGCAAAGAAATACAATGCATGGAAAACAGGGGTTTGAGCCAGCTATGAAAGCATCAGCAGAATCCTGTCTGGCCCACCAGCTTGCTTCGAAAGGGGCACCACCAACTTTGAAGGCACCAACTTTGAGCCATCAAGCACTGTTGACCATTGAAAATGTTACTGGTCCCTGGCTGTAGGTGCTCATGGCCATAATTCAGCTTCTAGGAATTTCTGCCTTCAGGATGTGCATTTTCACTTTAAGAAGTGAAACCATTTTGTAGATTTTTCCTCAAAATCCTGTGGTGGCAGCTGCCATTGAAATTGAGGGCAAAGCTTTGCCTGGCTTGAGGAGCTGTGAGACTGGAGCGTCAGGTCCCTTTTGTGTCAAAAAAATGAAGATGTCTTAATGCTCGAGATTACTTTAATGCTGGTTCTGAAGCTCTTCAATCTGATGCATTCTACAGCTACAGATTAGCCATACAGGTTCACCTTCTGCTGCTAGTTAAATTAATCAGAATTTTGAAATCATTGAAACCTGGAGAGAAAAAAAAACCCAAGTAGTTAAATAGTTATTGCACTTAGAAAGATACTGCTGGAGAGGAGGATGTAGTGCTCAGGGTGCTCCCACTCCAGAGAGAGCTGCAAATAACCCATATTTCTGGGAAGTGGGGCAGCCTGGGGCAGAATTTGGTTTCCCTAAATCAGTCTTTGAGCAGTGGCCAGTGTAGGGCCCTCATAGCAGCTATTTTTGGCAGGTGCTAAAGATTTTGTTTATAGGACTAACACACAGTCATGATGGGTTGATTGACTTCCTCGAGCAACCTTTGTTTCCAAGTCTGAAATCTTCATTGTAGAAACAAATTTCTCAGCTGTGTTCATTATGTTTCGTTCCGCACCTTCACCTGGAAACAGATTATTTTCCTTCCTACCCTGTATTTTATTTTGATTACAGTGACAGGCTGAAGTAAGAGGTTCTTAATAATGAATACCACTGCCGCCATTTCATTTTGGTTTCAACATGGGCTTAGATCCCTTCCTTTTTCAGGCTTCTGGTAACTACAGTTCAAAAAGATGCAGAAACCAACAGCAGACAGTCCGTTCCTATTGTCAGAAGACAACAGTGTACACAGCCGGTGTTTCCCCACCTCTGCTATCACAAAACTCCCATACGCCCCAAAGAGCAAAGAGAAAGCTGCAGTCACCTAAACCCCACCACTCATCCCAAACACCTTTTGCAATTGTCATAGCCTGCCCCCAAAATCCCAGGATTCGGGCTCGAGTACACGGCAATGCCAGTAGACTGTGTCTTTACCAGATATAAAACAATCGCTAGGAATCTGCATGTAAGGATAATGGGGGGCTTGCTTTCTCTCACCATCATGTAGCTGCACAGACTTGAGATGAGAGTTCAGCTGCATTCATAATGCAATTCCTAAAGAGAGTGGATTATGGATAGAGTTTAAGCCTTAACTTTGAATTGCCTTGCTTTTGTGGATTGAAGTTAGACCCATACAACATTATTTGAACATAGTCTCTGGTACTTTGTTGATATTAGTTGCCTGCTGTGACACACAGCACATGGCAGTTTCATTTCTGTGCTCGGTAAAATACAGGTATTGTACACCTGAATTATAATCTTGCTGTGATAATATGCCTCTATTGATTCAACAAAACAAGTTGTCTATTTTGTCTTCACTCAGACATCGCTATGAAGGAAAGGCTGACAATCAGAAAGGTAAATATTTTGGACTTCACATCTCCTGGCATGACGAAAAAGATAAAAGTGCAATAATTTTGAAATGAGACCTCGCAGACAATGCCACTCCATTTGAACCAGTGAGATGAACTTCTTAGAAAAAGTGTTTATTATACAGCAGTGTTAAAATGTTGTAGACTAATAGTTTAAAAATGTATACAGTAAAAACCGGTCTATTTAGTGATGTACTACTGTCTGAAGTATAAATATGCAGGAACTGAAATGTAAAATAAGGCTGAATTTTGAACTTTCACAAAATGGATGCTCTCTTAACCAATGAACTACAACACTTTACTTTCTACAAGGATTTTGTACTTATTGTAATACACTAAACTTAGATAACATAGAGGTTCTGAAGAGAGAGTTGTATTCATAGACCACTAATTTTAGTGTGTTCCATGAAAATTAAAGTTAAAAAAACCAACTGTGTAGTTTTCTTATGAAAGATTTCAGTCTCATTTTGCAGTGGATTAATTTTAAATTTTTATTTCCATACCTTCACAATAAATGTGTTGTGCTCCTGATGGAGCTGTACCCAACAGGCTGCCCTTGGCAATGCTGATTTCAAAATACCTTATATCCAGAGCACGTGGCATACTGTAAGAAGCCAGAATTCAGCCTGGACCACTACTGTTTGACAACAATTATTGGAGTGCTTTTAGAAACGACCTGTGGAGCCAAGAAAGGATGTGTCTTGGACCCATCTTTTCTACCCAGAACATTTACTACGGAGGTGGCGGATGGCTGGAGGCTACACAGAAGCACAACTGGAGGCTGCACAGCACATCTGGCTATCCCCATATCCCCTGTGCATAAAAGGGTACTGTTACAAGCCCCAGGGCACTCAGATTTCTGTCTGGGGTTGCCAGATGCTGGGTACACAGGCCAAGCAGGAGCAAGCTGGGCAGGCATTTGAATTGGCCCTCCAGCCACCTCAACGGCCATCACTTAGTTTGTATAGACTCAAGAAATACCTTCTTTTTTTTTCCTGCCTGGCACCACCCTATGCACAGGCTGTCTCTGTTACTAACCTTTCACTGGTACTGCACCAAGTCTGTAGGGCAGTTACACTAGCTAAGTGCATCTTTCAGCGGGTATTCTTGCAGTGTTTTACTGACTTTTTCAAGAATAGGTGTTCTTTAAATTACATTAATTCAGGAACAGGTGTTCTTGAACAAAACTTGAGTGGGCAGACCAGGAAAAATAGTCCAAAAAAGACATTTATAACAAAGCAATGAATCAATTGCTGATGGTCTTTGAATACCTGATGAAAGTGATATTCAGGTCCTGCAAAAATAAAGAGGGCTCAAGACATCTTCAGAGACTGAGAGAAGCCCAAGACATGCTTAGGAAACTAGAGAAGCTGAAGAGCTGAGACATACTTTGATTTAGTAAATGTCTGATGAAGTTCAATTATGGTCCTCAAGCTCTTCACTTCCTCATGGCTGCTTGATACTAATGCCTACTGAGCAGTGAGAGAAGGGTGAATTATAAGCTCTCTTCCATGTGCTTCACAGTGAACACTGGCAGCCTAGGTTTTTGTGCAAAGCTTGAGGAAGGAGAAGAAGGATGCCCACCTCTGTTGTGCCATGAGAACTGGGGGAATGGTGACCTGTGGTGGCACAGCATATGCCAAGAGCACATGGAGAGGCATTTTACTTTTCATTGCTTTATACATCTCTTACACCATCCCAAACAGAAAGGTAATTCCAGTGGAACATACATACTATGTGTTTCCACCACCATCTATCTCCCTATATGCGAATTATTAACCAGAGTGCTCGTGAGGTAAAAGCTGGAAAAGAGAGTACGTACCAGCAATTGAGGTGCTTGTACAGGGGACTGAACCCTAATTCCTGGCCTTGAGGGACTACCCCAGCAGGATGACAGGACTGTACTTCTGTGAATAGTTGGCATGCTCTGGGTCCTGAAAGTGTGCTGAAGGAGAAAATGCTGTTGTCTATATGTGCTAAAGTGAGATAAAAGCACCCGAACAATGATGTAGTGAGGTATTCAAGAGAAGACCATGATGTGATGCGTTCAACGGAATGGATTGACTTAGAAAATGGGAGATGCCTTCTCTCTCATTCCTTGTGGTGAAGGAAGATATTTCACAACTGATCAGGGTACCAGCCGCTGGAGGCGAGTGATTTGAGAATGATGCCTGGGTCCACAGCAGGAGAAAACAAATAGAAATGAGTTGATATATTAATGGGACTTTCAGGGACTGGAGGAAGAAGGAGAGTTTGTGGTGTGCAAGCATAGAAGTAATGCGATGAAAGAGGTTAATGTGATAGATGTCTGTGAGAAAGAATAAAAGAAGCAATTCAAAAATTAAATAACTACAAGATGAAATTGTGATTGATGTCCTACAAATACTTGCTTTTCTATCCAAGGCTTTTTCCTGAAATGGTATATGGAGCACAAAAGTTTATATGCAAAGATTGCATAACAGTGACTTTTTAGAGACTCTTACGTGTGGTGTGGCAAGAGTTGCCTTAAGATGTATTCACCATTTATGTCAAGGAGATAGTGGCAATCATCTAAATTGAGACCTACCTGTTGCCCTGCTTGTTGCCCTATACTGGTACTTATATTTTTGAAAACTGTTGATCAGTGCCCTCAGTTTTCTTTTCTGGCCATTGCAGTTCCGTCAACTATTGGTTTGCTTTGCCCCTGATCAGGGGTCATCTCCCCTCTAGACTCTTTCCAACTTCCATGAAAATCAGTCCCTGTAACTAGACTCAATGGTTTAGCCGAGGCTTTACCAGCCTCAAGTAAAGCAGAAGGATTACTTTGTGCATCTTACAGACAATCCTCCTGTTTACACATTCCAGCACGTTGGGATTTTTTTTTGCTGCCATATGATGTCTTTGGCTGACATTCAGCTTGTGATAACTCCAGATCCTGCAAAGCTGTTAAGTAGTTAGTCATTTCCCACTCTGTATTTATGCAGCTGAAATACAGAAATGAATGTAGAAGTTTGCATCCAATTTTTTTCAGACCATTCCAGTTTCTCAAAGCTCATTCAGACTTTGACTCCTGTCCTCCAAATCACTTCCAGCTCCTCCCGGCTTAGAGTCAGACGTCAATTTACAAAGTACGCTCTCTATTCCATCATCCAAGTTGATAATGCAAATATTGAATAGTGCCAGACACCGGACAGACTCCTGGGAAACCCCTCTCAATGCATCCTTTTAATTTGATGGTGGACCATTGATAACTAATTTCTTAGCACAGCTTTCTGGCTAGGTTTGCATCCACCCTATGGCTGCTCTTTTGTTACTGTCCTGCAACTGGGGGCTGTTCCTGTAAGCACCTGCTCTTTTGTCAAAAAAATGGGTATTTTTCCTCCCCTGTACTTGCATGCTGGTAACCCCAGGGAACAGTAGCCAGAGAGGCAGCAAGCAGACAGCGTCTGAGGGGCTCCTCTGGGCCCTTCGACAGCCAATTAGTACAGGATAAAAAGTTGGGGTGCCTGTGGGCAATTTGTCTTTTCATTCTGTCAGTTCACTTCTATTCAGCGCTGCAAAGAAATGCCCTCAGTGTTTATGCTCTGTTTTTTTCATATACTGCTCCTGTGTCCTTTGGAGGAAAGAAAGTATTTGTCTGTCTGAGAGTGAGCTAATGTTAAACACAAGTTTGTGATTGTTTTTTTTTAATTGCTAATACTTGATGGCTTTTTCCTTAAAACCAATATTCTAGTACCATTGTTACTATCAAAAAAGGATGTAAAGAAAGGTTACGTGAACCCTAATAACTGAAATACACTTTGTTCTGCAAGCCTCAAATGCATGTTTGTAACTCTAATTGCTCCGGTAAAATATTAATATTTTGGAAATTAGAAGAAAGCTTTTTGCTTGGAAAAATACTTAGGTGTGTATAATATCAGATTTTTTAACTATTCAGATCTTTTTTAACAAAGTTGCTGGTAATTTTTCTGGATGTTTTAAATCCTGGATTCAGTCGCATACTTCATTAAATGAAAAGACAGTGCTTCCCAGAGAAGACTGATAATATTTTTTTTAAAAGCATCAAAAGTTTGGATATGATTCAGGGATAATGGGCATTACCAAACGTCAAATTGTTGTTATAACCATCCAGAGCTAGTGGAGATGGTGAATCACAAACTCTGTTACATATTCAAAGATAGACTTCTCACAAGGTTGGATCAAGACATTTGAATTCCACATCTTTTACAAGAGGAGCAGACATGAATTGATGAGAGATGTTCTGAGACACAGTTCAGGAGTCCTTCACAGTTTTCAGAGCAGCCTAGAAGAACATAGCCCGCTCTGGGCCCCACCTTGAGAAAATGAGTGTTTGTGAAATGGTTTGATATTTAGAAGTACCTCAGATCTTGCCATTACAACATTTTAGATGTCAAAAAGCATGGATGGATAAATGTGAAGAGCCTTTAAAAAAGGAGTCTTTCAGATAGTGAAGTTGCAATCCCATATTGAATGAATAATCCACTCTAGAAATGTGGAAAATATGTAGTGAACAGCTGGAGTGACTGCAGTCGATTCATCACTGTTTTAACGGGGGATGGAGGTCAGCAAATGCTAACTATGTTTAAGTGGGGATATGAAAATGAGTATAATCAAGAATTTTTAAAAATATAAACCATCTGGTTAAAGCAAGAGAATTAGAGGATAATTTTCCAATATCAGAAGCTAAGCTAAGGGATAATTAGGAGAGCAAAAATATGAAATTTGAACCGCTGAGAACATTTCAGCTATCAGCAGAACACAAAATGAGGCTCACACAAGCCCAAGCTCTAGTTTTAGCAGAGTGGGGGACTGGCAAACTCATTTTCACCCTGGGCAGCACAGTGCTTCCCTGGAGTCAATGAAGCCGCTGGTATGTTCTCACTGCTGGAGAAGTGGCATCCTGCAAACACCTTTCTGGCATGTTGCTTCAAAAAGGAACAGTGCAACGCTGGGACTTTACAGAGCAAAGCTTGACCTGAGCTGTGAACACCAGTCAGATACACCTGCCTGGTTGAAACTGGTTCCTCTTTCACATTTTTACTGTAATTTATTATGGGCTTTCCTGTTTTCTCTCTGCAGTAATTTGGCCCTAAATGAGTAATATAGAAGTTTGCACTAAATCAGCATAGATGTAAATATAGTTTTGCACAAAGTCATCAGAGTTGTAAATCACCACCAACAAAAATGATAAAACCACTTCTAGCATCTTTAATTTCCAATCAATGAACAAATGAGGTTATTGGCTGAATAAGGGGTAGAGGATTGTCAGGCTTTTTAATTCAACCATTCTTCTGGTCTGACTCAGCTGTCAGAGATGACTTGAAGGGAATGGTTGAGACAACACACAATCTGAGTTGTTAGAGGGCACAGAAATCTATAGAATGAAAGCAATGATTATGACTTCCCAGGAACATTGATATGCTAAATCTGTGAGTGAGAAAGATATCTTGGATAAGAGTTTTAAATAAATTCAAGATTTTTGTAAAAAATTAGCTTTTGAGGCCCAAGAGAAAAGCTTGCATTTAAAATGTTGGCTGCTTGGATACACCTCACCTACATGAATTATCTTGTGCGATTTTTTGGTTGCTAAGGATGCTATCACAAACAGACAGAATTTCAATTGGAGCCTGGAGCAGGCAGCCTGCTATTTCTGGTGGGGAGTAGCCTGTTCTCATCTATTTATTATTACTTTTGTAGCAAGGTATCAGTTCCTGGAGCTGGCAAACTAATCTTTCTTGGGATTAACTGTCTTCTTTTTCAGACGGGAGAATTCAGAATACCACCACGTGAGCTGAATTATTAACCAGATTTACGTAAAAGATCAGAGCATAGTGTTTCCCAGCTCCAGGTTTTGTTAGTTTATGTCCACATTTGGGCCACAGCAGTTCAAAAAGGCATATTCCAACATAGCAGGCTATTGGTGACAGCGGAATTGAGGCAGCACAAAGCTCAGAAATAGTGTGGCCAGGAGGACTAGAGAAGTGATTCTCCCCCTGTACTGGGCACTGGTGAGGCCCCACCTTGAATACAGTGTTCAGTTTTGGGGGCCCTCACTATAGGAAAGACATTGAGGTGCTGGATTGTGTCCAAAGAAGGGCAATGGAAATGGTGAAAGGTCTAGAGAACAAGTCCTGTAAGGAGCAGTTGAGGGAACCAGGGTTGTTTAGCCTGGAGAAAAGAAGGCTCAGGGGAGACTCTATCATTCTCTACAACTAGCTGAAAGGACAAGAGGAAATGGCCTCAAGTTGCACCAGGGGAAGTTTTAATTGGATATTGGGAAAAATTTCTTCACCCAAAGGGGTGTCAAGCGTTGGAACAGGCTGCCCAGGGAAGTGATTGCGTCACCATCCCTGAAGGTATTTAAAAGACGGGTAGATGTGGCTCTTAGGGACATGGTTTAGTGGTGAATTTGGCAGTGTTAGGTTTATGGTTGGACTTGATGATCTTAAGGATCTTTTCCAACCTAAATGATTCTATGCTTCTATGGTTCAGTAGAGATCACAGGTGGGAGAAAAATGCCAATAAACAAACTGAAATTGGTCACATTAGGTAACATGGTGTCACAATTATACAGCCAAAATCCAGTTAGTTTTAAGCTAAAACTGCAATGTAAATATAACCTTAGCGGGGATTTGCTGGGGAGTTGTCCTAATCCTTTTTCTCAGAAGATGTCAAAACAGATGGTACCTAAACTACTGTGGTTCATAGAGACACAGAAATGTCTGTGAGCTCTGGTCTCCCATGGGGGCTTTGAAAGTTTTCCTTGCAGCCCCACTGTCAATGAAGAAAGACCACCTGATTGTTCTGTCAGGAGATGTTCAGAAGTCCCATTATGGCAGTTCCCAGTATCTGTTTTGTGTCTTTTGCTCTAATGTCCTAAAGTCACACAGATTCTTTTCGCTATATATAAATTTGGACCTAAGAGAAGTGCCAGAAAAATTCCTCTCCATGACTAAGTGTTGGCAACAGGGCTTAAAAAGAGTTTTTTAAATAAAGCTATTTAGGAGGATATCTTGCAAGTTGTTTTCCCCTTTAAACTGCCCCCTAATCCCACAGTGACAATTCTCTCCATTTCCGAAGGCTTTTCTAGGTGGTAGGAAGGAAGAGGGCACCCGGTCAGCCAATGGAGGCTGTGAACTCCCAGTCGTTCAGGTGTCTACTTGCACTGCCTCACCCACCAGCTGCTGCCCTCAGATTATGCTGTGTCAGTGTCCAACAGCAAGACACACATCAGCCATTGTTGCTCTAAAACATGAGATTCACAGCGTGAATTTTAAAATTCTTAGACTGTGGTCAGTCAGTGTGTCTTTTTCTGCTGCTGCGTCCTTTTCCCTATCCCCTTCCAGCTGTGCTCTTGAAACCCATACTTGAAGGAAGTTTGTTGCTGGTGACAGCCCAATTTTTAACCAACAGTGACTCACCACAGTGACTCCAGAGACATGGAATTACTTTTAGTTTTAAAAAAAATCTAGATAAGCTTATCTTTTTCTATATGTGAACTGATAACCCTTGTTATTCATTCGAAACGTATGTAATTCAGCTTAAGAGGGGAGGAAGGGGAATCAGAAGGAAAGGGATGCATCCTGTTAGAAAATGGAAAATACTGTATTTATCATCTTAAAAAGAACAAAAAGATCTGCAAGTTATGTGGGTTTCTGTGACAGTAATTATCCTTCTATTCAAGAATGAGTAATTACATTATTCTGCATGCTAACTTTCCCCCTCCCCGGTTATGTGGCGTGTGCAGGCAGGCGCTCACACACACGCAATGTGGTCGTACCTTGAAGAATAAAAACAGATTTCACCAGAAAAGGTAGCTCTGTTGTTTTCTTGAATAATGGTGATTGCGGTACTACTTTTCCTGTTTATGCTATACACCAGAGGGTGAGAGGAAAGCAAGCTGATTTTTTTTATTTTTCTTGTTAGGGCAGCAGGGTACTGCTCTGCCTTGACACTAGCCGGTGCAATGCTTTGGAAGTGTCCACTCCCTTCTCTCTGAAATGAGAAAATATTAAGTACCGACTAAATTAAAAGACAATTTGAGAAATAAAGGGAGAGTTGATCCACTGAGTAGCATTTCTGAAGAAGGCTTTCCCTTTGGTTTAAAGGACATGTTTCCTTCGCCTTTTACATGCGCTGACTCATTTAAGGTGAACTGCATGTTGTACTCGTCCTTCTTCAGTGCTTCAAGGTCAAGACTTTTATAAAAAGTTGAAATTCTGTAGTCTAAAGTCACTGGTTACATAGAAGCATAGAGTCATTTAGGTTGGAAAAGACCGTTAAGATCATCAAGTCCAACCATAAAACTGTTCCAAAGCTTGACTCCCCTTTTGGTGAAGAAATTTTTCCCAATATCCAGTCTAAAACTCCCCTGGTGCAACTTGAGGCCATTTCCTCTTGTCCTGTCATTTGTTACTTGGGAGAAGAGACCAACCCCCACCTGGCTACAACCTCCATTTCAGCTAGCTGTAGAGAGTGATAGAGTCTCCCCTGAGCCTCCTTTTCTCCAGGCTAAACAATCCCAGTTTCTCAACCGCTCCTTATAGGACTTGTTCTCTAGACCCTTCACCATTTCCATTGCCCTTCTTTGGACATGCACCTAAACATGAAGTCTACCTTTGACTTGTTTCTTTTCCATGCTGGCTGTGTAAATCAGTTGTAGCTTCGCCAGACTTAGTAGCTACTCACAGATTAAAGCTCCCCAGGGATCTTCTGCCTACTTTTACAGAACTCTTCTTGCCTTATGCAATGATGTGGTGCTGAGTAGCCTCTTGTCTGCTCACTTGTACTCACTTCTCTATCCTACCTGTCATGCACCCACAGCAACCCTCATAGAACCTTAGGTAGAGTCATGGATGTGACCTCAGGGCCTGAGCTAGACCTTCCCAAGGCAGAGTTGCCTACACATTCTAATTGCTTAGGGAGTCTCATCCAATTTGTTCTTAAGCAACCCTGATGTTGGAGGTCCCATTCTGTCCTCTGACAATGCTTCTCCATTCCTCTTGCTACAAAGTCTTTTGTCATTCCTAACCTGAAGTTTTCCTGCTGCAATTTAATTCCAGTGTTGTCCAACTGTCACTGAACACACATCGATAAACATGTCTGGAGAACACATATCAATAAACATTAATGTTTCTTATAATCCTTTATGTATTAGAATACTATTTCTGTATCTTCTCTAGGATAAGTCCGTCTTCATTAGGAAGTGCATTTAGACATTAAGCATTCTTTTGTCCTTTTCTGGACAATCTGCAAATAGCCCGCTTTTGCCCGTAATTGAGGGACCCAGAACTTGGTATTGGTTTAGGCAAGTCCTTACCAGACCACCTGATTTACTCATTCATCTCGAACCTACTTTTTTACAGGTAGAGAGGCAGTATTCTTAAAATAATTCCCTAAATTCCTAAAACTCTTAATCTCCAGAGAAAAGTGAAGTCTAGGTCAGACCTCTAAACACAGGCTGACAGATTTCCCCTTTGGAGATCATCAAAACTGCTTACCTATCGGTCTGATAAGGCTTAACTTACTGCTCAGGGCTCATCGTATCCAGAATAGACTAACCATGTCCATGTGTGGCACATCACTGGGTCCTGTGCGGTGCCCCTTAGACCTAATTATTGTTTTTCACCTGTTTCTTCAGTTCCAAACTTCTGAAGTGATGGGAGGGCTGTGTCATGGCTCCCCAGAGCAGTGGTTTTACAGCACAAAACCCAGCCCATGGCTGTGTGGTGTGAGAGTTTGAAGGAGTGGGTGAAGGAGGCTGGGGCTGTGTTTTGAGACCAGGTAGGGCAGGGGATCCAGACAATGAAATAATGAATTGGGATGATTAATGTAGTATCTTAAGCAAATCATAGAATCATATGGGGTTGGAAAGGACCTCTGGAGATCATCAAGTCCACCCCCCCCCACCGGAGTGAGTCTACCCCAAATGTTTGCTAACACTCTGTATTTAAGCCCTAACTCTGCATTTAAACCCCACCCCAATTTATTTAAACATTTATTTACCCTAGAAATAGATTTGTTGTGACAGGTTTCCTCCCAAACAGCTATTTGAATTATTGGAGTATTAATTTTCGGTTATAATTTGCAGAAAAAAATAATGGGTTTTTTTCCTTTTTTAAAGTACTTTTTCTCTTGCCCAGCTACTGGAGGGACAGACTATCATTACAGAGTAAGTTGCTTTTTCCTAACTTTGAACTTATTTACCAAGCAAACATTAGTTTTAATAGGTAATTTTCAAGTCTCTTTTAACATGTCCCTCCTTTCACAGAATGGTGTCACACAATCACAGAATGATATGGGGTTGGAAGGGACTTCTGGAGATCATCTAGTCCAACTCCCAACTTCCTTGACTTTGGCGGCTATTTCCCTTGATCATATTAATTTTTTGCTGAGAAACAAAGCAAAGCAAAACAAAGCAAAGCAAAACAAATGGGAAAAAAAAATCCAACTCTATAAAGCAAGAACCAGGCATTGAAACAGGTATATGCATTGAAATTTGATAAAGTTCTTGGGATGTAAAAAATGAGGGCCTGCTGTAGGTAATTCCATTACAAGCAACAGTACCAAAACACTCATACTCAGAGATTAAAAAAGAAAATAATATTCTGTGGTTTCCCACCACAAAACAACATGTCTCACTACATTGACAAAGAGCAGCTGAGTGTCAGTGATCTGGGTCAGTTTTCATTAACAGCCTGAATGATAACATTGCAACTGCGTTCAATACATTTGCAAACAAGTAAAACTTGAGAGGGGCTGTCGGCATGCTGGACCAGGAATAGAATTCAAATGTTCTTGGCAAATTGGAGATAAACTGAAAAAGCCAGATGTCATGCTGAGGTGTATAAATAGGAATACAGCACACATGATGAGTCCAGTTCTTCTCCTCTCCTGCTATGCATTAGCAAGGTCTTGTATGAAATACTGTGTCCATTTTGGGAAGGGTAATTGGAAGGGGATCAGTGAAAACGATCAGGGTTCCATAAAAAAATGGCAAGTCAGGTCTGCTTGCACTAAAGGAGTGATGTGTGACGTGGCAGGTGTTGAAGCACATGAAAGGCTGTTGCAAGGGAAGGACTAACCTGTTCTCCTTGTCTAAGATGGATGGGAAGGAAATGATGGGTTTGCGTTGCAGCAAACAGAAATTCAGGTCAGAAAAAGCCCTCTAACTAAGGATGCAGAAGTGCTGGAATACATCGGGAGACCTCACTATTACTGGAGGTATTAAAAAAGATGTTAGACTGGTATCTGTTAAAAAAGTATTGGGATGCTTGAGCTTGCTTGGGCACAGAGGACAGGGGTATAACCGGGTTCCTACTAGTCCTGTGATTTTATGACTGCATAAATAGCCCATAGAGATAAGGGAATCAACACCAGACTAGAAGGTAGGTCCAATCTTACCATTTTCTAATGTACCTGCTATCAGAAACAAGCAAAAGGAGAGGTGCTTTCTTTTTTTCTTTCCCTTACCCTTCCCTTAAAAGGCATTGGTGACTGGAGTATTTGAAACCTCTACCCTAACTTGCAAAGGCAGAATTTGCTTTCCTGCTGCTTTCATAGACTCTGTGTGATGGTGCAAATGTATTTCTGAGTTTCCATGTAAAAGCATACAGGATAAAAATAAAATTACATTATATCTGGATCCATGAAAGCTGTGGGTGGGAAGGCTGCTGCCAAAGCCCTGATTTTAAGCTTCATGGGAGAATTGGGGAGAAATTGCGACTCCTCAGTGAGATTGATTCCATGACTGCTCAGCTTGATAAGCTCAGCAGAAGATCAGCAGGAGAAAAAAAATCCTAAAACCTGTGGGGTTTTTTGTTTGAATAAAAGCCCGTGTTATGAAACTGTAGTACTGCTTGTTAGGAGCTTTGCTGTTTGACACAAACATTACCCATCAGCTGATAGTGTTAGTGATTATTAGTATTTCAGCCTCTAATTAACAAATACAATAAATTCCTGCAGAAGAAAAAATCGTACTTTGCACTGGATACTTTTTAAAAACTTGTTTTATGTTTTCTAGTTAGACATATAAATCGGATTCAGCATTACAAAGGTTTTTTCTGTGTGGTTGGGGTAGAAAAAAAGGGTTGTGTGCATTTACTTCATAGTTTGAGAATTCAAGGGCACAGAGGAGCTTTTGGCATGTACGTCTTGGCTTAAAGGGAACTGGGAAAGCTACACCAGGCTTCGTTGTGTTTTTCCTGTAGATCTCCATTTCTTTTGCCATCTCTCCTCCCTCTTTTCAGACGGGCTTTGAAACTCCTTACGGACCTGATACAGCATTGCTCTAGGAGTTTCCTCATAACCAAATCCTGTCACATGAGGATACTGCTAAGAGGAGTAAAAGCCCTAACAAGTTCTAGCAATGCCAAATTACATTCAGTTCTTGGATTTTCACTTGGCATGGTAACACTTCCAAAGAGCAATTGTTTCACAATCAGAACTTCTGCAGCCTGTTCATTTCCTTTCTCTTACTTAGCTGTTCAGAGACCATCAGACACCAGGCAAGCCAATAAATGTCCATCTGAGCAATTATATAGCATAAACATCAAGTGAGACAAACTATTTTTCTCCTTACAAGTACAAATTAAAGAGACAAAACTGATAGTATCACTAGAAAGAATTCATTTGCATGGCAACTCTTTCCTCTGTAATGAGCCTCAGGTATTAATTGAATTAAAAATCCTGATTTTAAGAAAGCTTTTCTCCTAAAATAATCCCTCTGTCATGACAGATATGGGACATAATTCTCTTAAAGAAAACTCAGTACTTGCAGCCATGATTCATGCGACCTTTTCAGCAACGTATTCAAGAATACACTAGTTGTTCCTAGGCTGCTTGGACTCAAATTCATGCTAAAAAGTTGTATTTATAAATCAGGAGCTTGTGCCTGCACCATTTAGAATAGAAGCAAGTCTCTTTTTGGGCTAGTCCCTGGAAGAAACACTGCTATGCACAGGGATTTTGATGGCTCTTCCATTAGGGATCACTGGTAATATCATTTAAGATGCTGTCAATAAAGAGATTGAGTGGTTTACAGCTCTTCCCTCTGATCAGCATTTAAAGAAAAGAAATTCCTTTACGCAGCACAGCAGATGTGCAAAAAGATGACTGATGTTTAATATCCATGCTGATAGCCATGTTGCCCACAGGGAAGTCCTGAGCAAGAGGGATTTCTGAACCACAGAGCTCCGAGTGAGAAGGAGACCTGATTTGCTAAGAAATTGGTTTTGGTGGGATATTTGTGAAACAGGTCAAAAGCAGCTTGGTCTGGTTAGCGTGTCTTGCAGTGAATTGCGGAAATCTGCAGGCTCTGCCCTTTGTTTCAGGGTCTGTGTGCAATATGGAAGTGTCCAGATGACATTAAGCAGATATTATTTGGAGTTTCAGATTAATTGTTGTCCTTAACAAGACACTGACATTCAATCATTCTTATCCCAGCAAAATCCAGGTATTCAGCCAAGGGGTCCACGCTGATGAGCCACAAAGACTAAAACTTCTATCTGCTGTCTTAGATATCTGCAGTACAAATGTGTATGTGTACAAGTCTCCCTAGGCTCCCTTTATAATAATTGGAAGAGAATTTGACCCTAATTTTGGCATTTGCTTTAAAATGGCATGAATTACACCTTCAAAATGCTTCTTTCTCTTTTTTGACTAGGAAAGCAGCCAGTGGTGACTAGCTTGGGAACGGACATTTAAGTAACAGGTCTATCAGGTTAGGAGAGATGAATCCCAGACAAAAGCACATATATACACAATATGCCTGGATGCACATCCCTTTTGTCATGGTCCTCTTCCCAGGCCAAACGACATCTGGCTGGGCAGTGCCATGGGGCACTCCTGGGCTTTATGTCTGCCTTCGATGGGAAAACCAAAGAGGAGGGAGGGAGGAGAGGGGCTGGCTGTTGCCCAGCTCTCATGCCTGTATGGAGCAGCTATATGCCTGCAAAACCTACCGGGCCTGTGAACTGACACATATTTTGGGGTCCCACAGTGCAGAAATAGCCAATATGCCTGTTAGGAAATGGCTGTAGTTCAATTTCCAAGACACCACTTAAGCACTACATCAGGACCCCTCAGCTGGTGGCCTCACTCCCTCCTTACATGACGCTTGTCATAGAAAAAGAAGTCAAAGGAATCAAGGTTGAAAATCAGAGCAGCAGGTTTCTTCCTGGTTTAATTTTCAGGTATAGGAAATTATTGCTCAGCAAGGGAGGCAGTGTTAAAGCAAAACCTCTGCTTAAAGGCCCAGGTGTCTTCTCCGGCTGCAGACCTATCACTGCGCTAACACTAGCAGTCTGGCAACGCACGAGGCTGGCAATCCAGCTGAGAATGTTTGGTGGGGGCAGCAATAGGGAGGCAGGTCACCCTTCCTCATTGTTCTTTGACTTTGCTTTCAGGTTATTTCAAAGAGAGATTAATACAGACCGTTTTTCTTTGAGCGAGGCTTGCTTTCTGTGATCGTTTTCTGATAATATCGTTTGTTTTCAACCTGGCAGTAGGGTTGTGGAATGAGGTCCCCCTGGACCTCCGTGACTTTGTATTTTACCTGGTAGTAAACATCCCACCTCCTTCCCTTGTCACTTGATCTGGGATAAAAGGAATCTATCCCTTTTGTAAGAAAAAAAAAAGGAAAAAAGGAAAAAAATCCCAGAGGGAAGGAAGGATTATAGGGAAGATGGGATGTAAACTGTACTGGGTGGCCATTTTCTGGCAAAGCAAATCAAGCCCTGAACTCAAACTCTGTTTATTAAGCAAACAAAATGTTTCACCATGTGCAGTGTGCCTGATTCTGCAGCAAATGGCAGAAACAACCTTGAAACAACCCCGTGTGCCAGGCAAGAGATGAGATAGCATTACAGTTCTTCAAGCTCTAAAAAGCAACCTTTGTGCCAGCTTTGGTGTAATATTTGGTTTGCTTGTAAGAAATCCAGTCTTCTGTAATTTATTGGAGGTGTAATGAAATATGTTTAATTTGATGGAAAGTCCTTGATAAGATACCAGCGGTGGCAGCATGTGGATGTCTCCTAACTGGCATTTGAGAAAGCCAACATGATTTAATCAGGGCTCATTTTAAGTTGACTTGTAATTGCCTGCACAGGAAAGGTAAAAAGTGAGTTCCTCTGTAACTATGAGATTCTGTTCTCCACATCCAGCTGGAATATAATATTGCTGCATTGGCTTGTAGGCCTGTGGGGTTTAAATAGTGCCTGCAATCTGGTGCCATGCTGATTTACTAATCCTTGATCTTAGTTGAACATGATCACAGTCCCTGCTTCTGTTCATAAGGGATAGGCTTACTGTTAATTGACAGGCTTTGGCGTCCTACCAAAAGAACTGCAATGTAGAGAAGGAACTAAAACTGAGCAGAGGATGTATCGGGGAAGCCAATTTGGGGGTAAAAAAAAATCTATTTAGTAGATCTTTATGCCAAAAATTATTTTCTATTTTATTGTTTCATTAAAACTACAGTATGTGATTTGCATTTTAACATGAAGCTAATAAAAACAGAGTAATCTGAAATGTGTTTGCAGGGCGATTGAGTAACTAAGATGTGGTGTTTGGAATCTTCCCAGATGCTTTGCTTTGTGTTTATTTAATTATTGTGTGAACTTTCATGTTTGTGTCTGCTCGCAGAAACTTGTGTGCAATTGCACATGGTATACATACCCAACCTCATATTTGTGATATTGCTTACAGATTTTAAAGATATTGTAGCCAAGTGTTGGAGACTGTCCCATTTTATCCAGCATGTTTTAAATTTGATGGAAAAGTGTTAATACAATGTAATTTATTTCCCAGTAACTCCTCAGAAGTTTCAGGCTGTCTTCTTTTTATCCAAAACTGTTTCCCCCCAGATTTGATCCCTTTCTCTAGCTTTCCAAACCTGGCGAAACTTGAGAGAAAAATTATTATGAGGGTAGGCTGAAATCCTTTTAGACACATCTGTCTACATTTCTGCACTGCTTGGCCCTGCAGTCCTCAGGCACATTAAACTGAAGGACAATATTTAGATGTCTGTGGTACTCTAAAAGAATGCAACCTTTCACCAGTTTTGCAGCCTTCAGTATGGCAGAACTTGCCAATGTAGGTGTGTTTGTTTGATGGTAACTTTAAACCTTTCTTGTGTTTGGATGTGCCATTCATGCTAACTTTGAGCCCACCTACCTGCAGCCAAATATAAATGCTTTGAATTCCCTGGAAACTCTTTTTTATACAGTGAGCCAAACTTTGGGGAATATAATTCCCAAAAAATTCCTGCCTAATTTCAAAATTTCATCTAACCAAGGGAAAATACAGGCACTCTTTTGGGATTTTGGTGTTCATTTGTAACAGACCTTTCACTGCTGTGCAAGTTAGGAGCAAAATAGGAGACTTCCTTCTTGTTAGGTAATTTTTTTAGGTTTAATGAAGGGGAGTATAAGACTGAAAAACAAAGAAATTATTTCATGTCATGCCACGGTTGAACTGTGGAGTATGTACATGGCATCTCTAAAAGTCTCAGATAAAACTCAAGCCAGGTGAAACTGTAGTGACTGGGAGTCATTTTAGCTTTCCAAGTGACTTTGAAAAGTTACCGAGCTTTCCCAGTTCTTGACTGCTTTGGATGTTTAGGTGTCCCTCAGGTAATCAATATGATGTTGGCCCATGTCTACTGATAGTCTTTTCAGCTTTGTCCAAATGATTGCATCATTATGTGTTATTTCAGCCGCACCAGGTTTGGCTTGCACCAGACCAACCTCCAGCTGGTGTATTCTCCACACTACGTGTACAGAAGATTCCTTCAAAAGTGGCTGTATTTTGCAATCCCCATGCCAATAATTTACCCCTGGCTATGTGGGATATGTGATGTTGACAGTCACCTCATGAGTCTATGTGTAACCCATCTGTGAAGTCTGTGGACAGGGCAGAGTTGTCCACATCAACATGAGGTTTTTGCTCTCAGGATACATCAGTTCAATAGAAAAATCAAACCTTCCTCCAAGACATTCCATTCCGTGGCCTCTGTGGTGGTCCTAAGCCTCCATGGCCACAAAAGGCTATCAGAGTTATTGCCATATAACTGCAGTTCCATATGAGCCTCTGTCTTGATACTTCCAAGTGCTGCACATGGAGGAGGGTTCATGTTCACTCTCATGTGTATCTACTTTCCCAAGCCCTGTCAAGGTCTTCCAAACTCTGAGGTCAAACTTTCACTATCTATCTCATGCTTAGTTAGCAGTACCACAGCATTTTTCCCTTGTCATCTGGCCATCTGAGTATTTCCAATGATTTGGTGTCTGCAGGGTCACTGTATGCCTCACTTGCTATTGGCCTAGCTGGCTTTAGCAAAATCTCATTCTCATTCCTGCTGTCTCTCCTAACCATAACCTTATGGAAAGGATGGATCTCTTTGTCCACTTCCTGTGAAGGTCTTTCATAAACATGTTCCCTCATGCCTGGGGCCTTGGTCTTCTATGGGACCCGAATCTGGTGTCAATCAGAATCAGAGAAGTCTTTCTTCAGCTTACTGGTGGTGGTGTCCATGACTTTGCCTCAGTTATTCTGCAGCATATCCTCTTTTGTGGCATCCTGATTATGCTGGAGTATAGCACAGCCCTATCCAGTCTGTGAGCCCTTGTCTTCTTCCATGAAAACAAGGACATTGGAGTGAGGAACGGGGAGGAGGGGTTGCTGTACACCAGATCCTGACCCTATCCTGGATTCAGGCGCAGCTGGGGTGCACAGCTAAATGCAGGAGCTGGGAGATATTCCCATATTCCACACCAGACAAGTGAGCTGGAGCATTTTTCTTACCCCCTAATTATTCTTAAGCAGGTTAAAAGCAACAAAGACATAAACATTGCCAGTTAATTTACACAACACTTCATAAAGCGATATTTAGATAGCAGTGCAGCTCCAAGACAAAAAAGCATAATATTTTTGTATCATCAGACGATTGCCAGTGGTTTTCCTTACTGGCTCCCTGTCATCCTGTGGCTGTGACAATCTAGTTATTAAAAGACCTTTGGCTTCTAACCAGAGAGGCATGTGCTATGGAAACACCAGATGGGCTGTTCCTGGAGTCTGAAGCCTCCCACCTTGTCTTAAGTCTACTGGACTGTCCATTTAGCTCTGAACAGATAATAACAGTTGTGCATTTTTGAATAATCTAAGAATGATCTTGTTGTGATCACTCAGAAGAGATCGTTTGAATTAATAGAGGTATGAAATTAAAGAGGATTAGCTAAATCACATTAAAACTCTATGTATACATTCTCATTGAAAATTAAAATGGGCTTAGTCCTTAGTTTCATTTATTTCCTGCTGTGATGGTTGAAAAGTGTTTCAAACCAGGACAACTTTAATTCTGAATAGGAAAGCCCACAGGGGAGGTGAATATGTTTTACTTAAGGTGCATTAAAAAGTTAACTTAAATTAACTTCTTTAAGAAAATCTCTTATCCTGAATGAGAAAAGAACTTATTTGCTTGATGTTTAAAGTTGAAAAATGGTTTGTTATGTGAGGTGAAAAATAATGTCTATTCTCAAAAACATTTTTTTAAAATCCCTATAAAATTTAGGAGAGTTTCTAATTAAACAAATTGCCTGGAAAATTCAGCTGTCCCCCAAAGAGTCATCGTATTCAATTTAGAGACAACACTCAGGCCATTACAGTGTGAAACAGATTTGTTTTAATTGCAAATCTCAGAGCAGTTTCCTCCAGAAAGTTGATTTCCACCTTTCATTAATAAGACTTGACTGTGAGGGACACCTGCATACAGCTGACAACTGCCTTATTATAAGTATTTTATTAAAAATACTTATTTTATAAATAGCCTTAGGTATTGGCAGAGACTTTTGACTAATGTTGGTAAATATTAGCTACAATTAAGTCGCTCACTAATAATTCAAAGCTGGGGAAAGTTATCAGAAGGATGCTTAAAAAAAAAGTCTTGAGTTAGAAATGAGGACATGTATGTTTAAAGACAGCCCTGGGGAAAAAAAAAAAAAGTATTGTGGTGAGAATGTAATGTATTTATAGAGCTCAAAAGGGTGTGCTCTGTGAAGGTATTGATAGGCAGTCTGTCCTTTTTTCAAGTCTTATCTTCAGGGTAGCAGAGCTCAAATGTGCCAAACACTTCTCGTGTTCAACTCTGATTGCATCTGTGCAATTTTCTGTGAGATTTATGTCTGGTGCCAATGAAAGCAGTGGGCATTCGATCTCATTGTCTCGCTATATTTAACATATTTGTTAGATTAACCGATTGCTTAAATGTTTTTATTCTTATCACATCTGCAGTGCCAAAACTTCACTGATCAACAAAAGGATGCTGGCTGGACGGATAACAAAGTGACTGCTACTCCAGGCAAGAAATGCAGGCTCAGATGTGTGACTACCCCAGCCAGACGAGAAGAGAGCTTGTGTGCCTACTGAAGCCACATTCTTGGTATGGAGCAGGAGGAGCAAGTATTGTTTTAAGATTTTTCTAAGGGTTCTTGGGTATGCACCCCCTCATATACATGCTTTGCTTCTTCGTTTAGGAGCGACTGTAGAAAAGACAAAGACATCTGGAGTCGGGAAGGCAAAAGAAGCGGTAATGGGGCAAAAGTATTCACACCTTGACTGTTACCAGTGCTCTCTCAGTTAAAATGTTCTCGCAGAATATTTCAGTACCACGCTCCTTGCACGTGCTCTGCTACCCCAGCACGCATCCAAGTTAACTGAATGTACCCATCGATCATGGATATAGGAAATCAATTGCTGTTGCTGACTTTGTGTTGCAGTTCTTAATTCTGGAGGCATTTGGTAAGTAGCTATAGCAGTTTGCTCGATGACAGGCTTCTTTAGCTTTCTGATGTGACTTGTGGGGTCTGGTGTTCTCAAGGCACACATCTGGGTCAGAAGAAATGATGCCTGCTGTTCACTGGGTGCCCCCTCTCTGGTGTGAGCTGGTGCGCCAGGACACTGCGCTGCTGGCCTTTTAGAAGAGGTGAGTAATTTACTCCTTGACTATGCTTGGTCATAAAAAGATGTTCAGCATTTCATAGCTTGACTATTTGCTCATCAGTAGCCTCTGGGCCGTTGGGTGATTGAAGTGATATTTATATATTTACTGTATTGCACTTGCCAGGGTACTGTGAGACTGGTTGAAATACTGTATTTACTCTTCAAGTTCTGCTCTGAAAAGTGAGTTGTAAATGGTGGATGTGGAGACAGAAACCAGCAACGTACCTTCCTACACACTGTTATTTGTCTAGTTTCAGTTTATCAAGTGCCCTTTATCCCTACCATTAAACACTGGTTCATTTCTTGTAACTGCTGTGGCAGAGAGGGGCTTGAGAGGGGTTTTGAAAGAGAAGTAAATATAAGCCTTGTGAATCAGCTCGCTTTGAGACCTAGAGCAAAAAGCAGCTACTGTCGTAGGAGGTCAAACCAAGGCTGGTATTTCAGCCAGTAAAGGGATGAGATCAATGGGATGAGAGGAGCAAGAAGGAGTAAGCAGAGAAAGACACGAGGCTAATTAGGAAGAATAAGACAAAAGCATTGAGCTTGACAGAGTGAAAGAAAGGAAAATAGTAAACTGGTTATGAGGCAGAATATCAGGCAAAGGAAAGGATATTAGCCAAGTTACTTGTAAAACTGCTGTGTGCACCAATTATTCTAGCTTCACATTTAGTCATTTGAGCAAAAATTTCTTTTCCCTGGATTGTCCTAGAGTTTGCAATAACCTTATCATGTTCAGGGTGACCAGGGATTTTCATTCCCTCTAGACTTTAAAATATGCTTTTCTATTCATGTGAATAAGAGAAGTTTACAGAGACAAAACCAGTATTATTGACACAGTGGCATAGAAGCAGAGGCTATCTGTTCCAGTATTGGGCTCTGTGTGGCTAATGTTGAGCTTCATGGCTGCATCCTTCAGTGCCCCAGACACACTGCTTTCAAAACACATAAAGAGGGTGGACCCTGAACATTGGAAAGCCTCTGTAACTTTTAATTTGCTTCTCATCCAACTTGAATGCCATTGTTTAGATTGTGTGGACCTCCTTTATGTTCCTGCACAAGATGTACTTTCTTACCCAGAAAACAATTGATAAATTTTGAAACTATATACGTTTCACAATGCCTACAAAATCCACACAAAATGGACATCTTATAATGCCCAAATATGCTCATTTAAAAGTTGGTGGGGCAATTGTCCAGGATGTAAAATATCATGCCAAGGTTTTGTTCGGAGCAAATTTTTTCAGTGAGGCTTTTGTTGTTGTTGTTGTTGTTTTTGTTTTAAATCTTTGAAAATAGGATTTGATGCTGATCTGCTGAAAGGCCTTATCCAGCAGTACTGCTGGCACTAAGTCACAGTGTAAACACAGCCTGGCGGTACAAGTCACAATGGACCACAGCTTGAAAATTATTGGCCTAGCATCCCAGGAGCAGGAGCTCTCAGAGCTCTGCCTTTGAATCTCTTTTCTATTTCCTTTCTGAATTTCATCATGAACGGTATTAAAACCAGCATTTCTGCTCCTTGCTTTTGCCTGTGTAAAGGGAAAAGTGCAAGCACAGAAATACATTACTTTTTTTTCCACCCAAAAAGGCTTTATTCAGATGCTCGTCAACCTAATTTTTCCTCCCTTCTCCTCTTCGCTCGCAGGCTTTCAGCTCTCCTTCCCCATACCCCCCTGCTTCTGTTAACATTGCTCCTTTGTGCCTCACATTGTTTCTCTTCTCAGCATGGCCCGCTGATGTGCCGTCACGCTGAGCAGAGGGGCTGGGGAGAGCAAGAGCCCTGCCAGCAGTGGAAGAGGCAATGCTGTGCCTCAATTCAATGCCACACTTATGTTCACTGATTATCAAGAGGTGCTGGATCCAGCCGAGCCACTTCAGCTTGGTGTGACAGCACATCAGCAGGGTAAGGAGGGAGCCCCAAGCCCCGGCACACCTTGATTCAGGAAAGCATCCCATGACAGACATGAGCTTTCTTTTCTTCTGGCCAGAGGGGACTTGGTTTCCCTTGTGTCCATCCAGTGAGACACATTTGAGACGATATGTTTGTACTACATCACTTGTCCAGCTGGTAGCAGACAGAAGATGGGGCTAAGGGTTTGATCTCCTGTATTAGTTCCTTGGATGCCCTCCAAACCACATCAGCTTAGGCTCTCAGTTGAGACCATCAGCCTGCAGCAAGCATCCCCTGAACTCCTGAAGGCCGGAGAATTTAACCTTCCTTTGGGGTGCTGTGCCAGTTGCTGTGTCTCGGCTGGGAGACACTGGCTTGTTAAGCTGCTGTAACCTTGTTCACATTTGGCTGTGGCTCTCCAGCCTCGAATGGGATGGTGCTTTGCGTTGCCTATTTTCACCAGCCCTTTGCAGGCACTGACACTGCATTTGCTGTGCCACCGCTGTCACCTGCAAGGGTGACAGTTCTGTGTTAGGCTTTCAGTCACTCTCATCATTTGTACCCCATTTGAATGACACTACCACCTTGATTGTTCCTTGGGTTTGTGTAACATTTATATTCCTGCCCAAAATTCAAAAGCATTATTTACCTTATTGAGACTGCTAACAGTAAACAGAATTTTAATTTGGATTTTTGTTTGGGATGTTAATATTTTCTCATAAAAGAAGCAACTTGTTGCAATTTGTTGCTTTGGTTGATATGGCACACGGTGTTGAGGTATTTTTGCATGTTTATTGCTGGGCAGATGCACATAGTTCTGTCTTGCAGTTGGTGATACTGCAAACCTTGTCCTCAGCTTGTCTGCAGACTGCTGCAACACCTCAAGTTCCACGCTGGTCAGAAAAACCTGGTAAGCCATGCCTCAGTCTTATGTATGCATGGTATAGATGTTTGGATTATAATCTATCAGTTTCCTACTTTTTTTTTTCTTGGCATAGTATGTTGTACACTTTTACACGTAGCCTCAAACCCACAGAAACATTTATTGAGAGGTGTGTAATTTTTGCATGGTCCTTAGTCTCTGCATCCTTTTTATTATGTTTACTTTTGCTGTGATTGGTTCAAGGTTTGGTGTTTTTTCATTTGTTTTTGGTGGTTGGTTTTTTTTCCCCTGAGTCCATCTTTTGAGATGTGTGTATCTTTGTCAGCCATTTCAGAGAAACAGTAGAAAAGTCAGATCACCGGTACTGAATGGACATTTTGTCTTTGAATTAGTCAATGGGAATGTTAAGTCTCCAAGTCTTCCAAAGGATTAGGAGAACTGTGATGGAAATATAAAAAAAGTACCAAGGAAAAATTGCAGAGTCTCTTTTCTTGCATGACAACTTCATATTTCATCACAGAATCTGTTATGTTGACTTTCAAGGTCCTGTCTTAGTTTCCAGTCAAAATATAGTCCAGTAGACTTTCCTTTAATTTTGGGCCAGGGAAATATGTTAAGGACCATTGTTAATACAAGGGTTTTGTCTCTTGTTCCCAGCTCAAGGAAGCATGTTGCTTGTTTTAATGGTTTATTTTATGGGTGATCAGATGTCATTTTTATTTACAGGTCATTTTGCAAAACATTTAATTAGTGCAACAGAGAGCTCCCAGCTTGCACCCAGGTAATCCACTGACTCACAGCTCTACTGGCTGAAGCAGAAGGTCAGATTCGACACTGCAAGGGTTAAATAGTCAGATTTGCCCAGCCATGCCAAAGAGTGAGTGGGGTAGGGGCTGTTAGCAATGAAGAAGAGTAAAAAGGGCATGAGTGGTAGTCAATCTCAAATACTTCTGAATCAATTGAACTCTGTCTGGTGCCAGCTCAGGGATAGCAATACCTGTGAGGGGATGGGAGTGCATGAGCATCCAGTTTTCCTTCCAGGCATGATAATGCAATTTCCTTCTGTGGACAACTGCCAGTGCCTAGAGAGAGCACGGAAGAGCTGTTAGCTCTTGATGCTGCTTCTCAGGGTGGCATTTCCAGGCTCTCTGCGGCCTCCCTTGTGTTCCTGGGAGAAGTCAGCTACCATTCTCCTGATCCAGCCCAGGGTTAACAGCGATCTTCTATTCTCTTCTAGCATTGCCTCTAACAGAGCCTTTAAGTTAAGAGCCCCCTTTTGATAACACAGGTAAATCTAAAAAGACTCCATAAGAAATGATGAAGGTTGTTCATATCAATGAGGAGTCTACACATAGCAAGAGAGAAAAAGAACAAAGTAAAAGAAAAGAACAGAAGAAAAGCAAGAAAACCCAACAAAATCTGACACCAGGGACTGACTCCACTCACCACAAAACTTAGAGAGGCGTAATTTCCCTCACTTTACATATGAGAAAGTGAAGTTTGCTTGTCTCTCACACAGCCTCTCACACTCTTTCTTCTCTTTTCCTGACACTCTCCATGACTTCTGTCTTTAGCCAGTCATCCTTGCTGTAAATTCCTACAAATAGTAATTGGACAATCTTCCAGATGCCAAGGATGTCTTTTTTCAGAGGAGTTCCTGGAGTTATAGTTCCTATTTGATGAGACTGAGATTTGCAAAATTAACATAGGACTACTAAAGATATAATTATTTGCTTGTAGTAGAAATCCTGCTTTACAGCAACTATTTTTTAAGAATCCTATAACAAAATATATGTGCTTGTCCATTCATGTTCCCATACATTACTCTCTGTATGAATTTATGAATATCGTGATCTGTGTGTATGTCCGTTTGGGAATTTGGGCATTGATCTGCATGCTTACTACCCTTGACCTGGAAGATCCCAATTGTGTAGGCAGCGTTTGAACGCATACCCCCAAATCAGTTTAATTTTTGCACTTTCTCTGGATCTACAAGTAGCCTTCATCACATGCAAAAGCCTTATACATAACAGTGTTGAGCCAAAAGCACGTACCTTTGGAATTTGGGCTTCATGGATTTCCATTTTTATGTACTGTAATTACTTCATATGTTCTTACCTCAGTAACTTCATTCACTCCTACTTTGGCATCTTGCTTGATACAGGGTTTGGGCTGCAAAAAAACTTTTCAGGGGTCTCTTCCTTCAGATTCAGCATCATCACATGGATTTTTGTGGACTTAAATAATTTTTTCAGATATAATATTTTCCTTATGAATCTATGGTATTTCCATATTGAATTTCTGTGATGCATTTCTGTATACATGTCCTGGAAGAGTTTATTTCCCTTTCAGTATTACTGGGTTTTGTTTCTATTTGTTTGGCTTAATTCTTACTTTTTTTCTTTCTGGCACTACAAGTAGAAAATGGTGTCTATCTTACCTTCAGCTTGTGCTAATTTTTTTCTTCACATGCTGTTACTCTTTCTGCCAGAGCACTGATTTGTCACGGTAAATTATACATAGCTCAGTGTCATGTGGATTTCTGTGTTTTAAGTTGCAGAGTTCCTTCACTATTTTCCTTAGAGTCTAGCAACTTTCATTGAACACTTTTCTTTCTTTTACAGCTCAAAAAAGAGTAAATACTGTGCCGCTTTTTCCTTAGCTGCTTTGTTGCAGGCCCTACAGAAGTTTTTTGCAGTAACGTTTATGCGAAGTGCTGTTTATCCAGAGTGTGTGCTGAGAAATATCACAAATCAGTTTTCAATGAGAAGTGGGAATTTGAGAAGCGCTGTTATATTCTCCTTTTGACTCTTGACCCTGGCTGTATTCCTCAATTACCCTCTGAGGGTTTTGCAGTGCAATTGCTGTTATTGGGTATAATTTATTTTGGCTTTGGGCTGGTGAGCTGTGGGCTGCTCGGGTGGTTCAATGCCACTAAAGCCTTGTGTGGTGGAACAGAGCCATTCACAGGACAGCCCTTTGCTCAGCTGCAAGAGCTCAGCCCACACTGTGCTGTGTAACTGAGCCCATGTTGTGTTGAGCAAGTGGGGGACTCTCATTCCCATTGAGATGAAACTGCCTGAGGGGAAATTTGCTATTGGGAAAGGATGGGTGAGCCAGGAAATCATCTTTATCTGTTGTTTTTCTTTTTTCTTCGGGGTGTGGAAAATGCACTTCTGGTAGGTAAGTCAACCTTTTCGCCAGGCAAGTCAACATTTTCGCCAGGCCATGGGAGGAACCAAGCCAATGTTTGCTGCTGTAGGTACATGGTAAGAGGGGTTCATAAGGAACCTTACCATGGTCTTTGTGATACTGGAATGGGTCTGGCTTTAATCCCATTAGGTGTTGCAGATACTACTTCTTGTTGCTACAAGAGGGAGATGGGCACTTGGTCCTTTCTTGCCCTAACTGCAGACTAGGGGAGGCAGGGGGAATGGGGAAGAGGAGGCCATGCCCATTTCAAAGGAGGTGAACTTCTACCCCCAGGAAAACTGAGCTGCTGAATAGTGGAGTGATTTTCCTGCTGAGCTACACTGGCCCTTCACACCCTCCTCGCCCATCCTCTGACTGCAAAAACTGAAGCCAACTCTCTCTCGCATCCGAAACAACCAGTTCAAAGACTATTTTATACATGGTATAATTGAACGTGTGGGCTGAAGAAAATAATTTTTTGTGGACTTCATCTCCCCAAATTATAATTGTTGCCTTGAAACCAAGCAGTTCTTGCAGCACAGAGGGAAGAACAGATAAATGCCAAGTAAATAGTATGTACATCTCTCTAGTTTAGAGCAGCAGGTCAAAAGATGACGTAGGAGCTGCGTGTCGAAAAACTGTAGCACCATGATGAAAAAGTGTCCGGATTTGCTTTAAAGTGAGGGTATAAGCTTTGGTCCTAACTCTCAGAAGGGGGTGCTATTACCTCATCTGATTTCTTTGTATTTTTTATGTATATCTATATGTTTTACATGCATATATATGTATAAGGAAACTCACTGATGTTTTGAAAGCAAGCTAAAACATTTGTTTTCCTTTGCCTCTGCTTTAGTTCAAGTTTTTTTGAACAATGATAACAAAGTTGCTGGTGGTTTTTTGTTTTAATGACTCGCTAGTGCAGTATGCAAAAATAATTGATTGGATTTCCAGCAACATGGGACTCTTTTGAAAAGTATGGAAGTCCTTGAAAAAGGAAAACCAGAGGAACAAAAGGAATAAAAGGCACAGAAAAGTGGGGTATTTATTTCATATTATACAATGCTTAGAAAAATTTACTGTCTTGTGCAAGAAGTGGAAACAATGTGTTCATACTAAGTGTATACGGGTTGAAAACAATGCATTTTACTAAGCAAAAATGTGACAGTTTAGATTATGAAATCCAAAAGTTTAAAAATTCTGGTTACTGTTGTAGTATTTCCACTATTTTTTAACTCCTGAAATTCTTTGTTTGGATATTAAAATTGTTAACTTGTTAACTTTTTACATCATTTGGCCATTTATTTTATTTGCACCTCTCAATTAAAAAACAATAGTTGTCTATATACGTCTTGGACATATTGCTAATGAATGTAATGGACTGTCTTTCCTCACAATTGCCTGCCCTTGCAAATGCTTAGAGGCATGTCACACTTCTTCCCTACTGAATCCCTGCTCTGGAAAATGACACCTGGAACTGTAGCCTCTCTCTGCTCACTGGGCAAAATGGAGGTCCAGTACTCAATACCCCAGTCAGACTGGGCACAGCAAACAGTGAAAGCTGTGCAAGCAAAGGATCCTGCTTAATCTGCAAAATTCCCCCAGCATGCTTGGCAGATGAGCAGGAAGGCCATACTCCCTGGTGGGTATTCTTGACTGTTCGTGAGGAACTCTGACACAACTTGTTTGTGGGCTGCAGCTGTACCTTTGAAGAACAGTCTTGCCCTCATGCTGCTGGTTTGCAGGGCTGTGAACTGTCTCTTACATGACTAGGTCACAGTCCTGACTTTGGACTTAGGTCCCAAAATACAGCCTTGGTATTAGCAGATACTAGTTGAATACCATAACCTGCAACATTGTGATTAGCAGTGGGATTTCTGTTTATTTGGGAATAAGGCCATAGTCATCGTCTGGGTTGTATGGGTGAACATGGGTTCTCCTAATCTTTCCATAGTATGGAGCACCACTTCCCACAGCTGCCCATGAACCAGACTTCCTGTAAAACCAACCATTGGCTTCAGTGGATGCTTTGAAAAGAAGAATGCTCAAGATGATCCCTATCTTGCATAGGGACCTTCTTTTGCAGGAATTTGGCTAGTGTCTCTGAAATACTGTAAAAATTCTTACAGGTTTCTTATACCCTATCTCCATTGTAGTAATTTCATGGAAATGATTACATAGAAAAGGGGTATGAAGACAATGTTAAAATGACATCAAGACAATAAACTTGTCTGTTATTCCTCACTTCTCCAGAGGTCACAGTTGGAGTTTGGATGCAGAAGGAACTGAATGTGAAACTTCAGAAGAACAGTAGCAGTTCCTTGTAAGTATTTACCAAATCTTAGTCTTCTTGTAGGTCTGTGAATTGTTTCTTCTCACCAGGGATGGAAGATCACAATCTTAGATACTTACCTTAGTATGAGACAAAGTGCCTCTGGATATGCACACTTCTTTTCAAGATGATAAAGGAACTCTAATTTTAGATCTAGACCGATGATTTTTAAAGGCTAAAACAGATGAAACTTACCACATCTGAGACCCCCATGAAGACAATCTGGCAAGTTTCAAGTGATTTTAAAAAGTGTCTTAGTCTTGTCCTGGACAACTGCCTAGCATCATGTTGACTATTCCATTTTTTTTCTGTATGCTTACTAAATGACTTTGTAACCTCTGTATGTTGGAACTAAGCTAGGACAATAACTAGACACACAGTATATATATACATTTAAGCAAACAGTCAAGTGTAAGCAAGGGATTGCTCTCATACTTACAGTCAAATCCATGAATAAATTTTTGCAGGGCCTAGACCTGAGGGGGTTAGGCTATATGCTCAGGCAGTTAACTGTTTTCTTTAAGTCTGGGATATGCTTGGGATCGTGGACATACCTGAAAATGCACAGGATGAACATGAAATGTCCTTCTCCAAGGACACAGAGTCTAGAGAGAGTCAAAGGTGGGTTTTATGTCACAAGCTCCTTGAATTTCTCCCTGTGGAAGAAATGAGGTTTTAAGGAGATGAGTAAGAGAAGGCTGTTGTTGTGCATTCAGAACAGTTGCAGGAAGATTGACAGGGAATAAAGACAAACTGTTCAGTTTGATAGCTTTGTTTACTTTTACTTTGTATATATGTTTTTAAAAACAGTGACTCTATTTTTTAGGGTCTAACTTAAAAGATCATCGTGCAACCTCTGTAACGATCTCATCTAGAATTGTACATTATTCAGATTTTTGTGATTTGTTCTGGGCAACAATGACCTTGCTTGAACTTTGTATGTGTTAGCAACTTCTATATACAGAGGTTAAAATCCTTGGGAATAATTTTAAAAATTTGCTGGTCTATTGCCTGAAAGAATCACTCCATCTTGCGTTGCAGAAACCAACCATCCATCCAAGGGGGATTAAGACTGTGTGTGCTGGAGGCTTCAAGCTTCTCGAGGTGCTGGAGAGTCACCACTGGCTGGCTGGTCATCCTTGGAGCACAGCATGTGTGCTCCACTTCCCTGTGTTTTGTGCTGTGAAGACTCAATTTCTGGCCCCACATCCATAGCCTAAACACTTGTTCCTGCCACCCAGGAGCTGGGTGAAGCTAAGCCCTGCTCCTGTCCTGCACAGAACTCAGGGGAGATGAGCTGAGACGGAGAGTCTGCCTCTTGGAATATAGGCTCCTGGGGGTGCTTACTGGAGAGCAGTGCAGTCTTCCCAGTCTACACTTGGTTGTGCAAAAAAACATGTGGTCCACATGTCCAAAAACATATGTGCATGAATGGTAAGCATCTCCTGTTTGGTCATCAAGGGACTAATAAGCAGGTTGAGACTTTACACTGATAAGATGCAGTTAGTTAAGAGGATGTGACAAAATCAGCATGAAGCAGAAAGTGCAATCTCCTCCTCTCTTTTGCTAAAGCCAATAGAGTATACAGCAGTCATCCAAATTGCACACCTGAGTGTGGAGAGCTCTGCTTCTCATCACTGACAGCGTCAAAAGATGCAGGAATAAAACCTTACTGGAGACCCTGACTGATAGGTGGGGTGACAGGAAAAGCAGGTGAGTCCATGTTGGAGAGGACTGATACATATCCTCATAGATACCCGAGTGCAACACGATGGTGCCTTCTTACTGCCTTTGTCACTTCTTATTGCCATGCCATAGGCATGGTCACCTTGGTGTTCTGGTACAGGCCACACAACTCAAGGTATAAAGCTGGCACAGCACCTGTTTTCCTCCCCACCACCTACTAGTACTTCTCTTCTTGCTTTCAGCTGCAACTCACATTGTTGTGTGTCTGCACATCCCACATCAGATGGGATAATCAGGCCCTTCATGTCTGATGCTTCTTTACTACAAGGCTGAGTTCTCCGTTATAGGTTGATAAGACTGTGTTACAAAACAGTCCGCGAAACTTAGTGTAAAGTGATTTCAGATACCTTCCAGCACTTTACCAGCACATAAACAGTTAGCTGCCATTGGAAATCCTAAGCTACAGACAATGGGAGATGGTAACCTCTGGTGCACAGGATTTAAAACTATAGGATCGTTGACCTTGAATCGTGCATGTAGCCTGGGAAATCTAGAGTTAAGCAGCTTGCAAAACCATGAAAGCCAGCCACCAGTCTAAAGAATAGAAGCCTTCTTCTAGTTTTCCTGCTGATATTCAATGTTGTTTCAATCAAAGTACAGGTAGCACTTGAAGAATGACAGATCTTGTGAGCTTTATATACCAGTATAATGAGATTATGCTTCATGACCCTACCGCATTTGACTTTTACATTAGAGAATATGATTCAGGAATTCATTTGAACAATCCACAAAAATATAAATGAAAAGATTTTTTTTTTTTTAAATTGCTGGTTTCTCATTAATTGCACATTGTAACTGACTCACAGGAAAGGAAGAATCATAATGAAGAAAATCAGAAATAAAAAGGGACCCACAATCTTAATGTGTATCAGTAGTAAAAAAATTACAAAAAAAAAAATCATTAAAAGCATAGAAAACTATATTTCTCTTACTAGCTTTATTCTTATAATATTATCACATTTAAAAAATACAATTTTAGAAAAAAAAATGAACTATAGCTTTTTGCAGTGATAGGCGACAGGTCAGAAAAGCATTTCAGAATAATTTTACACCTTTTAACCTTAAAAAATACTTTGCTGACAATTGAGAAAGGGCCTTAAAAGAAGCGCTGATAGGCATTCTCACAGCAGGGTTGCCATGTCCCATCACATAGCAGAGGGTTTCTGCATAATGTATCCTGTAATAAGAAGTGTACTGCAAATCACAAGGCTTGAGTAGCAGTTTTAAGAAAGTAATCCTTGGCATGAGCTGCTATTAGTGATGACACTGAAAGTTTGTTACATAAAACTCTTTAGAAGACACAAAGAAGGTAAACTGTTTAAAATTTTGATTCGAGCCTTGAAGGAACCACTTTGTCACAGAAATTTGTCTGCATTTAAATATATATTTAGTGTTCTCTGTTTTTTCATTTTTGCTTATGCTTGGACAGGCTTGTTAAATGAAAACTGCAGAGTTTAGTTAAATGAATGTCACTTTTCTCTCATTCTGTGCCACAAATGGTAATTGTTCAAAAAGTGTCTTAACAATTGCTGGTGTTAATTATGAATGCTAATACAATCAATGATCACTGAGAGTCCACAAGTTGCAAACCCTTTACAAATGGGGTAAAAACTAAAAAAAAAAAAAAAAAAGAAAAAAAAAAGAAAAAGAAAAAAAGAAAAAAAAATTCCAGTCTAACAAAGAGTAAATCGGTCCATCAAAGCACAGCAAGCTATATTCATGTTTTAATAACTAGACTAATCAAAAAGGGATATGAATCTAGAAGAGACCTTCTTGTTGAAATAATTTTATTTTTGTCTGGAAATGTAAATAAAAGAAAACGTGAAGGGGCCATTTCCAGGCAAGTTCTTTTCAGTGTTAATGATGCAAATCAGTGAAGTTTCTCAGTCCCTGGGGAATCTTTTTGTCTTTCTCATTTCCATAAGAATGATTTTTAGGTGATTAAAATAAAAATCTAATGGAAATAAAAATTCTTTATACTTTTCTCACAATGCAGTTTAGTAGGTATCTGTAAAAGACAGAGCAGGAATTGACTTTAGAACTATAATAAACCTTTCCAGGAGAGGATTGGTCACAAAATGTTTTTGTATTTCTAATGGAGACATTTTTGGTTCTCTTTAATAGCGTTTGAGAGAAGTTGTAGCTATCTGAAAGCTTGATGTTTCAATGTATCTCCAGCATTTCCCCAGCAGCTAGTAATGGGGAATGAAATGTTTCATTGTGGTGTTTTCTAAGTGAGCAGTATGAGAAACGGGCATCCACATAATGATTAACTATTTGGCTTTCTATGTTTTTGGCAAATGGATTTTTTTCAGAGCTACATTCTTCTTGAATATCAAGGACTGGACTGATAGTGAAATATTGGAGAAGCACTGATAATTTTAAATGACTTTTAATCCCATCCTTCCTCCAGAAAGAAACTACTTGAGTGACTCGTTAAAGGGCTGGTGTTCAACTGTGGCTTTGCCATAGGCTCTGTTTAAGGCAGGATTACACCGCATTGTGATTCAGGATTGGTTTTACTTTCCCTCTTTTTTTTCAGGGAACAGGGAATGGCAAAAATAGAGGTTAACCTAGTCCATGTCAGTCCCACGACCAGCACAGGTAACACCTCCCTCCCTCCCATGCAGGTGTGTAGGGGAAGGACTAAATGATGCCCTCCTCTATCCTGACCCACTCCGTGTAGAGAGAGAGAAGCAAAGTCACAGACTCTGCTCCTGCATACACACGTGCACACGCGTGTGCACATACACTAATGCACACCCTCTCGTCGTGCAACAGAAGAAAGGGATAGTCTGCAGAGGAGATGGAAGAGCACCAGCCCTGCCACCCACCTCCCAGCACTCAGCACAGCTCACCACCATGCTGGCAGGAGAGGGCAAAAACCAGTAATAACCACGGAGGGAGCCTGAGGCACCTTACAGACAAGTAGGAGCTGCTGCTGGGTTGGGAGGCCAGGAGCAGAGAAGATTACATGAGGGGCTGTGTACTCTTGTTTTCCAGGCAGTGCTCAGCAAAAGCTCTCCATCCTCATGTTTGCTAGTTGCTATAAACCACCCAGGCCCAAGCAAAGGAGGAAGACTTCCTTTTTGGCATGCTCTTTGGAGCCTGGTCTCCAGTGAGAGCAGAGCAGGGACAGGGAAGAGAAGCCCCACCACTGGCTCTCTGAGGATCCAAGGCTGCATACGGAGCCTTGAGGAAGGAGGCACAACAGGGAACCAAGTTTCTGTGCTAGCCCCAGCCCACGGACTCTTGTAGGTTTGACACCAGCAATAAGGGGGACCGCAGCCCTTCAGGATTTTTACATAGAAATGGAGCTGGAGATTACTGTGCTTTGGGATTGGATCGCTTCCCTCTGGGTCTCCAGCTGCTAATAAACTAAGCAGATTCAAGGATAAAAACCAAGGAGACTCAAGTTGTCCCCAGGGCTGGGTCCTGGGTTGTGGAGGAATCAACAGAGCTGGGTGAGACAGGGAACAACTGTCCAGTGCAAATACACAGGTGTCCGATGCCTCTGTGACTCTGGGAGATGATTTCCCTCTTGGCCCTCCCATAGCTCCTGGATGAAGTCTTCCACCGCTACCCCAGCCTTTGCCAACCCTGAAGGAGCCTCCCCCAGTTCCAAAGAGGGAGACCTGTAAAATGTTCCTGGCCCTAGTGAAGTCAGAGGTGGATTCCCAGGCTCTGCCATTCAGCAGATATGAGTCAAGGGCCAAAAAACTTGAGATGAGGTCTAAGACAAACCAAAAAAAAAAACCACCAAAAAGTAGTTCTTTATAATGCTTTTTAATCAACAGTGTGTTTAAGTTCTTTTTGACATTTACTTATCAACTGTTGTTTGCTCTCTGATATTAACGTTAGAAAACTGGTTGTCTCCAAGCTGTTCTCCAAATCCTGAGGACACTTCAGTTTTTGTTTCCTTAATGTTGAGAGTCCCACTGAGTCATCTGAATCCAAGAGCCCAAGCTTTAAGAAGTACCTACACCTGATGAAATCATGCATTGTGACAACACCACCAGTCTGTAAATTTAATGCTGTTCTTCCTCTTTGTGTTTGAGTGATGTGAGGACCAAATTCCAGAAAAACCCTTTGAATCCTTTAAGGGAAGCAATTAATGCTATGGGGAATTCCTTCCCACCCCCTACTCCTCCTCATGGTGGGGTCTTGAAGCGTTATGCCATGCCCCTAAAACCCCACGCACTGCATAAGAGACTCCAGAATGGCCCACTCTGCCTGCCATAACCAGCTTGGAGAGAGGAAGGATTGAAGTGAGGTCCTCCCCAAGGCACCTTCCCCTGCCCCCCGTGGTAGTCAGCCCTACCTGCCTGTGTGCACACCCTCTCTCACCCTCCTCATGTGTGAGAAACTAGAACACTTCTTCCAAAAAACCTAAATAGCATCCATTTCTAAATGATTTCTAAAAACACATCCAGTGTTTTATATAATCCTTTGTAGATGTCTACTGGCCAGTGCATTTGCCTAGGATTTAGGAGGCTCTGGTCTCTCCTCTTTCTGGAGAGACATATCTCCCATTCCCAGGGTGTGCTTACTGCTTGACTGGGAGCTTAGGGCACCCAGGAATTCTGTTTCAGTGGAATGCCAGAAAAAAGGAACATGAGCCCTGTAGCCTAGGGGCTGAGTGGGGAAGCCTGGGATCTACTTGTATTTCAAAGAAAGATTTGAGGGGTAAAAATCAGCCTTGTCCTCACCTTTCCTGCCTGAGGACATACTACCATAGAGAGCTTGGGTTCCCCTTCAGGAAGAGTGAGACAGAGGAAAGATGGCACCTAAATCCCCCATTTCCTAAGGAAAAAGAAGAGTATTGTAGATACTGGACATATACCAGTGATGCACTTTGCAGGGAACCCAATCTGCCCGGTGTGTGAGAGAACATTTCCACGCCAGATGATAGGCAACTCTGCTCATCCTGCTAAGCCCGTTCGTTGCTGGATGCGATCTGAACTCTTGTCCCAGAATGACCTGGGCTTGGAAGGCATTATGTGGAAGGGGATTTCCGTGGCAACTCGTGAGGGTCCCATTTGGTCCAGGACTTGCCCTGCCCTGGTGTACTCCTCTCATCCCATGTTGCTAAGTGACGCTTTGCAACGTGCATCCTGCAGTCTTCCCTCGCCGGTTGGGTACAGCTCCTGTGCACTTCCCTCTTTGTCTTCAAAATGTAGCATTAAGGATCGCAGCCTCCTAAACGCCAGGCAGGGAGGGAGCTTGTTCTGGGAAAAAGGTCCAGCAGACCAGCAGAAAGCGTAACTGGATACCACACAGCTGACACGAAGTGGTGTGGAAACGCTGTCACATCATCTACTCAGAAACCTGTTTCGGACTCTGCCATCTGCACATCTCACCCAACTGCGTCCAGCCAGTGCCCACTGCTGCTCGGGGCCTGAGACAGAACTGCTTCTCCTGAAGCCCTCTGAGCTGTTGCTCTCCCTCAGCAGTGACTACGTGCACACTCATCCTGTGGTGTGGGCTGGAGCAGGCTGGGGCTAAACGGGGTGATGTCAGGCTGGGCTGAGTTTTCCAGTCAGATGAAGGTTGTGTTAGCACACATTGCTCGAGAGATGAAGAGGCTCGTGGCGTCTGTCCCGTCCATTCCCTGTATTCATCTGGGCCATTCATCAATTTCTCTAGTTTTTGGGAGATGTCCCCACATCCTTAAAGGGGTCTGTGGCTGATGATCCACAGAAAAGACAAAATGGGGTCATATAAGAAAACAAAGCTGTCTGTAACACACACTTTGCTTCCTTTACCTTCTACTCCAAGACTGGATCAAGACTTCCTTCATGTGAACCCCAGGAATATCTGCAAAGTTAAAAGAGGAGCCTTTTGCCAAACTACTCCACTTGGGGCAGAAAAGCAAGTGGCCTGGCATCTTTTAGAGCAAAATAGGAGAATGCTGCAAACACTACTGTTTCCCCAAGGCTAGGCAGCCTCTAAGCAGGAATTACAGTATTGAATTTAGACATCTTAAAATGCCTTTGTGCTGTTTTAGGGGTCTAAATCCCACCTGACTCTACCAGGGTGTGTGGAGGAGCATTCTGCAGAGAACTTCAAGGCTCAAAGATAGTGAATTCTCACCAGACTTTATGGTATCACAGTAATGAAGCATCTCCTCACACAGTGAAATTGTTTATAGTCATGCTTTTATGGTTTTCTGGGAAAAATCCCCCATAAGTTTTATGGGACCATCCTTGCTGGCTCAGTTATACTCCCCAGAGAAGTGATTTGAA
>JAOXJM010000001.1:147457234-147485685 GCA_026413425.1 Tringa solitaria
GTGAAATTCAGTGAAATAGATTTCACAAACACTCCTGCAAATAATTCTTCCCATTTTTTGCTACCATGTTGGTAAAAAATGGTAATGTTTCTGGTAGCGTTTTTCCCATTTGCCACTGGGAAAAAAGAGCAGTATTTTAGGAATTTTTTTGAAAGTGTTCTACTTTTGTGGGACAAATTAATCTAAACATAATTGGGGTGTAGAACATGAAAGTATTTTGATCTGTGAATGTTGGTGTTACACTCAGTAATCGTCATCTTCTTCCAGGTAAGTTCTTGAGGACATGTACCACCCTGGTATTTGGGACTTCTGCAAATTCATTAACTGATAGAATTGGAGGCTGCTCATGTTGCATGTGCCTGCACTTTGGAACTCAACCAGAAAGTAGAGAACACAATAGTGTCTTCCTCTCCTGGCATCCACATTCTCCTTATCTTTGAAACCTGGCACTGCAGAAATACACGGATGTCTGCACAGTGCTGATTGCTGCTGAGGGGTTCTACTCTGTTTAAACATGGTATTCTTGGTGGTTTGGGTTATTTGGGGTTTTTTATATGGAGGAAGAGCTTAGTTTCAACATGGCCCTAAGAAACCACTGCTTTAGGAATGCTACTGCCCACCCCTGCTGTAAAGAATGCAAGAGGAGGATGCAGCAGTGAAGGGTTTTATCGCTAATGTTTTTTGTTTGTATTTCTGAAACCTAGCTTGCACACTATGTAATGTAGTGGTTCTGATACATGTTCCACCTCCCACATGGAGATAGCTACTCCCAATACAGTTGCATAGAACAGTGAGCTGCCTACACTTACAAAAATGCCAGCTGAACTTATGTTTTCCTGCAGACTGCTTTCAGTTGTCATGAAGAAATGTGGTATAGACTTGTCATGGGCTTTCTGAGAACACTTCTGAATCCTCATGGCTTAGTCTGGCTGGATAGCGAGGCCATATCCAGCCTGATTTCTTGTCTTACAAGCAGTTTTGTCATATTTCTCTGACCAGTGAGCAAGGAGGAGCCTTTCACAGGCTCTCAGACGTCATTTAAAGTAATTTCTTACTAACTAGCAATCCCTTTCCGGAGCTGGAGGTGGCCTAAACTGAGCTCCAGAGTGACCATTAACTTTTTTCTCTTTCAAGTAGAGCCAGTGACTATTTTTTCCCTCTGGGTGCACACTTGCATATCTTTACAAACAGGGCACTGTTAGATTTCTACCCTGCCATAAACTCTGACTGCAATACCTCATCCACTACTGACCTGAAGTGAACTCTGAGGAGAGGGAACAGTAATAAAGCAAAACCCAGCAAACAGTGTGAAGCTTTTGTAAGATCTTATATAACTGAATTGGCTATATTGGGAACTTGCCTTTGGTTTTAATTATAGATTTAAGGGTGCACTTATCGGGCTCTGTGCCATCTCTTTGCTCCCTCCCTTCACTCTTGATTTGCTTTATATAATAAGCAGCCACTACAAAAAGGATGTTTTTCCCCCTTTCTTTCAGGAAGAGAAGAGGCCGACAAAAGTTCACTGGGGGATGGGGAGGTCTAATGTGTTAATTGTCTCATGTGTTGCTCTGGTCTTGGGCTTTAGCCTGGTCTCTCCAGAAGGTTTCAAATGCCAGCTGTGAGAGCCCAGTAAAAATCTGTGGTGTCCCAAAACTGGGCCATGTTTCTTCCCAAAAGCCTGGGTTGAGTGATAAGTACTTCTTTGAACTTCCAGGAAAGTGTCAAGAGAATGACAATCCTCAAATCTACAAAAATCTATCCCTTACTCACATTTGTTTCCCAGAGTACACACAAAAATTGCTTTCACAGAAGCAGAGCCAGGGCGAATGCAAAGCAACAAGGTCTTCTAAGGGCCTTACGAAACATAATGGAAACTGGGTACAGATTTGAGGAAACAGGAGGACTTGGATGCCCAAAAATTTAAAATATAGCTAAGTCAGTTCATAGTGCCTGAACATCACGTCTCACCTTAATCTTTAACTCGATTTGTATTCACCTTTCTTGTGATTTCTACCTCTCAGACCATCTGCCAGATCAATTGTTACACGTGTATAGGGAAAGAGACTTGCAAAGCAATAGGGGAGCTGCTGCTTCATTTGAGGTGTCCCAAGCTCAGAAATCAGGCTTCTGAGTCTGTTTTTCATATCAGAAGCTGGTCTTCTGAAGGATTAACTGGAGCTAACTGCCTTACCACATCCAAGAAGGTGATGAAGGAGCTTGTGGTTATCCTCCTGCTCTAGATTAGAGGTGAACAGGTTTTCTTTCCATCTTGTGAATGGCCAGTGGTTAGTAAAATCAGTAAAGAGGTATCACAGCGGGAGCTGAATTCCCTTAAGTCAGTAAATGGAACTGTCTCAATCTCCATTATCCATGGTAAGTGGAGGGGGTCTGGGATGTCAAGATAATAAAGGTACTGGGAGGAGAGCAGGGTACGTGGGCAGCTCAACACAAAGGTAGCCCAGGTCCAGTAAAGCTGGCCGATAGCCTAGAGCTAAAAAACTCTGCTTGCCTTCCTGGTGCTGTGAAACCCAGGTAAAACATAGAAGGGGAATTAGGATTTCACTGGATTAATAGCTTCTTTGGTCCTAGAAGGCTCATAACATTGTTCGGTCCATTTCTTATACTACAAATGCAATGGCTTGTCTCCTGGTTGTCACCCTTTCACTGAGACCAAGTTAGAAGTATTGCTAAGAAGGACAGCAAAATTTTGGAAAGATGGTGAAACTCATTCTCATTTTCAGCAGATCACTCTTTACCAGCCCTGTGACCAGGTTTCTGTAGTGAAGAATTTGTCATTCCAGAGAAATTCTACCTTGTGCTGAGGTGTGACATGTGAAATGACAAAAAGACTGCTCCTAATGAACCTGCTGCTGAACAGATGGAAAGTTCCAATCCTCAGGCTTTACAGAAGCCACTGCAAAACATAGTTTAGGCTCCTTGTCTTATACAGGTGTGTATCCTCAGTAGCAGAGTAGGTGTGTTCATGCTTGCTCCCAGCTCTCAGCTGATATCGCTGCATACAGTTTTGCTTTCTTTTTTTATGCATTTTCCTGGGGTGTGACTCAGTGCTTTTCAGAAAGCAGAGCCTTTGTCTGCATCATTCTCCCTGCCAATCCTTTACATCACCTGCTTGATCCAGAGTTGGGAGTGACTCATTTTTCTCATCCAAACACATGTGCACACAATGAGCTGTCTCCCATCTAATGGCCCTTCACAGAAACTTATATGTAGGGTCATGACTGTGTTTTGTTGCAGATGCCCAGTGCCCATCTGTAGAGGACAGTCTCTGTCTGTCTCAGGATTTATATTGTTCTGAATGCTTTAAAAGCTTTGCAAGTGAAAGCAAATGATCTATGTCTTTTTTCCCTTCCTCCCTCACCAGCTAATTTTGTATCTATTATTTACTGTGGGAAAGCTATGCCAAACAAGCAATCTCTGCATTTTATTCTGAGACTGATTATCATCCTAAACTATTACAGAAGTGAGCTCAAACCTGTTTGTGGAAAATTTGCACACCTCTTACCCTCCACCTGACCTTTGGTGTTTGCCCCATGTGCAAAGATGTGTTTTTCATGGGTCCTCTTAAACCATGTAGAGACACTTGTGGTGGAGCTAAGTAACTCAAATTTATATATGACTGAAATTAAGACATCTACAGTGCAGACATCTGAACTAGTCCAACTCTTCTTTTGACCTGTTAGAGTCAATGGAAAGATTTAAGTGCTTCCCAGCAGCAATTTGGCTCATCCTGAATTAGACAGCTACCATAGGTCACATAAGTTGCAACTACAAAAAGCCAAAGACTAAAAGCTTTGATGTAGATGCCTACATTTTGTAGATATTTAACATTATGGTGCCTTACATAAACTAAACTGTAATAAACTAGCTGGTGCTGGTGAATAGAGCAGAGATGCTGCAAACCAGATATTCAGGAATTACCAAATAGATTATACCACTGTCACAAAATGGTAGCATTTTGATTTTGAATTTTAATTCCTCTGCTTAGAGTTTATTCAACCCTAGCCTTAGATATAGGCATCTCTATGTCTACTTAGACAGTTATACAGCCAAATAAGAAATTACGTACTGTTGTCTCACAGACTTCTCCAACTGCTTCTGAGGCCTGCTGGTGAGATCAGAAAAGTGACAGGCAACTGCATTTACCTGTAGCACATCATTGAGCTGGAAGAACTGTGTCTGTGAGACTCAGGTCAACAAAAGAGGCTAAGTGTGTCTCTAGGCACCTATTCTGATATTTTGGCTGGAGGTGGCATAGCAATGGAAGAATTGAACAAGATGAGGAAAAGAACTTTACTCCTGGGCTCACCAGGGTATTGGACGGACTAGTGGGATGGCAGTGACCCTTTCTTATCAGGAAACATACCCACATTTTCCTATGTCACACATCTTCTCTGCTCATCCTTTGCATCAATGTGAACTAGTTATAATGTTTGCAATACTGTACTGTGCTCAGAGTCAGTACAGAGGACCCAATTTCTGGACCCTAAAATGTTGACAGTAAAGAAAGAAGATCTGAAGTTTTCAAGACCCCAGAAAAACTAACAGAAGGAGACAGAGTTTTGTAGAAATATTTAAATAATGACTCAGAGAGCTGAGGATGTCGGATTCCCTCTTCTGTCACTTAACAACCTGAGGACAATGAGCTGAGAGTCTGTCTGTGGAAAACAAACCTTGACAGTTTGTTACACTTAGGTTGAATTTTGATGATGCTCTCAACAAGGCTGAGCCAACCTTCTCACTGCTTGTGGTGTAAAAGAACCTACTTTTCTTGCCTTTGTGCTAGGGACCTTGGAAGCAGATGGCCTTGGAGGACGCCATTTCCCAAGAGAAGAAAAAATTCTGATGCCTTTTGGCACTCCCTTGAGTGAGCCATTGGCAACATGTTTTGGTACTGTCCTAGGAACAGACCAGAAAGCAGATGGCATTTCAGAGCGTGACAGTCTTGCTGCCTTATTCCAGAAGTGGCACATCCTGTGCTGGCCTGATGACAACAACTTCTCCTGCCGACTCGCAGGGGTAAAGAGGATGGGCAGAGCCACCAGTGGGGGGAATGTCCTGACCAGGGGGTAGTGCTTTCAACACGTCCCTCGCCCCATCCAAGGATGATCAGAGGTAGAAAGCACCTTTCATTTCCCTGCTGCCCTTTATGCAAGGCAGTCCACAGACTACTGCCTGTGTTACTTAACACTGAAATATCTCCAGGCAATATTTTTTTCTCCTGCTTAGAAGACTGTCTTCTCTTTAATCCATTTATTCCTGATCTGCCTTTCCCCTAGTCCTCACAATCCCTCAACACTGTAACAAATCTGCTCTAATTTATTGTTAAAACAATGCCATTTTCTCACAAGACAAACCAGAGATGGGTGGCATGAAGTTTTCCAGCTCTTGTTCTACCTCTTTTTTTTTTTTCAGGAAGCATGAAATATTTCAGCAATTCCTCTATCTGATTAAACATAAACATTAAAGACAGAGCATAAGAGAGCCTCACCTTTTTTTTTTCCTTCCAGCAAAAGCTTGTTTTCATGGTGATAGCAAGAAAGAGGTAGCAGGACTCTCTCAGTAGAGTTGTTCAGAGGAATGAAGGTAGACATGATTGAAATGAGCCAACGGCCCTTGTTCATTTAATGTCACATTTTTCTGCTTCAGGTTTTATCCCTTGTGTGATATGAAAAATGTTACTTTTCTCTTGAGTTTTGATTGTATCTCGATTCCATGCAGATATTTTCAATTATAAAATAGGATAACGTAAACCCCCATGAATAAATCTAGTGAGTATTAATATAAGATTGTTTTCCCTTACCTTTTCAAGCAGTAATCTGAAATTCTATGAGCAGGGAAGATAACAAGAGAGAGACATGAAATGGACTAATAAAAGATGAATTTTATGAATCTTCGTTCTCTTTCAAGAAATCTTTTAGGTTTGCAATATAACACATTGGTACTGAACTCCCAGGGATATTAAGGGATAGGAAACCATTTCTGTAAGAGGCCTTGGAACCCCAGAGCTCAGCAGGAAATATTGCTTGAGTTGCTGCTGTCCTTTTTGGAATTTGCTTCTTGCTGGTAGCCTGTTTTGTGCCACGTTGTGACAGAACTTTCAGTGCCATTTCTCCAGACTTTTGAGAAACCTGAACACTGCTGAATAGGACCGTATTGGACATAATTCTTAACAAGGTGTCTTTGCAGTTCAGGGCAAGAGAAATAAACACCTTGGCTCTCCATCTGTTTCAATATTGATGTGCTGAGTATTATATTTTGCAGCTGTGCATGAACATGTATGATTCTATTCTGAGAAGATGCCAATGTCTGCACTTACCACATGATTTGGAAATTAAGTTCCCAAATGGTCATACCATTGAATGCTCACTTCCCCTCCCTGTGACTTTATTAGTAAAAGTTTCTCAATTAACCATGAGTCGTAAGAGTGCAAGTCTGTTTTTATAAAGTTGCAAAGAAAGGAGGGGGAAGAGAGGACAACTTCTCTAAAGGTCCTGCCTATGTACCTGGCCCCGGTGAACCCCCTCTGCAGGGGTTCATTCCTGGGATGTGCCCATGGGGTCTGCTGACCACAGCATTGCCACCTGTGGTAGCGTGTGCGTGAGGACATCTGTCCTTCAGAAATCAAGTGAGACCACCAACTGTTCCCACAGGTCAGCAAACACAAACCTCAAGATAGCTATAGGTATTCCTCTCCACTGACCTGCATGATTCGGTCTGGTGACCTACTGCTTTTGTTTATTTTTTTAGGGTATAAAATATGCTTATCCAGCCTCTCTAAGCAAGTGTGCAAATCTGAGAGTTGCAATTCAAGAAATCCACTCAGAAATGCCAATTAAAGGACTACTCACCACCCCTCTCTTGCCTTAAGTACCTGAACCCTTCCAAACATACTTAGAGGTGCAGGACTGCACATCCTATTAGGAATCTGCTAAGCTAGCTTGGCATACTAGCTGGATTTTTAAGGTATTCTGTGAAGATTATAATCCTCTTCTTTCTGTGAGCAACTTTATTACCCCAGGGAAGCAGCTGAGTCAAGATTGTGCCAATATTTCCATCACAGTGTTAGCGCTCTTTTTTTTAAGTCTTCATGAAAAAGAAGTCATTTTGTCCCATAATTAAGAACCAAATAACTTCTCATGGCAGCAGATTTTGTTTATGATTTTCACACAAATATTTTTGACAGCGTTGACATTTTTACAAGCATGACTAACTACACATTTACCCAGTTTCATTTTTATTTTTTTTGGCACTTAAATGCGCTAAAGATAATATAAGCTAAAGAATTCCTAAGTTTGGCAAGCAGTTTACTACATGCCAGGGACTGTTTTCATTTATTTTAAAAGAAAAGTAGATGGCTGAGATACTGAATTTGAAATGGCACCTGCTGAGCTTCTATTGCAGTGAGTGTGACAAAGGATATTCTTGTAGTAGAAGACCGTTTCTCAGAAGCTGGTTTCATTCAAGGCTTTGCCCCATGCTTCCTTTGCAGCGTTGGGTCTGGCACAAATTTTAGAGCTTTGGTCTCTCTCTCTGTGAAATGAAGTTCATTACCTACTTCCCAGGAGTATCTGCAGCTTAGATCGCTAGTACTTGTGCAGTGCCAAGGGAGGAAGCCTGGACAGGGGAGGAGGGTGCCTGTGCACAGCACGGATATGTACTGTGCTCACAAGTCTGCCCATACGTGGCTTGACCTGGCAGCCAACTGAAGACACAGATACCTTTACTCACCTGGAAATTTATTCATGTTCCTCCCTGTGGCATCCGTCCTGCTCCTTGTGAATGCCACTACTTCTTAGGAAGCCACCTCAGACAGCTGAGGAAATACCCTGTGCGGTGCAAATCACTAAAGGAACTCTTTCTCAAAACTTTTCTTTCCATGCTCAGTGTGTTTCTCTGTGGTGATATAATACCTGCAATGTGTGTGCTCCAGACATAATACCTGCCAGCACCTCCCACGTCGGTGGGAGGCCCCCGTAGCAGCCTCTAAGATATTCGTTTATTTTCTGTTTTAAGTACTAAGGAGATGAGTGGTGTCTTAGAAACTGCTGTGTGCAAACTGCAGACAAATGCTGACATTTGTGATGGCATCTTCTGACAGTTTTAGTGAGCGTGATAGTTGTGTATGACTGACCCCACAAACCCTCTTGCCACCGTACCCCAGTGCCACCTTTAGCTCTCTCTGTCCCCTCCAATATCTTCTGCTTTTTAGTATGCCAGTACCACGCTCCTGCCGAGCAGCTGCCTGTTTGGCATGACTCATGCCAGACATTTGGCTATTTTGGACAAATGGGGATATGCTATTTATCCCAAATAGCTGCCTGCCTTGGATAGCACATTGTCCTGAATAATGGAAGTACTATCAGCCTAAAAATCCTTTAGAATTCTTCTGCCTGCACCCACATATCACAGCAAAGAAACCAGGAAATAACATGCAAATAACTATTAATACAACAGATGACGAGAAACACTCTTTCGAAATGCTAACTTGGTTTGACTTGGTTGCACCCCCACCAAAGCCGAGGAGAAGACCTTCAGCGGGTGCAAGGTCTGTCAGGAAACTCCTCCAGAGTGCTGTGCCCAAGCCCGGGAAGAGCCCTCAGGAAAGGTGCAGGTACCCTGGTGGCTTCTGCAGAGCCATTACTAGTCCCTGGGTCACTGCTGGCAGGTTTGCCATGAAAACATTTCTGGTTGTTGGGTTTTTTTTTAAGCTGTTGATTCACTAACTGGAAAGAGCAACTTTAGATTTGAAAATCCGCAGGAGATGTTCCGCCCAGGGAAACAAAAAACCAGACAGTTTGGGTAGAAATTAGGACTTACTTTGCCCTGTTTCCCTGGGGATGGAGTGTCAGTGTCTCAGGCAAAGATGGAGAGGACTTGAAAGAATTTTCTGTCTTGACACGGACCCTCCCGGGAGAACTATTTTTTTTGCTTTTGCTTTTCTTTTTTTTTTTTTTTTTTTTTTTGTCAGGTTTCAAGATCTTTTAATGGACCCATTGTAATTTATAGCAGATTGTTGCCTGATGATGAATGATGTAGTTTGCTAATGATGGATTTGGTTACAGTGTGTGTGTTGTAGAGTGAGAGATGATTTTATCTTATTCTGATGGAGGACTCAGGTTACCAAGAAGCCTTTCTAGCTCTTTATCAATCCACCAGTAGAGCCACCTGTTTAAAACATGGGATTTTTCTATTTTCTCTTCTAAATCTTACTGAATTTTAAAACAGCTTTTAAACCTGATTATTTCAGAACATTGCTGCCCTACTGGCCTATTTGTCATCATTTGCATTGGTCAAATGTCCATTAATTTCAATGTGTGAAGGGGAGAGGGTTGGGTATGAAAAGAATGTGGGGTCAGACCCCGAGAGATAGATACATAGATGGACCCACAGCAGGGCCAGTGCCCTTGGTGAGCATAAGGGTGAGCTGGTGATAGCTAGTGGTGGAAGCTAGCAGAGGGAATCGGTACTGAATGGAAGACTCTCACATGGATTAACCTGCCAGGCTTGTTTTTGGAATCTGTTCTGCATTCACTTCAATGACTCATGGGCAACCCTTCCCCCTCCCCGTCTCACTTGGACAGCTTTCATTTATTTTGCTTGTGTTTGGGAAAATATGTTTTACATTTCTAACATCCTTTATCATTTTCTGAGATTTAGTGTGTTATTTTATGTGTTAACCAGTAGGGTAATTTTTTTGTTGTATTTGTAATCTAATTGGGAACTATGCCAATTTCCTATCAAATTAGATCCATATAATTTGGATACATGTATATGTAGCTAATTTACTATTGTTCACTAGCATTATTCTATCCAATGATTTTTCTTTTGTAAACGCTTTTTTTTAAAAGGCAATTTTAATAAAATTGGCTAATATTTCATTTTTTTCGGGGAAAAAACATCCTTCCCTGCAAAGTCCTTTAAAATTTTAGCCTTAAAATATGAAGTCAGCAAACGAAAATGTGGTGTTCAAAGACACCATCTTGCAAAGGTGTATGAGCCCTGCCACAATCATCTGTTTGCCTGTGACAATAACAAGAAGAGTTCTGTATCTCTCATCACTATCTTTTTCTGCGCAGAGGTTACCGGTACATTACACTCAATATAGAATTTTCAAATTTTGAAACATTTTATTATTATAGTAATGGCTATTGTCGTTCCTAACACACACCCTGTCAGAAGGTTTAAAAAATGTATGCCTTGGTTCATGAAAAAAAAAGGGGGGGGGGGGGAGGAAAGGAAAAAAAAAAGAAAAAACAAAGGTCAAAACTTTTAAAATGTCACTTCTTCTACAGTTTTGCATAGAAAATACATTGAAGCAGTGGGAGGGCTCCTTGCCCATAGAAACAGGCTGTAAGAAAAGAATGTTATCCTGCTGCTGTAGTTTCCACTTTCACTGGCAGCTGCGGGCTGAGCAGAAAAGCACTGTGGGAGCCTATTGTTACCCCAGCTGGGTAATAGTTTTCTTATTTTACAGTCAGCAACCGAGGGGGGTTGGGGTGTCTCAGCAAAGTGCCTGAAAATATAACTCCTGCAAACAGATCACTTTCTCCTTGGCTATGAGAAAGAGGGATCCATAAATCTTTTATTTCATTTGGTTCCTCTAGCAAGGTAATTAACTACTTCAAACAAAAGATGGACTTATTTTCCAAACAAATTTAAACTGCGTGGAAATGTTGCTCTGAAGGCTGTGAAATCCCAGATCCCTAATGGAGAGCTCAATAATATTCATCTCCCTTTCTTTGTATGAAATTTGGTTGCTGTAGAGGAGATTTTGCAAGCGTAAACCTGCATGCATGATAATCCAAATTTTTACCAGAACAAAGTTTTGAGAGGAAATGGTGAGGGTGGGGAGTAAACTTTGCAAAGCCTTTCTTTTCCTGATAGGGAAAGTGTGAGCACCCCTACAAAAGTGACATACATGATTTTATGTTGAACGGTTAAAGCTCATAAGTTTAACTCTTACAAGACTGCAGATTTTATATAGTGCTGGTCTATCCAAGCAAGGGCAACTATTTCAGTCACCACAGCAACCTAAGTTTAAAGGGTGGGTGGGGGAGTGTGTGTGAATGACAAAACCATTTAGCTCAGCAGACTTGCCTGATGTCTTGCATTTCCTAAGAACTACAATTTGCAAGACCACCTGCAAAAGGAGGCGAATCTTGCCTATGGTGGGAAAGTTGACTAGTTGAATGATTTATCACCTTAACTTTTTGATAGCCTCAGGTGTCATCACAGTCCCCCCATATGAAGTCCCGCAGAACATTCCAACAGCAACATGGAAAGGTGAAACATCAGGTGGACGTGAGCAAAGATGCATGGCTCAGCTGATGTGCAGGTGACTGGTGATCAGAGGACTATTTTGACCTGAGAACTTGCCTGTGCACTGGGGCTTTTTTCTATTGCAAAGCCTTTGCACTCCTTGGGTAGAAAGGAGGACCTGCTCCAAAACAGGGTGGGACTTGTAGCTATGCTCCCTAACTAGAAGCACTGAGTGAGGCCTGGGACAAATCTCTCTCTCTAGAAGTGCTGCAGGGGGGAGGCAAGAGGAGTATTTCCCTATCACCATCCCTAGCCTCTGCAACGAGCTCTTTTTCCATGTGGGGCTCCTGCCAGAGGAATAACTGGACCATGCCCAGGCTTCTTATGTTGATGTATTTTGCTTTAATCTTGTAGCTCGTGGTGAAGTCAGAGCATCACTGGGTTCATGCTGTTTGTAGTTGGGTAGCTGGATTACAGCTTGCCTGGCTGTTTTCCCACCCCTCCAGACCTCAGGGCAGACAGAGCTACCTTACTTCCCTTACTCCTTTACTTCCCTTATACCGTATCTCCTCCACCTATGACACTTAGTCAGTCAACTGCTTGCCTGACTAACCTGGTTGTCTAGGTCCATGGGATGAAACGTAGAGGCATATGTGTTGCAAAAAACCAGGTCTGGTGCTCTGCTGTTCCTTGTTTGTCTTCAGTTCATGCATCTGTGATTCTGGCATCTGTGATTCTGGCTTTGGTGGAGACACTGCTCCCCTCTTCTGCAGAGAAATCTCCTGGGAAGTGCATATAATGAGCGTATATGAAAGTGGGATGCCTGGTGATGGCAAGGGCATCCCATGGCATCCCCTGCAAGGCCAGGGATCCCTGGAGATGGCCTCGCACTGCCAACATGAGAGCTCAAAGCTCATATGTGAGTGTGTGAAACTGACATACACATCCTCTGGTACCCACCAGTACCCACCACCATGCTGGGGGCAGAGCTCTTCCTCTCCAAAGGGCGGACCTTATGGCAGCCTTCCTGGCTGCCTTATACTGAAGGTATATTCCTTCCAGAGCATACTCCTGGATCCCACAGCTGAGGTACAGATGTAGCTTGTCAGTTGTGAAGAAGAGTGCTGAGGCTTTGAAAAGAAGAGAAGCAAAACTCCACACATTTCTCTGAATTGTCTTGGACAAATGCAAGAAAAGAATTATTGCAGGAAAGAGTGCTTCGGTCTTACTCGGGTTCTACGTTTTCAGTACTTCCTCTGAAGATATTTGCAAGGGAAAGAACAAGCAAGTTTAGGTTTTGGCATTTAGAGAGGTGACAGTAACATTAATAGCATGCACTTGTTCCACCTGTCAGTGTGGAGTCTTAGATCAAGCTTGTACTTACTGTGGCTTGTACTTACTTTTACAGGCCCAAAGTTCAAGAGCAGTTATTAAACAAGCATGGTTTTGGGAAGGCTGAATATTCATAATAGAGAGGTTGAGCCAGAACTTTGCTCTGCATTTCAAACTGAAGATTCTTGCCCTTTTCTCCACAGACTCCTGGTTCAATTCTAAGTCTGCCAGACCATCAACTACGCTACGGCATACCATACAGAAGAGAACCACAATTTGACTTTTATATCAGCCGTGCCCTAACTGTGTGAACTCCCAGAAGCAGGAGCTCAAGGGAGGCTGGTAAGGAAAATTACGAGATTTTTCTCACCTGAGAGATTTCGACCATCTTTCCTACACAAAATCTCCTTCCTGTATGAAAGAGGAGCTCACTGCTGGGAGCTTATACCTGCAGGCACCCACTTGGTGTAGTGGGGTAATGGATCATGCTCTGCTGGAAAAAGATGCACAGCATCTACCCCAAAGGAAGTTTGGGAGATTCAGGAGAGCTGTCTTTTAGCGACTACTACTTTTTAATGTCCGGTTTATGTAATGTCTGTGAATCCTCTCCAGCAACATTCATTTGACCCTCTTCTGAACGTTTGAAACTTTGTTGGAAGACTGCAAGCCTGGAGTTTGGCATGAGAGTAATGCATCAGGCGAGGCCCTTCAGTACAAATATGCACAGTCATCTTTGTTGTAAAATGGTTTGCTATCCTGCTATGGTTAGTGGATTTTAACGTAAGCTGGTTTTTTATTTCTAAGAACATTTCTGAATAAATAGCTGAGAAGCACAGGATTCTTGTGTATTAAGTATCTATTCATAGCAGTGCTTCAGATTCCAGTACCTCTGTGATTTTTATGTCCTGGGTAGTAAGTGAACTCACTGATTCCGAAGACAAGATGGCTGCATTTGTTGACTGAACCAAAATTTCCAAGTGAAAGCAGGGGGGGGGAAGGAAAGAGAAGAACAAGGAAGTTTCTTGTTTCATCACTTCAGGAAACAAAGTTAAATACATTGTGTAAGAGCGCAGAGATACATACAGAGATATAGGCACGCACAATTTTTCATTTATACTATTCATTTAAATTTGACCTCCACGGTTAATTGAAGCCTGCTTCTGCTCTTTATAGGAAGTGAAGGATTAATTAAAAATGCCACCATGCTAACTGAACATCTGCTCTTACCCCGTGGGTGCATGAACTGTGTGGCTAGCCAGACCAACGGACTCACACGTGCAGTCAGTGCTATTAATCTCTAGGGCAGAGTTTACAGATCCCTTTGTGTTCCCTGCTCTGCATCCACTGAAGAAAAGACACAAGACTCCTGTGGGAAGGTGCTCACAGCCTATGGATATATCTACCTGAACTTGTGCTCTGCTGATGCCACCAGCTGAGCAGAAGCAGTGTCACTATGGCTAATAAAGCATGAAGATGGAGCTGAAGAGACTTTCTAAGGCTCTGGGTATGTTTCCTCAGGCTTGGCACCACACCACCTTGGTCATGCCATTTTGGGTCAGCGTGTGGAGAGGGCCTGCTTGCATCTGACTGCAAAATGCCCTGTAGCCATCCCCTGCAAGGACAAAAGCAGGGCAAAGAAACAGATGGTGGAGCAGTTTGCCCGAGGCTACGCAGGAGGTCAGCAGGAGAAGCAGGATTGGAGCAGACAACCCTGTGTCCCGCAATAATGATTCACCTCCTGAGCCCTGTAGGGCTTTGCTAAGGATAAGCAGATCCAAAGTCTAGGCAAAACTCCATCTGCTTCCTCCACGGCCACCCCTTTGTGAGCAGAGTCATTGGGTATTTGTGTGTGGGAGAACATGGGAAGGTTGTGTGGATTTTTCTTTGATTCATTAAAATACGTAAGAAACTGCCCAATACATACAAAAATCCAACATCATCCAGAGAAGGACTAACTTCCCTGGAGGTTTTTGAAATTGTTCTCTGCTTACATCACCTTAGTAGCAAGTGGTACCCTCGTGGAGAGTAGACTTCCTCATATCTGTCTTCAGCCATCTAGATGATGGCTTCAGCAATTTAGGTGACCAGTCTAAGCCAGATATCTGTGCCACTGCTACAGCCAATGGAGACAAAGAGGACCAGATATTTTAGGCACTGATTTGAGATTGGTGTGAATTGCCCTCTAAGAAAGGGTTATGGAAACGTTATAGAGTTTTATAGGTATAAAAGGTTATAGAAAGAGCTTAGGCGAGTAGTTTAGTCTGGACAGCCAAATTTCAGACAGCTGAAATCTGATGTGAGAAATTATGCATTGGATATAATGTTATAACTTCAGTAAGGCCAAGGTTTCACTCCTTGTTTTTATATGTTTATATGATATCTTGACTTTCGGCATACAAATACGGCACAAATAGATGAAAATCTGACTTCTGACTCAAAGAGCTTGCACACACATTTTTCACAGACCTGATCTTTGTGGAAGCAATTCAAGTGGAATTTGCCATGAGCCCAACTCATAAAAAATAATTTGGCTGGTTATGCTTTGATTATTAGTAGGTTTATTCATCCTTAAATGCTTTGTCTTAACAGTGGGAAAGATTTAATTAAATTTACTAAGAACTTCCCATTTTTGCTATTCAAGCTGAATTACAATATAGCTAGCTATGCAGATACTATGCCCGTACTCCTTTTAAAAACCTAAAAACCACTGTCAACTTACAGAAGGACTTTTCAGTTTGATAAAGATCTGTGCGTGTAAAGTAGAAAATTCATTTTAGGAAGCAGAAGTATCATGCCTGATTTGCATATTTTCTGCTGCAATATATTTTTATTTTGCTAACAGGTTTTATATTAAAACCTCCAAGGCTTTGCACTGATTTTGTGTTACGTATTATACTATATCTACTCCTAATCTACTAGAAAATCACCCCTACTTCAGAAGCACTTTTTAATGTAGTGTATGGGTACTGTTTACTGCCGTTTTTTATCCTTTAACTATAAGCCATTTCCCTTAAATTACAGGAAACTTCGTTCAAGCTAAAGCAAGTAAGATGTTAGCCTTTGACCCAAAGGTAACTCAGAGCTCCATTGTGAGATAATATTTAGAGAATAATCTTATATTTGACAAGTTTAAGTCATTTTATGCCTTTGGGAGAGCTGGAGAGATACAGTGGTCTCCCAGCAGAGCATTATACCTACTTCTGAACAGCAGACCTAAATTGAGAGGGCACCTTGAATACAGTTCACATTAATAATTACACAATTTGACTGACATAGCCAAGGCCCTACAAATATTTTGTGACTTTCTCTCCTTTCCACATTCTTCATGGACACAAGTCATCTTTAAGTACATCTTTAAAATGATGCAGATAAATTGCTCCTTAGATGGTTTTGGGTTTTTTTCTCAGTTGTCTACAAAGGGAGGCTTGGGTGAAAGCTGCAGATGTTCAGGTTGCATCAGATGAATACAGGCTACACAGAGAGGGTAAGATGCTCCAAATAATCTTCCAGAAAGATTGGAAAGGCATTAGCTCCTTGATGAGAGGTTGGATATGATTTTTGTGTATCACCCTGTTATATTGAAGTGTGGCTGTGCAGAAACATGCTTTGAAAAAGGTCTGTAAACTGCACGTTTTTTCCTCTTTTGTTTTAATTTATCCTGAATCTGCCCTTTCTCTTTATTAATCATTCATATATCCAAGACTATAAATGGAAATTATCTATTTTTCCTCTAAAATCTAGATGGATTTCATTTGCCTTTAGAACTAGTTTAAATTTCATGTTACTCTCTTCCTCTTTTCTCATGTGCTGATGTGGCCTCCACACAAACTTCTGCTCCCTGCTGATCTTACAGGAATCAGAACTGTGCACTTTTTTTGTGAGAGGATCTGCAGCAGTACTACTGATGAAGAGGAAGCAATAATAATGTTTTCTTCTCAAATGGAAACTAATGGAAAATATTTTGTTAAAAGGCATTAATTCAATATTAAAAAAAAAAAAAGCTCTAGGATCAAAGGTGAAAAAATCAAGACATGGGATTCAGTTGCCTAAATGGAAATGTTTAGAGCTACTTTAGGCACGTAAGGTATCTCTTTAGGTGCCTCCATCTGCCACTACATAGGGGTGCAGGTATCTGAGAGGCTTTCTAACATGTTTGCCAACATCTAACACTAGATTGACGGAAGACTAGGGCAAATACCTTGAAGAAACACTGTGCGTCTATGTTTAGGAACTGAGTCTTGCCTTTTCTTTTTAGTTTAATTTTTGGAAATTTGTCATCATGCCTTATTTAACATCTAATTTTATGTTTTCATTATTGTTTTTCTTCAGTGAAATCCCATCTTCAATATACGTATGATATTGGTTTGTCTCAGATATTTACCAGTAGAGCTCGCACAGAAACTGGCAAAAGATATAACTCACAACCAGCACTGACATGTAAATATCCAGGTGTACACATTCTTTTAGTGATTACTGGGGTAAAATGTCTCTTGAGGTAACTTTTTCTGCTTTGAGGACACCTGTTTGCAGACTGAGGATTAAAGAATTGGTAGGAAGAAAATCAGAGCTTATACACTGGCAAGCTGAGGGAGTCACTGAACTCTGATACTTAGTGTCCTGGGGGAAGATCTTGCCTGCAAGGAATGATATAGAAAGGTCACCACCCTGTCTTCTCTAATGGCTATATTTTGAAGACAAGTAGTAATGATCTTTAATAGAATAGAATAATACTTTCATAAGAAACTTGCCTCATAGTGGGAGGACTCTGGAGACAGCAAACGACCTTCGCTGTAGACCCCAGCAGGATGCCAAAGTTTTGCAGAGGGCTGAGCCTCAAGATGTGTTCCTCTTTTTAGTGTTTCTCTTGGCTAACTATTGGCAATGCCCTGCCCAGCACGCTGGCAGTGCTCAATGTCCTGGCACTTGCTCTTCCCTCTAATGTGTATGGGCCTGTGGGGTTCATCCTAGATTCCTCTTAAAAACCCATATCCTCAAAATCATTACACCATTTAACTTTTAGGCACTTTTCATTCTTTCTTTCCAATCCTTCATTGTAAATGACCAATATATTATGAACAGACTGAAATCACCACGTTCTTTTTCTATGGACACATAATGACTAACTTACACAGTAATGACAAACACACACACAGTAAGTTTTATAGTCCTGGTGTTCCTTTGATGACTACTAACCTGAGCTAGTAAAGACCCCTAAGCAGTTCTAGTTGTCATCAAAGGTCTGATTTGGGATTGTACAAACTAAAGGTGATGAAAGTGTTGTATGAGGTTTCTCAGTAAAAAACCCCACATCTTTCACTCAAGTCATTTCCTGGCAATACCCCTGTGAAAGGCAGTAAGAATTTTGTGTGAGCAAGAATTGGTTGAAGATAGCAAGGCAGATCCAGACCCTGGACATCCCTACTACACTATTGTTGTAAGAAGCAACACTGGGATGGAGCACACCTTTCATTCATAACAACTAGTAAATTGAGGCTCTTTCTGGCCTCAGTTTACATTAAATATTTCTGCTCTGGTCTGCTTTTACTATTGGAATATTGCTGAAAGGGAGAATTTGCCCCTTTGTGGAACGGATAAACTGCTCTGAAAAGGCAGTTCTTGTGTGCAGAGGGCATTGGCTTCACAAGAACAACTAAGGTTTGGTACAGCCATTGGTGCCATCTGCCTCTTGTTCAAGTCCATCCTGATGGTGCAGTTCCCTGGTTTGGAGACCTGTTCTTAGGAGCAGCTTTGCCAAGTCTGCCTTTTCAGAACCACATGCTCTCATACCACCCTCACTTTTCCCAGCTTGGGGATGAGTCAGGGCAGAAGGCATATTTCTGCTGGCTGTGCACTGTCCCAGAGAAGGATGAAGCCAGAGAACATTGCTTGGGCTCCTGCCTCCAGCCTGCTCCCAGAGGGGACTCTGGAGTTTTCTGGGGAGGCAGGAAAGGACAGCACAGCTGCTGACTGTTCTTCACACCATCACAGATCTGCACGAGTAAGTGACCTCTTGCTTGGTTGCTTCCCTGCTGTAGCTGAGGCTCATGCAAATGCTTCCCTGTGCCAGAGAAATCCTTCCCAATCGTATATATATGGGTCTGTAGGAGTTTCATTGACCTTACAATTCAGCACTGACCGTCATGAGTCACATTTTTGCAGATGTGTTTTTTCCATACATGAAAAAATTAATTTAACCTTTGTAAAAAGCTGCCTTAAAATACAACTTAAGATACATGTTACTTTTCCTGTGGCTTCATTTTGTGCTTTTGTAGAAGTAAGAAACCAGAAGAATGTTTCCTTAAGTAGAAGTCTTAAAAAGATTTTGTGTGTTAGCAAGGGCAAAGATGCAGTAAAACAGGACATGAGTAGAGGGAACAACAAGAAAAGCTGGCTAAGGAACTCCTTCTCCTCTACAAAGTTAACAATGACTGAATAGTAAATTGTTTTTTAATAAGTTTTGTATTCTCCTGGGGTATGGTTAAAGGGTTAATTTAACGCTTGACCCATTAAAACCGTTGAGTGCAGTGAGAACCTTGTAAGGCTGATCAGATGATTATTTCTGGAAGATAAGTGGTTGAAAACCGAGCCTCACTAGTTCAGGTAATCAAGGGAAATCGGCATAAAAGAGAAGATGCGGCTGAGTAAAGACAGAACGGCTACCTGAGATTCTATTACTTGTCGTCTTTCAAGCATAATAATGAGATTATAGTAACCCTAAACTGGCTGAAAACAGAAATCTGGCTGTCTGTCAAGTTCATTGTGTTGAGTTTTACAACACTCCAGATCTGGTTCCTCTGAACCTACAATAATTATACCAGGAAGACAGGCTCAAAGAAACCCTTTTCAACCTTGGACCTTTGTCAGGTTTTGGCTTATGACCAGAGTACTATTATGTCATGGGAAAGAAAAAAAGAAAAGAAAACAAAACAAAACAACAAAAACATTGTTAAGGTTTATTATTATTTTTTCATCATGCAATTCTTAAAAAAATATTGCCACAAGTCTTTCCTCACTCCAGCTGTCACATTGCCTTGTGATTTTCTGAATGAACTCATTATTGAACCACGAGCCTCTTGGCTTCTCTGGGATTATTCTAGTCAGAGACTTTTGCTGTAATCATTCTTCACACCTTTAATTGACACATACCCTCGCATCATACGCATGTGAGGTACTGCCCCTACTTTTTAAATAATAAAAAATGTCATGAGATACTGAGACAAGGAGTCTGTTACATCAACCTCAAATGTACATGTGTTTCCAGCCTGGATTAGTCTCAAACTCAGGTTGTTTTCATGTGGAGAGAATTGTCTAAAACATGGAACCCTGTTTTGAGACTGCAGCTGTAAGGCTGCTGTTCAGGAAGGCTCTTAGGCACGTTTGAAGTCCAGCTGGTTTCAGCTCTGTTGGGCACATCAGAGCTTCCCATCCTGCTTGGTGGGAAGGTGTACCTGCCCTTCCTTCTCTCTTGATTCAGCCTTGTATAAATGCTTTTCCAGGTTGATATAAGCTTGGGCTGCTAGTATGAAGACATGTTTATATCCATGTTTCATGCCTTACTTCAGACAGTGAAGAAAATAATCAGTTGGTAATTACTATGCAAAGAGCTGTGTGAGACAAGGGTGTCACCAGCCTGTTCCTGGAGGTCACTGCTGTTGCCGTTCTGCAGGCAGAGTTGATGGGGTTAGCCTGGATTACTTGGGCAGCTGGCATTAACCTGGCTGCTTTTGGCCACAGTGCTTTACAGGATAGTTCACACAGTCAGAGCTGCTGAAGCAGAACCTCCTGTGATGGTCAGGGATCAACATCTCCACACTGTACCACTTTCACCTAGCACAGGTGGAAGAGAGGACATCTCACACAGCTTCATGCTTCTGTGTAAGAGATGCTTACACATCTCTTGGCCCTTGATGCTGGCAGATGAGCTCTCTTGCCCTCTATATGTTTTGTGGTCTTATGAACTGATTTAATTCAGCCTCCGAAGAACCCTTTCTCCTGGCGTAAACTGTATCTCTCAGAGGGAGCCAGAGCATAGGAATGTCAGTTTGCAATTCCAAAAAGTCCTTGAGACAGAGATCAGGCCCTAAGCACAAGTGTAGAACAAGGAATGTGATTAAATGCTTTGTTGAATGGAGACCTGTGCTCGTAGCAAGTATATTTCAAGCAGACACACAGACATTGAGCATTTGTCAAGGGCTGTGCCCACTGCAGGCTCTCTCATGATTTTTCATGGACTATGGACTTTGACATTGTTCATAAAATGCCTTAATTCCCATTTTTAGCTCCCAAATATCCATGTAGAAAAAAAAATGGTCACCCTGCAAAGTCAAATTAGAAAATATTTACATATTTTGAGATTGCTTTAAATGTATTTTAGCAGCTATAAGCCAGGCCAGTAATCAGCATCATTACCATGGGAAAATTCTCCAACACACATCAGGGCCAGAATTGCTATTGATGTGTCACGTACTACTACTGTTTATGGAATAGGGATAATGACTACCACTGAGCTTCCTTCCATGGTTGCCATGAAGTAGCAGCCACCACTAAATATTTTAAAAGTCCTAAATATTTTTTAAGTCCTTAACAATGGACTTAGCAGCCTAATTTTAAATGTACCTATTTGTTAAATGTGAGGTTTGTATCTCAGTGCTTTTCCTGGAAAAAACACATACTATGCGCCTTTCCCATGTGAACAATACAGAATAGTCCTTTGGCCTTAACCTTAAAATTGAACAGATTTTCTGACAGCAGCATGTTTGATGAAGCACACAGTGGATGTATTTATTGCAGATACATCTTTCCTGTTTGTTCTAAGAATCAGATTCTGTTCCTCGTAACTAATAACCAAGCCCCACAGAACTACCAAGTTTATGTCAAAGCACAGCGAAATTAACAGCTTTTGCTGTTTCAGGCAGGGCCTGGTTCTCATACATCAAAGTCTATTCAATGATTGCTCTGCAGTTCATAAATCACTGACTGTGAGAAATGGAAATACACTGTACTACGGCATTTGTAATTAACACAGGATCTGCGGTGCCAAACCTTCAGAGCCCTCCAAAAGAGCATTTTGGGCTGCTGCTTAATATAGTTCAGTGCAGAACTAGCCCAGGAAGATGGAATACTGAAGTTAAACAGATTGAGGAATTTGGCAGCAAATCAGATTTTTTTTTTTCACTGCAGAATGATGGTTCATCAAAATAGAACCATTTCATGGAAGTGTATGTTTTAGCAAAGAGCTGCCCTGAGAAGGTTTAACCAGCCTAAGAGGAGAAGGCTGGTCACTGAGGAGAGAGACAACAACTTGAGTCCAAGGACTGAGCTGAGCTGAATGTTTGCAAACAACTACTTTTTATTTTACTGCACCTTTTTATTTAAAATTAAAAAAAAAACCAGTATTCATGACAGTTCAGTCTCTCTCTCAAAAAAAAAAAAAAATTCTAAAATCTTGGCTTTGAAATCCTAAAGCTTCTTCCCTTCCTGGGCTGTGCAGAGAAAGATCACAGCCCGAGCCCTGAAAGTGAGGAGTTAAGCATGCTTCACTTCAACTACCCCAGTATTAGCAACTCTAAAAAAAAAGAATGTTTGCAATATTTAATGAACCTCTGCGGTGATGTTATGGCCAAATATTATGAAGGAGTTACAAGGAAACTGCAGAGTTAATAGAACTGAATTGAAGCAAGGATTTTTAGAAATTACTTAATCTGAGGCTTGAAAACTGAAAGAACTTTTATCCTTGTTGAAAAACTGCTGGCTCCCTTCACCCAAACATATTTATATAGATATTTAACTGATTTCACTAGTGAACAAGCTAATGTATTCTAGAACAATTTATTTTAAAATGTGAACTGTAAAATTATGCTACAAAGTTTATTAAACTTTCAGGTGTTACATTTTGACATACTCAGATCTTTCCTTTAACAATGACAGAATGCTACACAAAAATACTGCATTTCATCTGGTGTAGGTCTTTATCTTATCTTGACAGATTATTGCTGGTTAAATTGTAGAGCTGACTTAAAGGCAGGACTCTTCAAGGGAGTGAGAAATTAAGGCTTCACCAAATGGTAATAAAGCTATTAAAAATGCAAACAGCAAACAGCTACACTGTACAGGTTAGACAGCTAATCCAAACTAGCAGTTTAAAAAAGCAGAGCAATTACACTTTTATTTAAATGCAAGGAATATGAGCAAGAATAGAATGAGGTGCCTTGTTTAAATGCATTCTTTTGAATATTTATTAGAAATAATACATGTAGTTAAGCCACTTATCTGATTTCAGTGAATAAGTAAAATGCAAAAGATCAATTTTCATAATTATACTAAAGAAGTCTGTCTTTCATAAAAATCTCATTAATAACACCATTATTACTGAAAAAATATCTCAGTATTATTATTGTTATTCTAATTATCAGCAAAATGCTACTGATAATGTTGTCATAAAATTCCTTTTTAGTATCCTATTAAGGAAGATAGACTAAGTAGTGGTTTAAGTTAAATCTAGATCCTAAGTGGCATTTAAAAAAAAATCTTCTTTGTGTATTTGGATAAAATACATTATGTATATAATTACATAAATTACTTCAGGTTTAGCAAACAAGAGATATATAGATAATGCATGCGTGCACATGCATTGTTATATCTATAGAGCTATATAGCCAGCTCAGTAGGAAACACACCAAGGCATGCAAGCATAGTAACAAAATGTTGCCCAAGGACAAAAATAGTTTCTCAGCAAAATTTTAAAGAACAGTCATTTTCACTTATTTGTTATTATCAGAGGGTCTGTCAATACTCACTATTTTTTTGGTGTCCATCTAGATTTATTAAATTGCTAAAGAGTTTGAGGTCGCCTCGAAATTAATATTAGAAATATTAATATTAGGGCACATTATCTTGCATGGGAAGGAAATTATAGCTGCTCACATCCATTATCCCGCATGCTTCAAAACTAGGCCAGCGTGGGTTGCAGCACAGAGGAGGGAGCAGGAGGGATTTTTGGAGCTGGAACCTGACAGTTCTCCATCCTTATGGCAGACAAGGACCTGGATAGCCAGCACAGCTAGAGAAGAAGAAAATTTGTTCCTGCCATGTAATTCATAATACATGGGCTGGCACTGTGTCCAGGAGCTCCGTGCATTGACCACAACCTCGGCATATGAGCTCCCAGACAAACAGGACAGCTGGTTCCCCACCCAAAAAGTTGATCAATAAATAATAGGTGTAGTAGCCACCAATGTCAATCAAAAACATGTACGCAGGCTTCCGTCAGAGGTCTGTGACAGTGAAGAGGCTTGAAGGATGTTTTTCTGACCTGATCTTGATTATTAATATAAACATGCCCTTACATGCGTAAAAACATATGGTGGACAGTGGTGGGGCGAATGGATATTTACCAGAGCATTGATTAAGCAATGCCTACAGGCACAATTAAGGAGGATCTAAGCGAGAGTTCAAGGCTTTTCACGAACAGGGTTAGAAATAAGCACCTGCCTAAGTAGGTCACAGACTGATATTCTGTTAAGACACGTATTATTTTTGGTTAATTTGTATCATGTTCTGAAAAAAACTCATGGCAAGTGAAATTTATTTGCATCTCTAGCTCGGCTGCCTTCTCCTGTCTTAAAACACTTGAAGAAAATTAAGTTATCGAAGTGGAGAAAGTCAAGTAACTTTCAGAAACAACTTTCAGTGTATTGCAATCACTGGATGCAATAAAGATAGTTATACTTATCCCAATGTGTCACAGGTGGCATTTACCACTATGCATGAGTGTTAAAGCAAACAGAAACAGCTTTTATCACAGCAGAATGTCATGATCTGCACTTAGGGTTCAATCTTTCCATCCACTATGTGGGCACAAATTGACATGCCTCAGAGAGTAGGATTGAATTCTCCACTTATTTTAGAAAGTGTTCTAAAAATACAATCAATATAGGGGGTTGTAAAAATAACTTCTTTTTTTTTACTTGCTAGGGAGAACTGTGCATAAATTATGGCTTTATTTTCTTCTACTTGAGAATTATGTAAGTTGTACGAAAAGCTCAAAATAATTTAATACAACCATTGTGCTTTTGCATCTGTGTGTCTCTAGTGATTTCTTTTTTCCTCCCTTTTTGTTTTAGCCCTTTTCTCTTATTCTCTCTTTTCCACTCTCTGTCTCTTGGTATCTCTCCCCGTGACTCGCACACACATACACACACTCTCCAGTAGCAAGGGCACATGCAGTAGGCAACCCCCAATTTTCCCACTTGAAAGTGTTCCTGTGGCTTCCAGTATGATTTTTCTCAGCTTTTATGTATAACCACCTACCTCTGCAAGACAATTGATTTCTGTTGATCTCTTGGGTGCACACTTAGGGCAGGTTTCACTTAGTCAATCTCTGTCTCCATCCCACTGTTTGGATTTATTGTGGATACTTTATAAGCACTGGCTAATTTTAAGGAGGAAGAATACAAATAAAATAATAGTAAGAGCACAATATCTTCAAAAGAATATCTGTCTCATTTTGTCTAGCACTATTACTGCTACTCTAACAAAGCGGATCGTAATTAACCAGGGATCCAAAGATCTCTGGGGCCCACTCTTGGGCTAAATCCTGCAATTTTCCTGTCCGAAAGCTTTCACTGGGTTTTCTTTACAAAACAGTTAAAACATGTAATGGCGAAGCTTCTGTCCCCAGTCTGCCCAGGAACGTGGGGTTCGTGGGGCTGCGTGTGCCGTTAAACCCGTGCTCACAAAACCAGCAATAAAACTCATTCTAACCCGGGTGTGCTCGCACCCTCGCAGTCCTCAATTGTGTGATCACAAAGCTCCCCCCAAAATCCTACAGATTTTGGCTACAAAGTTGGGCACAGGTGGCGTTTTACAATATTCTTTCAGTCTAAACCATCTACTTTAATTTACACGTCAGAACCTTTATTGCTGTAATCTCTCTTCTCTCCAATGTTCATGCACATCAGCCTTGATGTGCTACGTACTTATTGAAAGGAAAGTCTTGTTTTCTTTTGGAGATGGTACTTTAGAAGTGTAAGCACTTAGAAATGTCTCTTAACAAGTTGAATGTCTTGTTTGTGACTGTATCTCCTACATAAAGCCTGTACCTTCTTTGTTTTTTTCCTGTGGCCAGTTCTTAAACTGTTTTAAAGCTCATATTCACTCCTCTGTGTGTCAGATTTCTTTTTCTTCTTTCTCTTCTCCATTTCCTTTTTTCCCCTCACCTTCTTTCTTTTTTTCCCTTTTCCTTTTTCCTTTTCCTTTTTCATAGGAATTTGCACTTGTTTGTTGCTGATTCATATGTCAACAGCATCTCAGTAAGTCAGTAAGAACAATTTGAAAAAATATTTTCTCAGAAAAATATTTGCAATATGCATGTGCATTCAGATATTCCTTTTTCACATTTTAATGAGCACAAACACAGAAATAATACTTACAGTAGATATTCATGCTGCAGTGAGCTCCTGAAACATCGTCTTTTGTACAAAAGTGCCACAGCTTCTTAAGACAGCTTATATGCATGAAAAATCAAATCTGGACACTTAGACACTTCTGAAGACTTGAAACAAAACATTAGTGAAATAATTGCTGAATCCAGGAAATTACTGCGAAGTGATATGTGACACATAATGTCTGTCAGTGTTACTGCAAGTGAATGTGCTTCGGGCCAGACCGTGGCCAGCCACTGAGCCTTGCAGGAGAGACAGAGCAGGCTTCAGCAGCTAGATAACATTTTTCTTGCTTAAAATTATCTTTCTTTACTATACTGCTGATCTGTCTGCTATCCCAAGATAGAGGGCCAGGAGAAATAAGATTTTGTTGTCACCTTATGTTGTAATCACTGGATGTTAGTCTCAGTCCAAAAAGGCTACTCCATCCTCTGCAAGTCAGGGCAGACTCATGACTGCTCCTGTTTTGCAATACAGGGAGCAAAATCAGCCCTTGGGAATAGGAACAGAGTACCTTGGATGCACAAAAAGAAGCACTCACTTTGAAACACACATCAGGGAATATTTGACCAGTCACCCATTGAAAGTTGCAGGGAAACAACATCCATTAATTCTCTCCAAGCAGTCCTTAGACACACCTGTAATCCTTTCTCCACCTGAATTATCATGAACCACAACACTTTTTTCCTTCGATTTTTAAATGTGATATAACCTTTTAACTCCAAATCTCTTGTTTTGTCTGTTATATACTTCAGGTTCTCCACAATATTTCCTGTAAATGTCAGCATGGCTCCATATGTAATTTCTCTTCACTTATAGCCGTTGTTAACATAACATTATGCAGAAAAACATATACCCCATCTCTCCAGGCCCTCCACCCCAATTTCTCTCCTGATATTGGAGGTGTATTATGACTTTTACTTCTATTTGGCACTTTAGGGGAAGGGTATGTTTATAATTTTGACAATGCATATGCTTATGTTTAAAGTGTATTTTCTGTCTTTGAGTAGGAAGGCAAATAACCATTATCAGTCACTACTTATTAAATAAAATTGTAGCTAGTAAACAGCCAACTTTAGCCATTTTTAAGTCCAGCCATTCACTTAGTATGACATTCCCATCTAGGAGATATTTACCTTTAAGAAAAATTGCAAAAAAGAAAGGGTATATGGGAAAGGGAAAGGGGAGACAGAATGATTCATGGGAAGAGTCGTGGCTCCTGTGGAGCTATTCTTCGTTTCCCAACACAATCTGCACTGTAATCCTGTCTGCTCAAAAAACAGTGTAAAAGGATCTGCTACTTCACCCCCCATTTACATGGTAAGAGTGTGTTGTGATCCCCAACTGCTGAATAAAGAAAACACAGTAGCCCAATCTCCTAATTTGACCCCTTTCTTTATAGAAGAGCATGTTACTGTAAACATTAACTATGGCTAACAGTTCTCAAAAACACTGCTCTCTGTCATTGTTGTGACAAGCATCAACCTGCCTTGACTGTGAGATTTGTCCTCACTTGATGGTCCACGGCTCTCTCAAAGCCTCCTCTCACCAGACCAGTTTAGCTGGCTAGCCGACCCAGCGTGTACATAACTGTGCTGCACAGATGTACTTCTGGCACGTCATCTTCATTGCTTGGAGGTCCTCAAACCATTAGGACTCCTGGGGGAATGCGATTCTTTTAGCTGCATAAACTTCACAGAATCACGCAATGGTTGAGGTTGTAAGGGACCTCCAGAGGCCATCTGGTCTGACTCTCCTGCTTAAGCAGGGAGACCTAAAGCCAGGTGCCCCGAACTGCAAGGTATCTCCAAGGATAGAGATTCCACAACTTCCCCAGGCAACCTGTGCCAGTGCTTGATCATCCTCACAGTAAAGTCTTTCTTACATTTCACAGGACTCTCCTGTATTTCGGTTTGTGCCCTATTCCTCTTGTCCTATCACTGGGCACTACTGAAAAGAGCCTGGATCCATTCTCTTTGCATTGTCCCTTCAAGTAGTTGTATACATTGATACGATACAGCCTGAACCTGCTTTTCTCCAGGTTGGACAGTCCCAGCTCTGTCAGTCTCTCCTCATATGGGAGGTTCTCCAGTCCCTTAAACATCTTCATGGCCCTTCATTAGAGTTCCTCCAGTGTGTCCATGTTTCTCTTGTACTAGGGAGCACAGAACTGGACACAGTACTCCCCCTGTGGCCTCACCAGTGCTGAGTAGAGGGAGATGATAACCTCCCTCCACCTGTTGGCAATACTTGCTAATGTAGCCCAGGATACCATTAACTTCCTTTGTGACAAGGTTGCTGGCTCAAGTTCAACTTGGTGTCCACCATGGCTCCCAAGACCTTCGTTCCTCCCCTGCTACAGGACTTTCCACTTCATAGAATCATAGATGCATAGAA
>JAOXJM010000001.1:147545632-147571067 GCA_026413425.1 Tringa solitaria
CAGAAAGCAAAAACAGAGTCCAAGTAATGAATGGAATAACTTTAATTATACTTGGTTTGGGTGTATGGACTCAGTAAATCTCACTTATACAAATGTGTTTTAAAGTTAATTATCTACTATAATTTCCATCTAAATATATTAAAGGGACGTTTTTCTCATTCTTAGTCTTCTGTGAAGTCATTCGAGCGTCCAAATGATTGAGCTCTGGCATAAAACTGTTGACATTAAAATAAGGTGTAATAAAGAGAACAGGGTAATTGCTAGAGGGTCAATGAAGAGAAAAGGAAGCAGCTGGGCTTAATTTAACAGTAGCACTGCAAGCAATGCTGGGAAGTGAAATAGCTGCCTAAGAATGGCCATTTGGATGGCCTGTGTTAAAGAATCGGAAAAATGACATACCATTTTCTTATTTTCAGATAATCTGAATCGAGTTGCAGAAGGTTCTGTGATTTAAAATATATAAATAATAATATATAAAATATATGCAGACAAAATGAGTGGGATGTACCTTGCCAAAAGGTCTGTGTTCTTAAAGTCTGTGCCTGAGCCGGTGATCTGAACCCTTTGTAAAGTCAGTGGAAAGAGTTTTTTTGCAAGGGTATGATTGATTTCTTCCTGAAGCACATGTCTAAAATGTAGTTCTCTAAAACAACACCTGTTTTTTCCACTGGATATGAAGAAACCTGGGGGTAACAAGTACAGATGTGGACATCTAAAATTAGATGACATAAATCCCTCATAAGGAGTCCCTTTTAAATTGCAGCCGTGCTTGCTGCTGTTATTGCTCTACTGCATAACTCTCTGGAAGATTTCTTCCATCTCTTCACTTTGCTGAGAGGAGTAACAGAAATCAAATCTCCAAATACAATAACGAAGAAGATCAGGCTCCTTTCCTTCTTTGGGTCTACCTCTTCTGCCAGTTAAAGCACCTTGAGAGCAACCCAGCTGTAAAGGTGGACTATGGCCCAATGACCTGTTGCTCTAAGAGGTTATTCTGAATCTCCTGCTGGGAAAGGCGAGTGCTCAGAAACACTTCACTTGCATCTTACAACGAAGGCAGTAGTTGTGCATAGACACCTATCAATGGTATCTAATCTAAACCTGTCATCCAGAGAATCTTTCTAATCAATAGCATGAGATAGTCTTCTCCCAACAGTGAGACTAGAGAGTCACTTATACCAGGGATGAAGCACCATTTGGAGATAGTGGTTTCTCCCCACTGACTATTGAAGGTGCCTAACCAGGATTACATGCTTAACTTTAGGAAGGCTGAAGTCCTGTGACTTGCATCTAGATCAAACCTGGCTGTATGAATTACTAAATTGGCAGTATACATCAAAGTAGTCTTAAAAGGAGAAATCCTCAAGAAGCAATATGCTCTTACATTGTATAGTGATGCATGAAGCAACCAGAGCAGGACCAAAAAACTTTAGCCCTAAGAAGCCTTAGATTTGCTTTTATTTTTGACTCAAAAATATATACTGAGATGAAGCTATTACCTGTAGCTTGTGATAGGCTTCCTTGAAGAGAAATCTACTTCAGAGACTCCCAAACACCTTCAGCTGTTTTTAAGTTAGGTTTTGTGGATGCCTGTTTAGAAAGGTATATGTCGTGCTGGTTTTATTGCAATTCTTTTGATTTGGGGAATGCACTGTAGTGCCATGCTTTGTAATCTGCATTATTACCAAGATATTTTTCCACTGTGATTTTCAGCTGTTTGGACATTTGAAACGTTCATGTTTTGCTCTCACAATTCAATTCTGGGCACCAGCCTGTTTTCCTGGGCTATAGACATCAGCAAAGAGGTAGTTGAAAGTGCAAGTGTTCAGATATATATTAATGTATTTATTCTGTGATCATAAATTTGAAAAGGCTCTTTTGCAAGTACAAAATAGAAGGTTAGGCCTCTCTTCAGCTGAACAACATATCTCATCCTCCTCCCTTCAGTACCTCTTTCTTTTCTACATACTTCTCGCTAATGTAAATCTCTAATACCCTGTAATGGCATACCAATTACAGAAAGCACCCCATCAAACCACCAACGTTCATGAGACTTTGATCTCCAGCATGCAGTAAAACCCAATTCCTACTTTTTTTTTTTTCTATCAATTCATTCTCCAGAGCTATCTTGGGGCATGAATATTTATTATTTTTATTTTCTCTAGCAAACAAATTCTTAAGTGTCATACTTCTGTATGCTGACTGTCATGTCAATTTATATAAGTAAAGTTCCCCCTTCTTTGCTTCTGCTTAAGTACATGGAGTAGATTTGGTTTTAGGCTATGTCTCGTTTGGGAGATGGCGAATGAGACGGGATGGCAAGGACAGGAGATGTCAAGGACCCCACTTCAGGGGGAAAAGTAATAGAAAGAGAACATAACTACATTTGTAAGGTATTTGGGCTCCTCTTTAAAAGAGAACACATGTACAGCAAGGGTAGATTTTTGCCTAAGAGAAACAAAACCAGATTACTGGCTTGGAAAACTATTATGTGTGTTTACTTAAACCAGGAGTGGGAAGAAACAGGTGCTGAGAAGCACTCAGGTCCTATTAGGACATCTGTTGGAGATTCAAAGGTAACTGCACTTTTTAGAACTGGTAACACCCAAAGATAAAAGCTATAACAGTTACAAATCAATTGAGGAATACAAAAGTAAACCTCTAAAGCTCATACAACGATTAAAATGCATGCAATAGGGATAAGATCATAGGGGGAAGGTTGTATAAAAATAATAGTATCAAATAAAGGAGCTAAATAAACACTGGTACGTAGACAAAGATAAAATTCCCGTAAGTGTCTATGCATCATTACAGGAGGCCTCAAAACAAAAACCAGGTTGCCAGGCATTGGAGGAGAACCTATAATCTGCACTACTGAAGCACGGTGGAGTCACAAAACAATGAGACATTGTTTGTCACGCACATAGCCATACGGAGAGAACAGACGGTGACAGAAGAGGTGTGGGAGTGACGTCGTGCCGGAAAAAAAATCCATAGATTATAATAAGCCAGAGTTTCCGAATGGGAAGGATCAGGTCAGGCAGATCCCGCCTGAGCACAGACCTCTGCCTTCAGAACCGCTGTGCGGAATCCACCCCCGTTTTTACATCAGGAGGAAGGCTTTGGATTAAATCCTGACACCAACGAGCACATCAGTGGCTTTAGGATTTTACAGCCTTTACGGGGATCTATCTTGAGGCCGCCGGCACAACCAGGCTACGCATGGAGCAGCCCTATGGATGGAAAGCTGGCAGGAGGTCCAATGCTGTATTGCTTAGGGTATGGTAGGCAGAGACAGGGAGCTTTATGGCACGGGGAGAGCGAAGCTTATTCACAGAGATGCAAGAGGCAACAGCACCCAAGTACAGTAAAGAAAGCAGCAGAAAGCAACTGTAGTGGTTAACAACAACAGCAACGGCAATAATAATAAAGATGAAGCCACAGACTGAATTAGCACACAGATTATTAAATTATTGATAACTTCAGTATACTTTTTTTGGAATAGCTAGTTTTAGAGAGAGAAAGAGTCTCTTCCTGAATTGATCCTATCAGTAATCTTTTCAGCTCTCCACACAGAAGGTGATGTGTTAATTACTACATAATGCTGGTGAAATAATCAGAAAATTTGTAGCAGGAAACAAGAACCGCTAAATGAAATTAAACATTCCCATAACACAATGGCACAAAAAAGTGATGAGAAGGGAAGCTACCAGAATCTATAGGCAAAATCACCACTACCAGTATGGAAAAGATCTCAAATGAGGGGAAAGCTGTGCCCTGGCGGGAAACTCCCCATTCAGAATAGGGTTCAGCTGGTACCTCTGTTGCTTCTCTATTTGAGATTTCTGGCAAGGCTGGTAGATTTAACCTGAAGTTATCAATATGAATAATTGTTCAAACCCATGACAACTGGATAGTACAGGAGGGAACACATTTGCCCTAGTTTTTTACTGTCATAGTTTTGAAGGGTTTTAAAGGAAAAATAGAAGAGGGAAGAGGTTTAAGGAAAATCAAAGAGAGGGTCTGTGCTTTCTTTATACAACACAAGAGGTATCTGTGTAATAGATTAAATGAGTACATCCTTGCTTCTTCCCTCATACCTTTCTCTCCAATCAGCACTACTTATTTTTGGAGTAAAAAGTCCACTGATACCGTCAGTTGCAGGCAAACACCATTGCTGTGGCTCTTGAACTGATCAGCAAAAAGGATGGTTCACCTTCAAGCCCTGTGAATCATTTTGTGAAGATATACTGTCATCTCATCTGAATATTACAAAGGTACGGATCATCCTAGGAAAATCTCTTGAAAGCACAAGCCCTAAATCCCAAGGGCACAAGAGATGAAAAAACCCTCAAATTTGGCATTCCGACTGCAGTAAAAGTGCTCGTACATGGCAGATTACCTGAAGGGAGTCTGTGTCATAACCAGCTCCTGCAGAATTTGCCCTAGACCGGTTAGGCTATGCCTAGTTTACTCCCGATGACAGGATCATTATGGTCATGAAAGATGGTGATGAATATGTGGAGACCATCAGAGAACACAAGGCACATGACTTTTGTTTGTTTCTCACTAACGGGTTAACATCTCCTTTGAAGGAGAAAAGTGAAAAACACTGCACAGAGAGATAGAAAGGCTGATGAGTCATTTCTGTGACATTATTACTGAAGTCTTCCCCAAACAAAAATGGCAAGCCTTCTCACTGTCTCTACTAGTTGGCTGAAGCTGGCTAACCCCAATTTAATATGGTCTTCACCATCAAACACCATTTCCTCTATAATTGTTATTTCCATTATTATTTAGGAAAAAGAAAAATACCCACTGCAGAACCAGAGTTTCCCTTTAGCTCTACTGGTGAAAGGAAAGGTCAAGTACACCAGTGGTGAGGACTGAAGACATCTGTATGATTTTGAAAAGTCATTAGTTTGGGACAGTGTCTAGTTGTATATATTGTGGATTACAGTCATAAATGTTGTTCCTCCAGTCAAAGCTCCTATAAGGCTCATTTCAGAAAAAATGAAAATAATCTCTAGTGGACTAATTTTGGGTTTGCTGTCATTATTATTATAATAATGACATGAGGCCCCAGCTAGAAACAAGGGCTTTTGGAAGCATACAGGAAGATGCACTGTTTGCCATGAAAGACCTTATGGTCCCAGAATTATCCATAGGGTCCAGTCTGTGATACAGATTTCCCTTTGAAATACCTGCTTTTGAGGGTATCTTTTCTCTATGCATTTGGTTAAATGGTACTCTACCAGTTTATACTCTCACAGCAATGAGTTTCTTCCTCTCTGGTATTGGCAACCTTTCTTATATAAGCACATTAATAATATGAAGTTTGTTTCTTCTAAGTCATAAAATAATGAAAATAAGTAAGACAGGACTTAAGTCCTGTCCCCTTAAGTAAGGGGATTTCTGCAGTTCTCCACTCCACACCACTCCACAAGCTACATTGGCATCCAGCAGTGTTGCATGCTTTGTTGCTACCTTTCTAGGACTTCTCGGTTTTTAGGGGAACCACTGTTTGGAATAATGAAAATCTTCTCAGGTGAAAAAAAAGTACATGATAAATGCATTTTATGCTTTGAAAATTCACAATGCTTTGATGGAGATGCATTTAATGATATAAAAGCAAGTAGCTTAGCTGACTGACATTACATTACTGGATTTACTATGCAGCGTATTTTTCCAATGGGCTCTGTTCTTCCTGTGCTGGTTTCATGAAAGAGTGAGGGCTTTGCTGTGCACAAATTCCCTGGGGCAAAGAGAAGGTTTAAAACCTCCCACACATCACCCTGAAAGGCTGGTGCTAGGTAGCAGTCTTGGCACTTAGGTTGTATGTAGACAATTCCACTGTTTCCCTTTCCAGAGGTGCACACTACTCTGAGGTGGACACAAAGGAAACTAACAGCAATAAAATGCAAAACAACTGCAGAAATAAATTATATTCCTGTGATTTGGGCATGCTAAATGCAACCGAGAGGGAATGTTGGGGGAACATTGTCATCCTAGGCTCCCTTTGTAATCAACAGAGAAGAACAGACACTTCCAGAATGTGATTCAGGTGAAGAATGGACTCACTTTTTCTCTGGAGTTTTCCTTTCTCTCTCAATTACCTTTGCAGAAGGCCTTGAACAACTCTGCTCCTAATTAGCAACTATACTGCTACAGTCTCAGTTTAATGCTTATCATCGGGTGTGATAAGTTCAGGGCTTAGGGCAGTATCTGGTTCACATGTGTTTGGTGCTTAATACAAATTCAGGCAGAATTTAACACTACAGTCTCTACAGTCTGTCAACCATGGCTGCTTGACTGTATGAGTGCCTGTATTAAAAATTAACAGTAAAGAATACTTAAACAGCAGTGACAGCTGGGACCAAGGCTCAGGACTCTCTCATGCCTGCCCTCACCAACGGGCTGCAAAATCAAGCTCCCTCTTACCTATTCTCTCTCTGCTCCGTGGCCTTGCATAGTGAGCAGAATGAAGAACTTCTCTAGCTTGATGGGTAGGATAAGCTCAGAGGAAAAGGGAATTGCGGTTCAAACCCCTTCAGTCTGAGAAAGGCTTAAAATCCATGTTTCCCACTTCTTGTAAGAGTGTTCAAACAATGAAGTTATTCTGAAGTGGCTGCTGCCTCTTCCTCCTCCATCATTAGCTGCTTGCTCTCAAGAGAGGACTCAGTGCTCTGGATTTCAAGTGGATGAAGGTGACTGAGGTTCAACACTCGTTCAGATCTAAACTGAGAGGTTTCCCAGGTGATTGGTAGGTGGGAGTTACGGTGACCTGCTCAGGCAGTGGAGAGAGATGGGGTCCTAGCCGCTTTGAATGATTTCAGAGGTGGCCACCTTTCCCCACCCATTCTATTTGGAATCGAGATGTCTACCTCAGATGCATTGAATTGTCCTGCTGGGCCAGGGGCTGCCTGGAAGCACAGCAGCACCCAAGCTGAGCAGCTCCTGTTGGCAGCCTGAATACTGCCTTCATTTCATTACATAGTTCTCAGCCATTTCCCTTCAGCAGGTACCACAGAAGTGATGCTTCTGGGACAAATAGCCCTCACCTTCCATGATTTACCACAGCAGCCTGGAATACAAGAAAGGCTGCTTTAAGCAAAAGACCCCTGAAAAATATTCAAGGCAATCAAGATAATTTTTTTTTTCTTTTCATTTCTCAAAATTTCCTGTCCATAAAGAGTCAGTGTATTTGTGATTATACTAGAGAGCCCATTGGGGAACTGGACAATATACATTCAGCACACACATACAGGTATGTGCTGGATGTTTGCCAGCCGAGGCATGTCATACTCTAGTCCATCCTTTAGCATAGCAATGAGCATAACTGGCAGAGAAAGTGTGTTCACTCCACTATAAATAGCTAGTTGCATTAAGTATAACATTTACATTTGCTTGTAGTTGTCTGAATTCAGAACCAAATTCGATGCACTACGCTCATGCCAGTAGATCCTCTGTTCCCCCCCCCCCCCACTTAATTGCACTCTTTTTTGCTAGCTACTTTTCCCCTTTCAGTCCTCAGCATGCAAATTATGCCCACTTTCACATATTTTCTGACCAATTTAGACCTAAAATTTATGCTGCCGTTCACGTCACTGCTGAAATTGGCTCAGAGCTTTCCAAGGGAGTTGCACTTGTTGACAGCAGGTATGAATATATTTCTTGGATTTGAATGCCTTCGCATGAAAAAAAATTGCAGAGCACTGTCAAAGCTGTGGCTGATATACTGCATAAATGTATAAAGTAAATAACCATACTTACTACGATGAATTCTAGTCTTAGACCCTAATAACCACCTTTTGCGGGTAATAAAGTTGCTGATCTTTTATGTGGAAAATATAAGCCTGGCACCCTAACATTTATGTACAAAAAAGCAAAGGCTGGTTATCAATATGCTCACTTAAATCACAAAATCCAGTACATGGATTGGTGGTTAAATGATTACCAATTACCGCAATATCATGATGGGCTTCTCCAGTGGGAACATGAAGAAGGAAATCCCCCAGGACAGTTTGAGTCTGAGAAGTAAGCTCTATTTTAGACACATTTTTAGGCAGAAGGTGCTGAGTCTCCTTTCACAGGATATTGATTTGGAGCTTTGTATGATATATTGACTGGCCTGATATTGACCTTTGTCTGAACTGCAGCTGAACAGTTTTCAAAGCATCTGCTTACTAGAACAAAAGTAAGCTGCAAAAGCATATTAGATACAAAGCACTGACCTCTCTAGATGGTTTTTTCCCTTTGTTTCCTATTTAAACATGAATTTGTAGTCTGAAAAGCAGCTTATTCCGGCTAACAAATTTTCTGAATGAAATGTTAATGTTTTGGACATGTGTAACTTTTTAGAGAAATTTTACTCTTTAAAAATTGTAGAGACTTTCTACTTTGCTACTGAATTACATAGGAAATTATTTCTGCTATACACAAAGCTGGCATAAACCCCAAATCCTTTACCACTGCAACTTTCAATACTTTGAGAAGTAAATACCAGGGATAAGCAGTCAGAATAAACACCAGCAATAGACGTGGCACTTAGATACCCTGACAGAATACTGGATGGAATAAGGAGATGTAGTTACTGTCATTATTATTTGAAAGCAAGTAATCTACAGTAGGCCTGAAAGCATGTGATTCTCCTTGTTATTTCATAGTGGGTTTTATTAAACATTTAGCTCTGATCCAGCTAAGTACTTAATAATGGACATGGCTTGGAAAAATCTGATAGGTCTTCATGGCCACACTGTACGTGAGGAAATTGTGCCGAGGAACATCCTGAGCATCACTCTGGGAGCAAGGGCTGTGTGTCAGTAGCACCCCACCGGGAAGCCTGGGGTTGGACTGACTCAGAAGCTGAGCTCTGAGGCAGTGGGTGTTTTGAGAGCATGATTACAGGCAGGCTGAAGTCTGACTGCAACACGCACAACCACCACAAACTGGCCCCGAGAGCAAGGAAGATCTAGTTAACATGGTTTGCTATACAGGGTAAGCATCCCAGTGAAAATCATGGTCCTGAGCAGTTGCAGCCAGTGTGGCTGCACCTTTGTTGCTTCCAGCACGTGAGCTGGACAGTTTAAAGCCTCTATCTTAACTCTGAGACTCTGAGAGACCTAACTTCAACATGAAGCACCTGCCTGTCTACTTCCCTGGAGCAGCACCTTAGACCTCCACCAAGATGTCAATGCTGAGGCTGTACGGAGAGCTGCGTGCTACCCTCATTCCAGGCCTGCTCCAAAAGGAAGCTGCGGGCTTCATTTATAGCAAGACTATTCTTGCAGCATCTTCAAAAACATAACTGAGTATTTTTAAAGAGCCAGTTCTTCCTGTTGAAACTGTTCATGCGAGGGCCTGATAGAACTTGCTATCATTTTAAAGAGATAACTAGAAAGGACTGTAGAAAAGTTTAAAAAAAGAAAAAAAAAGAAAAGATTCCCTTAAATGTGGGTTTTGCTGAAAGTGACACTTTTAATAGGAAAAATAAATAGTATTTGAATTTAGAAAATGGAAATAAAAAAGGAATCTCAAAATAGGAAAATATTGGAAAATAAAGGAAAAGAGAAAAATAGTCTAAATTTCCCATCAAAACTCTACTTTAGAGAACACAGCTTTTCAGTGAAACACTGAATATAATTCCTCATGAAAACACAATTGAAACAAACCCAGCAATGAACAGGTTTCACCCAGTCATTGTTTTCCAACAGGTTTTGACAGCCGCCTAGCTGAATGAGCATCTAGAAGGCCCTGGACCCACTCTAGCAGACAGCAGTAATTATACTCATGGTAAATAGGTATGAGTAAGCACATACACATAGGCTAATGCCACAGCCCTGTTCTTTATTCTCTGGTAGGTAGGAAAGAAAAGCAAAAAAAAAAAAAAAAAAAAAAATCAATTGAAGTGGCTAAAGGCATGGGGGCTGGTGCCAGGGCCGGTGTTCAAATGCTTGTAGCACTCTCTCTCCCTGTGCCTTGTGCTGAGCTCGTTTGATTCCTGATTGCTCTTTTCATATTAAGGTTTTCCACAGAGTAGTCAGAGAGCACAATGAATATATTGAATGTTGAGGTCAGAAGCAGGCTTAGAAAAGACCAAGGATCTTTCCACTTGCTACTGGGCAGAACAACCTCCCAGAGCCATAAACGATTGCCCCAGCTCCCAGATAATAATGCAGGGTCTTCCAGCTGCAGGTTTAAGAGGCTGTAAGGCCAATGAATAACCTTCAGTCCTTAGGAAAAACAGCCCTCAACCTTCAAGCAAACAACCCAGCTATTTGTTAGCCTAAGTAGCTGGTTTCCATTTTTACTGAGAAGAGTTAGGGTGAGAAAATAGGCTAGGGGCTGGGGGAAGAGGAGGCGAGGTGGAGTTAGAGGTAGGTCGCTTGGTCTGGGAGGTAAAGTGAAGCATGGAGGTCTCTACGCAGAGGGTGCTGCTGCTGAAGAGGAAGAAGAGCACCCACAAAAGCATACAGGTGGTAAACTGATAAGACCACTTATGTAGGAAATCGATGCCAATCCTAACTACAGCGAATGGCGTCTGGAGAGCTGTGAGGTTTGTGGGTTACACCCTCTAGCGTTCATTTGATTCAGAAGGAGGAGGGCAGAGCGTAGGAAGGGGATATCCAAAGTTTCCTGCGTTTTTGAGAACAAACAGGTATGGAGAATTATGCAGTGATGCCACGTTTTGTGCCCCAGGCACCTAGCACAACAGAGATCTTCTCAAACTTGAATAAATGCATAAGCAGGCCATTCAGGTGCACACTGGTCCCGTCACCTCAGCTGCAGGCATCAAGCCACACACTTGACACTGAGACAAGACTCCCAAAGAACATTGCTGAGGTGGGCCACTTTCCTTGCTCAATCATGTCTAATTAATTAGTCTGAAACAAGAGACTTACAAAACTTACGGTTGCTGTTAAGCACGATCCTTAGTTAGCCATACCTCAGAATGTATCATTACTTGTCGGTCAGATAAGACCAAGAGCACCACTCTGGCAAGAGCAAATCAAGGATAATGCCTGACTAATTAGTAGCTGGATCCAGTGTTTCAAGTAACACACGTATTCTGCAGTCACAGGAACATGACAGCAAGGATCACCCGTTTACAACGTGCAGGAACAAGGAAGAGTCACATCAGGGAACAGCAGAGGCAGCTAAATCCTGGATGTGCTTACTTATAACTGCGGACTCTTCTCTCCTAAATTCAAGAATATCCTCTGTCAACCCACTTGCTCTCAGGGCCACGTTCAGGACATCTACTTTAAGAAGGTTATTTTAGCATCAAAAGTGCCACATCCTAGGAGGGTGGTTCAGGGCACACAAAGCTGTCAGGTGGGACAGGTTAGCTTCTTCAATGTTCAAGCAATTCCAGGCCTGGGGGGTGAGCTGAAGCTCACCGACAGAATCACAGAATCACAGAAATCACAGAATCATCATGGTTGGAAGGGACCTCTGAGATCATCGAGTCCAACCACAAAAAAACCCACCAAAAAAACCCCAACCACAACAAAAACAAACCAAAAAAACCACCAAACCAACAACACACACAACACCCCGCTACATCACACCCACCCACAAACCAATAATCTCGGGCACTGGAGCATGCCCTGAAGAGCCATGTCTACATGTTTCTCAAATGCCTCCAGGGATCGTGACTCCACCACCTCCCTGGGCAGGCTGTTCCAGAAAACATGGAGCAACGGCTTGCACCTGCACCAACACACAGCCTGAGCAGGAGCGCTGTGGCCCCATTCAGGGCTGCATATGTGCAGAGAGGGCATAAATTCTACCGTCAAACCTATGCCCACTCTTTTCCTGCTGGTACAGGATGCCTTCAGAAATGCCAAGCTGCTAGGAAAAGACATGAAGGGAATTCAGGCCATCTTGGTCCGTATCCCTGATGTGCAGCCTTGTATCGGGCACCTATTCCTTGAATTTGATGTGATCCAGGGACAGAAAGCCAGGCAAGGAGAAAGAAAGAAGAGCCCTGAACTGGTGAGGCTGGTGAGGAGTTACTTTCATCATGCCCGGTGGAAGCCAGAGGGAAACTGCAGATGTCAGAGGAAGGTACTCAGAGAGCCAGAGGAGCAATGCACCGGCAAAGCTCCTGCAGGAGGTGTCTGAGGGAACGAAAGAGGTGGCAACAATGAAGGGAGCTGTGGCGGCAGGAGTAGGCAGCGGATTTGTCTTGACGATTTAGGAGACAAAGGAGATGGGGAGGTATTTATAGAGAGAGGCGAGCAGGGTTGGAGAAGGTATTTTCAAAATAGAGGTTGCGAGAACAAGGTTACTGTGCTTGTGTCTCTGCCACTGAGTCATTGCGACAATTTCCCCATCTGTAAAACTGAGATAATAATACTTACCTATCTTACAGAGGGAGGGGAGTGTGTTGTGAGGATTAATTAGCTAAGGTTTGTACAGCACTTTGAACATGTAGAGAGCGATATAAGTGCTCAGTACTAAGATTATTATTAATATGGAAGAAATAAGCCGGGGTGGGGGGTGGAGAGCGAGTGAGCGAGCTTTTAAAAGATAAGAGGAAGGAAGTAACAAGAGGATGACAGAGAATAGGAAGGGATGGGATTAAGGGACAGTTTCTTAAATTAGAGGTAAACACAGGGAGACTTTACTGGAAGCTTAAATGAAGAAAGAAAGCGTCAGGAGCAGAGCTGTTAGGGCTGGAGGCCTATGAGCTCTGATATTATTCTCCTCTCATTTTCTCTTGTTTTGTCAGCTTTATACCACACTGTGGGATTTTTTTGTCTTCCCAGAAATCTTTATCTGGAACACTGACTGCAAGTGAAATAAATGCAAACTGTCAAACTCCAGCTTTAGCTCTGGCGCTACAACTCCCACTAAATCAATGAGTTGTGGATCTGAAATCAGAACTTAAAAAATAAGTAGTTTCCTATTTGTGCTATTTATGAAACCCTGTCTCCCCTCCCCCTGGTAAAACCATAAGAAAGAAAATCGACCTTCCTCCCAACACTACTGTTAAAGATCGAAAACCCCAAGTGTTTTCAGCAGGTTCACAAAACACAAAACTGATTCCTTTTTTATCTCCTCCTTTCAACGAAGCAGATGAGGATATCCTATTTGCCAACGAGTTGTGACAGGTTGTCCAAGACTGGCAATTTTAAACAGAGTGGATGTTGGTCAAACAGGGAACAGGACCCCAGCACGTTCTGCGATCTGGTTCTCCAAGGCAGTGAGCAACTGCAGTGGTCACTCTGACTTTGTTATCTGCGAATTTACAACAGAAAACTTGATTTCCCTCTGCCAAATGACCAGCTTCTACTTTGTGACATAAAAATTACAAAATGACTTAAACTGTTCTGAATTTTACCCAGAATAATCAGAGAGAACAATTGGGGATATACTCTCTGTTCACCCAAGAAGGGAGATACAGTGCAAAACCTTTTAACTAAGATATATAAAACAGACTTCAAAGTCAGTGCACCTGACAGAGCTTAATTCAGCCTAATAAAAGCAATGTGATTCAAATAGATTATTTTTCCTACAGACCTGTGTGTCCTCAGCCCTTCTTTGGGGATCATTGGATTGAAGCTGGTGTAGTTCTAGGTGTACACAGATAAATAATCCAATGAGGTGTTAGAAGACCCCAACACTGGACTAAAGGACATGTGAAGAGCACGTGAGGGGCGGGTGTGTAGATGGCAAGAGTATAATTGACCAGAGAATTCTTTGTTCCAGATCTCTCTCAGGAGCCACACAGCTAGATGACCCTGCTGCTGTACCTTCCAATTAAATTATTTATTTTTATCAAATCCGACGCCTGAGGCTCTGCTGTGGGAAACCTAGGGTCAAGCTAGAAGAAGGAGGGAGCATGACTAAGGGTAAGTGTGTGTGTGTGTGAGGAGTGGGAAGGGGCACCTGTCGGCTCACTGGAGTCACCTGCTGCAAAGGGACCCTGGTCCCAGCAGTGAAAGATTTAGGTGATGTGTGTGCGACTCCTTGAGTGGTGTGTGAATGGTTGGGCAGTGGCTTCTCCTTTAACATAAATGAATTCATAGATTCATTATGAAGATTGCGTACACTCCTAGTAAAGATGTTCTCTTCCAATAATTCCAGGTGTAGCCTACCACTACCTAAGTCAAACATACTCATTTGGATAACTACATCAATATTGCCAGTCTCCAAGCCAGTGGTTTGCATGAGAGATAGCTCACTCCTTCATAGTCAAGTGTGTACTGCTGCTCTCTCTGGAAGAACAGTAGATCTTGTGTAAATAAAAGGGTGGTAATGTGGTACTCTCTTATTACTCTCCCTCCTTTGCACTGAGGTAGGCATTAATGCAATATTTCTTACAATATATAATAATGTTGTTTTTTCCAAGGAACTGCCTGTCTGGTTATCCAAGCGTTGTTTCAGCCTTCAGACCCACATTCTGAACTCACACCTTCATTTTGATGTTGCAAACCCCTTACTCAGTTACTTTAATGGGCCTAATGCCTAAAGAGCAATTAGCAGCTATACTAATTTTTGCAATGAGGACTTGCTGTTATTGTTAATGCTGTCAGGTCCATCCATACATCTCAGGGGTTTATAACATCTGCACAGCATTTAAAGACAAAATGCAACCCAGAGAGTGGTTTTTTCAACATTATAAAATCTGCACAGTGCTTCAAAGATGTTGTGATGTCCAGGAGAGACTTCACCGCTCTTCCAACAACTGAAGTTTTAAAAAGCAATACATTTTTAAAAAGAGGCCAGGAACTCGTGAAGGTAATCCAGAATAAGAATTCTTGGTGAGACCTTGCAAGTAAAAAATTGAGGGTTTGTCCATGTAAGGAAATTAACTGGCAGAACTATGGCAGTATAATTATAATGCTGCAGCAGCTACTGCTTGTGTAACTCTCTGTGTTCCTGCACAGACACTATTCTGGAATAAAAGTCTTTTTTTTTGTCGGTAGACCTTATACTGCTTTGGAACTGACATAAACTCTTTCTGCCTCATAATCACTCGGCCCCCTACTACTGAAATCAGCCTTCCATTTTCTCTTTTGTGCAAATGCCCCTTCACCAAATTACACTTTCGCAGCATAACCAATGACTACAGAAACTGTCTACAACTACTAATTATAGGCAAAATAAAAAAAAAAAAACCCAACAAAGAAACTGACATGGTAAGAGAGTGTGTGCAAAAGAGTGACAGAAGGCCAGAGCCAAGGCTACCACGTGTAATTTATGGCAGCAAGGGCAACAGTTAAGGTGATCTCTGAGCAAGAAGAGAAATTGCTGTGCTCCACTAGATGATCTGCATTTCCTTTCCTTACTTTTCTTGCCAGTTTATTGTGTGTAGTACTCGCAGATGAGCCCCAACAAAGTTTGGTGCAGTGATTTAAAAAGAAAGGCAATCCATGGTTTAGAGAGAAAGTGGAGGCAGTTCAACACAGTGCCTTCAGTGAGTGAATTTCAATTGGCTTTCAACTTAGCATTTCAGGAAACTTTAAGAGAAAACAGATTGAAGCATTTAAAGTGCATATAAATCATAATAAAAATGGGAACACTTCTTCAGTTATCTACTTGATGAATAGTAAGAAGGAACAATATTAAGCTGGAAGCTTAAAAATTTAATATGGGATAATGCAGAAGCAGGTTTGGTTCAACTGAGGATCTGATATTGTAATAACCAAACAAAAATGGAACTCGAGTGGTTTCTACGTGTTATCAGAACTCTTCAGGTGAATGAAGGTCTTAGTAAGAGGATATACTTTTAATGTAAACTGTATGGTCTTCTGATAAATGTTTAATATTAAACTTATCTAAAATTCTAATAAAACGTACAAGGACAACATATACATGAAGTAGTTCAAGTTACTTTTACTGTGGCTCGAAGAAAGAGTTTATATTGTGTTGGGTATCACAGAGCTCTGTTTAAGGAAAAACAGGAGTCGGAGTCACATAAATCAAAATTGGGAGTCAGTGTTACATAAATAAAAGATTCTGACTCACCAGATGAATCTGGCCACAATGCACTGACTGTGCAGACTGGTCCATCAGAGCACACCTGCCTGGAAAACACACCAGAGTGTGGGCTCTGTCCGACAAATACTGCTTTAACAGAAAACTTTTCTCACTTCAATGTTTGTAGTCCCAAACTTTGTATGCTTGCCAGGAATGGGATAATAATGAAAACTAAACACCATACCTAAAGAAGATGCCCACAAATACTCACATTTTAAGCAAGCTTACTTTGATGGTTTTAGGCTTATATAATTTTTTTTCTAAAAATCCTCAAATAATTAAGTTTATTGGTAAGAATATTAACCAAACAGGACTGTTTAAATATATATTGAAGAATATTCACTAGAAGTGAGCTCCTAGTAAGTGGAAGTTCACCTTTTCCTAATTCCTTCTTCCTGTCAGGAGACAGAAATATAGTGAATGAATTATGTATCTGAACACAGGAATTTGAATTCTCAAGTAGAAAAGGGCCTGAGCAAAACTCCAAAGAATAAATGGCAGCACCTAGTCATGCTTTGTGTCTCATGATCTCCCTCTTCTTGTCTAGAGAAAACAACCAGAACTGAAGCTGGTAGTGAAGTGACTTGCCAGACCAGTGAAAAAACGAGGATTTAGGGCATTGTGAACCTCTTGTAATACAATGTTCCAAGCATATTCAAGAAGCCTCAGGCAAAAAAATGCCACATCATTTCTAATGTTCATATTTCTCTCCACTTGTAAGCACAAGAGAGAATGCTCAAGCATTTCAATCTACTACTAAAGGCGTTCATAGAAACAATACTGTCTATGTTGTGGGATTTGAGACTAGGTAAGTAATCATGAAATTAGGGACTGTACTCTAATGTGTACAGAAGGTAAGGAAAAACTTAAATTGTAAGGTCATGTGCAGCCTCTCTCAGGATCAGCCCCTCAGGATCAGGAAAGAAAACGAAGGTTAAGACACAGCTGAGAATGAAAGACCTGACTGCCTTTGACTTCTAGTGAGATCTGGGAGCCTAGCTGTCCCTTTCCCTAAAAAAAAAAAAAAAATCCATCACCATATAATTTCCAGACTTTAAGCATCAATTTAAATACAATTTAAGCATCATCACGATATTGCTGTAATGTAACTTCTTGGCATGTCTCTTCTTTCAAAATGTATTCTAAAATATGGAAAAAATTGAATACACTTCATGAATATATACCTTCCTATGCATTATTATACCATCCTCTGAAAGTATCTCCTTTCCTGTAACCTTAAAACCTACTTTTGTAATCCTCAAACCAGCCAGAGCAAGGTATCTCACCCCATTTTCTCTCTTTTTTGCTTACTGCTGTAGTGTATTTCCATAGAAATACTTAGGATATAGTTACTAGTGATGCAATGTCTATAAGTGCTATGTTCTGTGAATTCTGGGGACCAAGGTCAGGACACTGCTTATTTCAAGATCCATGTCTCCACATCTGCAGCTAAGTAAATCAGGCACATATGCACAGAGTGGTTTTTTCAGCCCTTTCCTTACTTGCCTTAGAAGAGTTGTTTAAAAATGTCTGCTTGCGGGGTGAAGTGTTTTAACACCTATGTTTGACTGAGTACTGGAAAGCTGAGAGGACCGGTTTCTTGATTCAACCTTTCAACTGCAGCTACAGCCAGAGGGACCTGCCAGGCCCTTCCTTTTCAGCCTTTGCCACCCCCTGAAGTCATGATAAACACAACCAGCTCAGTATGCCTGGTCTTTTGCCCTGGCCATCAAAGGAATAATCACACCCTATCTGCTTATTCTGCTTTTGGCTCCTCTTGTGTCTTGCTCCACTTCCCGTGCTCTACTTTGCACTGTAATTCCCTGGCTTTCTGACCTTCGACTGACCTTCCTCTTGTTTCGCCCTTCAGCTTGGTACAGCTGTATCCAGTTCCCTGTCCTTTGGCTTGGCTTCTGATTCCAGTTCTTGCCTAGATGCTTGCCTTGTGTATCTTTGCTTTTCTATTGCCTGACTTGGACTTGCCTTGCTCTTGCTCTTGATTGGGCTCTACACCCAGCCCTGGCTAGATTCTGACAAAGGTACAGATTACTTGTTAAAGTCCCCAAAGAAGATAAATTTCCTTCTTAGACTCCTTCTCTCTTTTTGGTACGTAAGGCATACAACACTGCTTTCAAACTGAGATAGGAATGACCTTTTCTTTGTGTCTGAGAGGAGAATATTTCTTTCTTTGCAGGATGAAGTTGTATGTCTCATACTTAGCTCTCAAATCTGGAGGAATGAAGATGTGCCCAGCCTTTAACTTTTCACCCATGCTTCTGTCAGAAATTGTCTGGCCAACAGAGCTCGGCATCAAGCACCTTGACAACAGAGAAGTATTAGTTCAAGTGAAGAGCTGCATTACTATATCACCTTACAGGGACTAAGCCAGGAATGGATGCCCTGCTGTCTTTTTACCCTAACAGAGAGCTGACTGAAACAGTATTCACAAATTGTGGAGCTGTTTTTTGATCATATGTGCTCAAATGCCTGTTCCAAAGCTCTGAGAAAACTTCTAGCATGTGAAGCAAGACCCACCATGTAATACAACCATAAACGTTTCTTGGTTTGAGGCAGTAAGAAGAAACAAGCTCACTGGATCATATTCTACCTTTTTCTGTACCCCAGCAACACCAGCGATTTCATAAAGTGGCAATCAAGAGAAAAGTTATAAATACCATTCATGAACATACAGTTTATCCTTGTATAGTCTATATCCCCATTCAAGAATACGTTTAAGCAAGTGCTTGAGTCCCTTCCCAAAAAGGGATAATGTCCAACCAAGGCCTCATGCACATCAGCTCTTTTACTAGGGCAAGAGTGAAAGCTAAGATTATCTTAAAAGTTCACTTTAATTCTGCATTTTCACATTGTCAGTTTTCTGAAGAATGCAATCCCTGCTAAGCTTCACGTTTCCCGTGTGTGGCTTAGCAGTGACTTTTTTTTTTAAAGAGCAAAACTCTGTTATCTTTTTTTTTTTCCTGCTTGAAAGAAGGAAAGTATATTTTTGTCTTTTCATTTGTTAAAAAGTTTTTAAAATCTGGTTTTGTACCAAGGTCCCAAAAAAGGGGAAATGAAGTGACATGTCCAACTCCTTTCATTCTAAATTTTGCTACAAATTTAACTTGGTGATTACTGGCACCCAGGAAAAGAACCCCCCCCAGTCAGATACACACATCATGTATATCAGCAGTTGTAATTTTTTTTTGGCAGATTGGCTGACACTTGTCAGACTCAGTAGGATCACTGTCCTTCAAACAAGTATCAGGACCTGTTTCTGCTAATGCCATGCTTCTCTCAAAGTGAGCTCTGGTGACACACTGCCTGTCTTCATTAACAAATAAACCTTATGGCAAGGGAAATGCTTCTGTAATAAAAAGCACTAGAAAGACCTATACAACTGCAGGCTGACCATTCTCTTATCTTCATTTCTGGACTTCATTATTCCACTGCTAACCTATGTTTAACTCATTTTTATGTCTTTTGACCTCACTTCTTGGTTCCCTTTCCAATCTCTCCCATTTCCAGCTCTGTATCAATGATTTCTTAAGCCCTTCTCTCTTGCCAGGTATTCATGTACAACGTCTGTGGCTTGCATTGATGGAATATGTGCACCTAGCAACATGATTTGGAGAGATGTAAGAGATCTACCTTTCAGCAACAAGAGTTAACAGTTTTTCATTCCATCTATCTAAGCTGTTTTTACAAAAACAACTAATGTCTTTCTTACCCAGGAATGCGGCTGACCTCAGCACCCAGATTCACAGCTTGCATGCCCCCCTCCCTCAGCTCCCAGATTCCATAACTGGGCAAAGAGAAGAAGCCTGTCATCCCTCTGCTCACCCCCAAACCAATCAGTCATCTGCCACAACTAAGTGGAGTAGGTGGAAGACATGAACTGGAACAGAAAAGGTGATGAAGGAACCTCCCTGACTCAACAATTGCCTGTCTTGTCTGGAATCTCCAACAAATTCTTTCCAGTTCTGCATGTCCAAAATGTAGATCTTTCCTCAGGTGGAAAGCTGCAGTGTAAGAGACCAAACATGTACCTATGCTAATGCGTTGGTCTGGCTGCATGCTTTGGCAATATCCAGTTTCATATTGGGGGGTATCTGGATGCACCCAAGCCCTGTCCCCTGCTGTTGTTTCCACTCAGCTGGGATATGGAACGCCTGTTGACAGTAGTCTATAGATATGCTTAAACATTAAGATCCTGGGGCACACCATGGTGTGCACTGAAAGATGTATCTGGGTGTTCATCAAGGAACTTGCCTTGTTTTGAAAACTGCTTTGAAAACAAACCTTGCTACTGTGGCTGCATATGCACACAAATGGTAAGGTTCTGGCAAAGGCAGATGCAAAAGAACCACAAAACCAAATTCCAGCACCTGGATCCCATTGTCTTAGAAAATGGAGGTTTCCATGCTTAGAAAAAATAGCCAATCTCTGAATAGAAAGAACTGAAAAGAGGGAAATATTTTATTTTGTTCCTCTTTCTGGAGATAACGAATATTTTACTGAATATGGGAAAGAGCTAATCTGTTCCCTTCTACTTTTTTTACTTCATGAAATGGAATTTTGATAACTCACCAAAGACCACTGGATAATTATAGAGTGTCCTCCATCGACCCAGCTCTGTTTTTCACTATATCCCCGTTTGCTTCTACCCTTCTTTCCAATTTGAAAGAAGGGGCTGGTGCTAAGCTTCCTCTGTTCCCCAGTCCTCAATAAAAATTAATGATGAGAACACCTGAAGTCCAAACTACAGAGGTCTGTCCTCTCTTCTTATTCAAGCATAACTGTCGTTAACTTTTGACAGATTTGACTCAGTTTTGTAACATTTTATGTATTTCCTTTTAAAATATTTAAAATAGCCTTCCTCCACGTAGGGCGTTGGTATTTACCCGTTTACGCTGGTAAAAGATGGTGTGAAAGTGTAGTGCTGTTTGAGGTGGCATGAATATGTCAGTGATGGCTTTGTCATGCATGAATATCATAGCCAATCCAACCTAATTTTGGTAATATCACTATACTTAAGCATGATATATCATTTTTATATATTCTGGGGATATATTTTTTAGCTACATGGGGTATACAGCTGAGCAAAAAACCCCACCCCTAAATGACATAATGACATTACTGAGGCTGGTTTCTGTGAAAATAGTACTTAAAACGTATAGCACAGTAGTCACTATATATTCATTCCCTCTCCCATCACTTAATTACATCACCCTTTAAGACAGACGTATAATGTAATTAGAGATTTGAACAGTTCACAGCCAGATCACTTAAAGTAACATTGTTAATGGGCTTTAGAAGTTCTCCCTTTAATATTGCCAGTGTTATAACTTCTAATTACCTTAATAATTAGGGCTGTGTCATTCATGATTGAGGTAACAGTTGCTAACACTAATGGGTATTAGAGGTCTCTCACAAGGCATGTTTTGATGTTCCCATCCAGTTGCTTAGGGCAGGCAAGAGCTATTTGTCCTTAGAAACATAGTGGTTGCTATGTGGTGGCCTGGGCAGAGGCATCCTTACTAACCACTTTAATACTGCTACCACCACTGCTGTTTTCATTGAGGAGTGACTATATAAAATGCATTCACCATGCACTACCCTTGAAATGCAAATGTGGCACCTATGGATGAAATCTGTTGAACTCTTAATTGCTATTGTTGTTATTGCTACAAATAACATCATAAACTTGAATGTCAAACCTGACTGAAATTCAAATAAATCCCTAGGTAACCCTTCCCCATTCCCAACCCCACAAATTAGCAATGTTAAAGATTTTCAAAGTTTAAGATGACACATTTGCTTAAAAGTGCTTCATTGTGCATTGCTAATTCAGAAGAATAATGACAACAAGGTTAAAGTCAAAAGGAAAGCAATTGGGATTTGCAGCTATTTTGTCTAGAAATATGGCTAGTATCACATTTTCAAACACATTTTTTCTAAAGACTTCTGGCATATACTGAGAACAAGGTTTTTTATGAAGAATAAGAGTCAAAGGCTCCTCCGTATTTGACTGAAACTAAAAGTTCAAAGAGATCAGCCAGCTAGTTGTCCATGTTGTAGGACATGTTGAGGCTTAAGAGTGTGGTCACAGGACAGTGAAGAACTCAGGATTTAATCTACTGTCTTCCATACCCCAAATTAATCAAGATTTGTGTCACTGGAGAACAAAATAAGATTTGCAAAACTATCAAATACAGATAGACAGAAAAAAAGGCAACTTCATTGGACAGACATTCAGCAAACTCGTTTTAATAATCTAGTCAGTCCCTGAGGACTGAGGACAGAATGAATTCTCTTCTTTACTTTGCTTTTTGGTGCTGTATTACACTGTATAATATGACCCTGCTGGAAAATCTTAAACCCCAGGGATGGAGGTACCATTTATGTCTTAGATTTGTTTGTTTTCCAGACATAGATTCAACTGATTTCCTGACTCAGGTTAAATTACACTGAACAGGTAAAAGGACAACTCTGTGATGCAGAGAAGAATGCCCTGGGGATAAAAAAAAAAAAAAAAAGATTGATTCATCCTGGTCCCACTAAAAAAACCCTGGAACTTAACATTTATTAGACTGGACATGAAGGACTTACTCATATAGATAAGATACGCATGGTAAATTAGCCCTTTAAAGTACAACATTGAAATCAATACACTACACAGACACCACAAAGACACTCCCATTCCTCTTCATCTAAATTAAAATCTAGGTAAAAACAGGAAAATAGAAAGAAAACAAATCCCAAACTCATGTATCTACTTCAGCAACAAGTGTGAAAATTTTCCTCCCTCGTCAGGTAAATACATAATGTGCTCATGCTTGAATCAGATTTAATTTCTACAGACTTCCAATATTAGTTTTGCAAGTATTCTTGTTACTTTTGTGTCCCTTTTCAGTGAAAACAAAATAAAGTAATTATAACAGTACTACCTTCATCTGCCTTGACCTGAAAAAGTATTAGAAATAGTCCTTCACATACAAATACAACCTCATCAAGGAAAGAATTCCCATTAGGAGTGATCATATTTCCTGTTCACTACACGATATAATTCCAGGATTCAAAAATCCCTACATTCAAGTCTTCTTGAACATTTTTAGATCTGCAAGTCACTATATGCATGAATATTTGCAAAGACCTATATATGTGTTAATATATAGTGTATGTGCATATATATGTATGTATACACACACAAACACACAAATGTTGTAGTGACAGCAGGGTCTAACAGTTTGATCAGACATTCCCAGAAGTTTCCAGAAAATCTTTACTAACCATTTGGGTACAAATCCATTATTAATTTCATTAAATTTCAGAACTGTCACGATAGAAATTCTACAGTTATGCCCCTAACTAAAAGACAAAAGATATTAAGATGTTAGCTCACCTGAAACTATGCCAAGATCATTTAAGGAGCACGAAGCTACTTGTAATGCAACAGAAACAAACACAAACAGCAATCAATTCATACTACTCTATGCAATATTTACAAAGATGTCAATCTTAGACGAACAAGCTGAACAAAGAATACCTGTACGCATACTGTCATAGAGGAACTCTGCACCAGATTTCCAGGTACACTAATGACATCAGCTATTTATGGGTCTTTCACTAATATATTACATTAAATGCCTAAGCAATTTCTTACATGCATAATCCTATGTCATAACTATATGTATATTAATGAGGGTATGCATAAAACACTGCCTCACATTAACTCTTTATGCTTGCAATTTAGTAAAGCATTTAATGCAAGTATTTCTGCTAGACTCAGGCAAATGAAAGAAGGTAACCTGGCAACCCCGACAGAGGCCCACACCATATGGAGGAAAAACACCTTTTAGCTCTCGTACTAGGAAAACTTTTATCTTCTTTGTGCACTAGAAGGAGACAAACCCAGCCCTTCCACGCAGCAGAGAACAGCATACTGGGGTTACCATTCCTCTAACTTCTAGGCACATTCTCGTTTCCTTCATGGCTCCTCCACTGAGGGCTACCATCTGGGACACAATACACGCGTATTTTTGTTGCTGAAAAAAGTCTCCCTCAAAAGGGACAGCAGTTAGATGTAAGTAATCCACCAGTTACCATGATATAGAACATTGGCGTGACAAAGAAGAAAAAGCAGGTTACCCGTTTTCAACTTTAAAATAAGTGATTCTGTGTTTTGGAGGAAAGCTCATGTTTAACCAAGACTGGTTATTTCAATTTTTGATATTACACCATATGGCTGGAAAATAATGTAGTATATTACACACATTCTTAAAATTACCTCAGAAGAAAGGAGAGGCAAAGGTAAGGAAAAGGAATATGATGAAAGAGAGCAAATTTAGGCAGCCATATGTATGCTGCCTAAGTCCTATTTTAAGTGACCATTAGGGGCAGCCTTTATTACATCTAATCAGATGCCTCCATCTGAATCACCATCCAGTTTTCCTTTATATTCACTGGAGGGGAAAGGGTACTTCTAAGGGCACAATTCAGCTCATCCTTGGCAGACAGCCCAGAGAGGTTGTGGAGTCTCCATCCATTCAAAACCTGACTGAACGTTTAAACCAGTTTGGGTAGCTCATGAGCTACAGCTGTGCCTATTTCTGTCCATTGGCAATAGACAGAAGCTGTGCGTCCCAGCTCTGCCTTGAAGACTTCTCACCAATAAGGAGAGCTCCTGACGCTGCCCCTTTGCCTGCCCGCCCTCAAACAGCGCCCAGTAGATGACAGGGCAAAGTCAAGCACTGCCTCTATTTCAGACCACAAAGCTTCCTAGACATACCGAGAAGCTCCCAGGTCTGGAAATGGTTCACGTAGCTCTTAACTATCCTCTTCAATGATTTGGGAGCAGGAAGGGATATGTCAAAAACTCACCTAAGTGTGAAGGAGATATTTTCAGAGTAGAAAATGCACAATAGAACTGCTGAAGCCATTGATCATTTTAATTTCAAAAGGACAAGAATGGTGACCACTTTTTCTCACTACTTACTCTACAAAGGCCAGTATTTTCCCTTAGCTAGTCTGTACCTCAGTACTTGAATCTCAGTAGCTTGAATCCCAAAAAGATGGCAGAATCTAATGAACAAGATGCCTTTGTCTAGTATACCCTATAGGCCTGCTCTAAGCCTTTTATTTTCAAGATGTGTGAAACTGTTTCACCTTGTGGAGACTGCACAAAAAAAAGAGCAGTGTCTCACTTGTGCACTCACAAGCTTTGTCCAACCAGTGGGCCATGTGCCCCACACTGTGCCATACAGTTCTGGTGCCCTCAAGTCATCCAGATAGAGGCCTGCCCAGATCATGCAGTGATTTCCAGCCAGCTGCATGCCTGTCCTTCTTTCCAGGGAAAACCAATATGTGGTGACCACAGAATCAAAGAATGATATGGGGCTGGAAGGGACCTCTGGAGATCATCTAGTCCAACCCCCCTGCCAAAGCA
>JAOXJM010000001.1:147594619-147618903 GCA_026413425.1 Tringa solitaria
GAGGTTTACTTGAGCCCACCTCTCCAGCCTGTCCAGGTCCCTCTGGATGACATCCCGTCCCTCTGGTGTATTGACAACACTGTACATCAGGGTATCAAAGACTGTTTCTTCGTGCTATGTTTGAAGTTCTTAAAAATTCTTTAAATTCAGTTATTTGCTTTTATAATGTTTCCAAAAAAAAGATTATTCCTGACCGTTTAATTCTAAAAGTGGTTTAGCATAGCATTTTCTAATCATATAAGTAAATGAGATTTTAAAGCTCATGGAATTTGAAGGGTTTTAACTATATGAAAAAAATATGTTGTTGAACTAATTTAAAAAAAATGAAAATCCAGTCTCAGTAACACTTGTGCCACTTAAGCATTAATATCTTGCCAGTTAAGAGAGAAGTCATGTTCCCTTCATGATCCTACAATGAAAACAGACAGTGAGAGACTACCATATCAGGGAACTACCTGTCCTTCCACTGAGTATCTCAGTTGATGGACAAAAGAGCTTTGGAAAAGAGTTGATGACTTGTTTATATAAGTTTTACTTTTACTTTTGATTAACTTTTTGCTGACCTTTTAACTACAGACAATTGCACCACTTATGTGAAAGATGAATTTGGCTTCATGGGTTGGCAGTCTACTGACATTCAGAAAAGCAGGTTCATGGCAACATCAACAAAATGGGATGAAAAAGAAAGTCCTGCCCCTACTAGATAATAATACACATTTGAGAACTCTACGGAGAATAAGACAATATCTTGTATTATTATCTTGATACACTAAGCTTAAATAAAAAGCTCTTTTTCCCTCCATCAACTATAATTCAAGAAACTGGAGACTAGAGTGGAACTATTTTCTTCCTCTGGTGGAGGATTCTGAAAGTGCACATTTTCATCTTCTACCACTAGATTACCTCTTTCTTACTTTAGCCAGCATCAACTCCTTTTCATGTTAGTATCATTCAGAAGTGGAGAACAGAGAACACTGTGAAGGTGAAATCAAATTATCCAACTGAGTTTTTTTCCTTTTACTACCTCACACAGGTGACTTTCCACCACCCCCTGCCCCCAGCGTGTATGTGACAATTATCGAGAAAAGAGCTAAGTAAAGGTTAGACATGAAGAATTTAAAAATAATCAGGACACTATATTGTCTGTCTGACATTCTCCCAACACTTTCTCTGTGGTCATTTTCTGCTTTCAGATCTGTTGTAGCACATTTGAAGTGCAGACTTCTAGCTATCATTTTTCACTACTTACATATGTTAAACATTCTTACTGAGGGCACTTTATTCTTCACTTTGTTCTCCTAAGCTGTCATTATTCTTTTGGTGTTTAAGTATGCACTTCTTTGTCCTCAGCTGTTCAAATTCCTTTCAGGTTGGCAGTCATCCTTTTAAGGATAATAGTAAAACGATATAGTGAACAGTATTAGCACACAGTCCTTCAGAAGGTCCTTGAAAGGCACAAATTAGAGATGCTTTATATATTTATTTTTAAAAATGTTCAATTTGCTATGCAGTTATGATCCCACTGAAACATTATCCCTTATTTCTCAACAAGCTGAGCTGGCAGTCTGTGTCCTGTACAATACCTAGACTATTTTACGCTTCTATGTTGTCAACCTGAGCTAATTGAAATGTTTATAAAATGCTGATACTGAACTATTGCAGCTTAACAGTTCAACAGTTCTTTAATGAGCCCTCTGTTTTATTAATAAAATGATTTATAGAAATATTTAATCTCACTGATTTACTATTAGCATTAATGAGTCTAGTTATTAAGCACTTTATTTCAGAATGCCACAAAAACACAAACCCTGTAAAACATGCAGTATCTTATACTAATTTATTTTGTATTTAGTGGTAATCAATGGTGTTGATTTCATGGTTTTTCCTCAGTGAAGCAGTTACTCATTAGCATAGAATGAGATGACTCTTTTATATAATTACCCTGTGATTATTATCAGATTTTATCCTAATAATTTACCACAGGGCCAATCACAAAAGTAATCCTAAAGAATGAAAATAGAAGCACATAACCAGTCAGTAGAAATAAAGTTATTTCCATTGTCCTTGACTATTAAGCAAAGACTGCTTTGTTATTGACTGTTAGTAAGAACCTGATCTTTTATTACTTTTAATCTATTTTCTTGAGATAAATAATTTTCTAACACGTTGTAGCCTATTACATGATATTTTAAAATAATGCAACCATCACTCTTCTTTATATGTACTTTCACGTTTTTGCACAAGTGCTATTAGTTAGACAGCTTTAACCCAGCCTCATGTATTAGGGAGATCATAAAATGGTCACTTTATTTTCAGAGTAGATTTCTACCATGCTGAATTGTCATAGTTTAACCCTAGCCAGCAACTAGAAGCACGTAGCTGCTCACTACCTCCCACCAGTTGAAGTGAGGGAGAGAATTGGAAGAGGAAAAGTAAGAAAAAAACTCATGGGTTGAGATAAACACAGTTTAATAGGTCGAGCAAAAGTTGTGCAAGCAAGCAAAGCAAAACAAGGAATTAATTCACTGCTTCCCATTGGCAGGCAGGTATTCAGCTATCTCCAGGAAAGCAAGACTCCATCACACTTAAGAGTTACTTAGGAATACAAACACCATAACTCCAAATACCCCTCTTCCTTCTTCTATACTGACCATGGTGTCACATGGCATGGAATAACTCTTTGATCAGTTGGGGGCAGCAGTCCCAGCTGCGTCTCCTCCTAACTTTTTGTGTGCTTCCAGCTTACTTGTTGGCAGAGTGGTGTGAGGAGAACAAAAGGCCTTGACTGCTTAGTAACAACCAAAAATATTAGCTCCCTACCAACACTATTTTCATAACAAATCCAAAACATAGCACTGCACCAGCTGCTAGCAAGGAAGTTAATCCCATCCCAGCAGAAACTATGACATGGGTTCAATGAAGAAGCTGTGAAAGTGATTTTCAGAGTCCTGAAAGGTGCCGCAGGCAAATTGTTTCTCTCATTGCCCCCTCCCAGCTTCAGCCTCAGATGTCTAGGAAAGACAGATAGGGGAATAATTTATTTTCTTAGATCTATTAGTGCATTTGACATTTCTTTTAATGTTCTCCTCTGGTTTTAATTGGGAAGAAGGGAAGCTTTTCCTTTTTACAGTTTTCAGTCAAAGGATTGTGACTTTCCCTGTGCCCCCATATCTAGACTTTGCCATGTAAAATTGGACTTATGTGTTTTCATCTGTATTTTCCTTATTTGGAAAATGTCCTTAATCAAAAATTTTGCTATAATCAAAGAAATCAATTTTCAGTGAAAATACTTACTTCTGGGATTTTTTTTTGCTTTTTAAACAAATTATATGAATCAATCCTTTTCATAAAACACACTAGAGTCCCTGGAAATTTGGTTTCATATGTGTTTGCTGGAAGGTTAACCAAGGCCTCCCTATGTATCTTGAGTGTCACTAAACCTTCTGAGAGATGTCATAGACCAGGGTGTATGTTACATATCTAACTTATGTAGTGTATAACCAGGGTACTTAGTGGTTTTGTAGGCAATTTCCACAGTCTTAGGTTCATTTTACAAAGTTTCAATTTGCACATTTTTTTTGTTTTTAGGGACTCACTTCACCTGATAAGAGAGAAGTGATGTCATTACATCTGTGACTAACAGAGGACATTCACGTAGGAACACATGCATGCAGGGGCTTATGTTTCCCAGAGAAAGATTTAATTATGCAGAGAACCCTAATGCATTATTTTCAATGGTGGATTAGACCACCATTTTTATAGAAGAAAGGACTTATGAAAGCATTTTTCTCTTAATGGAGCAGCTTTTCTCTGACTAGGCAGATGTGCATATGTTGCAATTTCACCTGAATGTATGCTAGACTGTGTGGTGCTAATGGGATGAGACAGTGTGGGGCATAAAACCTCTCTTTCTGCAGGTAAAAAATTGTCTGATCTGAACTAAATCTTCATGTACAAATTTCACTTTTTTTACATTGATCTGAAGCAAAGCCAGATAGGCTATATTCTGTATCTATTCTCTATTGCTGCATACTTAATTCCTGCATCTGTTTTTCCTGTACTTTGAGGCATTTCTGGCTGGCCTGAGGATGAGAGGATGCTGCCTGAACTTCCATTATTATTATCATTGCTTCTGTTATGATTGCACTTACTTCTACTATTATATTACTTTCAGAGCAAAAGAATAGTGCTAACTCTATTTGTTTGGTTTATTGTATTTAAATACAAAGCAAGACAAAAAGGCATGTTGAAGCTTGGAAACATATAAACAAAGTGAACCAAACCCTCAGAAATAAATATTTCCCACACAGTGTTAGCTCTATTAAATGAGGCCATAGTTGCTGTTTTTTCCCCAGCTGCTTCCTTGATGTTTTTTGTGAGGAGAAGCAGACATTATCCTTCCCAATAAAAGACAGAACTGAAGGGAAAGCTGGTGAGTTTAATTCATTTTGATACACTCTGTTAGTATGAGTGTGGGTGTGTGTGGATGCTGATGATCAGGCGCTTTCATTTTTAAGAGTGTGATCTGTACCATTCACCTGTGTATTTAAATAAAGTTGTTGGGAATATATGATGCGTCAGCCTTAAGCTGTCAAAAATGAGATTCCAAAGTATTCAGCAGCACAAAATAGCATAAAAAGAGCTTTGCCACTATTTATCTCTGCTTGCCAGCTTGTAATGTTGATGTATGATATGTCATAATAAAGCACTGAAATGAATACAGCTACATAAAAAAGTGAAACTACATGGCCACAGATGCTGAAATATTTCTGATTCCTCCTTGTCTCCCTCCTCCATCCACACACACACACTTGAAGACATGCACATACACACTATCGCAGTGATCCTGTTATAAAGCTGCTATTTGACAGCTATGTACACTAGAGCCTCCCAAATAATTGCAAAGAAAATGGTAAAAGCTGTTTCATGTCTATCTCAAATTCATAGTTTCCATTGACCTCAGTTACAGAGATGAGCCTCAACACCTTCTAAAATCCAGATCTTCATCTGATTTTCCCCCTCCTTACAATTTCATTACCTTTTAAATTTCTTTTCAATTCTTTTTATATGTATGCATGTATGTGTATATATATGTTTTTAACTTAGAAAAATGTACGTACTTTATTTTTTCCCATTATTGATATAAATACACGTACAGAATACATAAATAAACACAATAAACAAAGTGAGAGACTCCATCTGGTAAATTTAATTAATTTTAATGTTTATTTAGGGAAATCCACTCACAATGTATCACTAAATCACAAGTTTTCACAGTATTTGTGAGAGAAGACAATATGTCTGACTTTTTCATGTTCATCAAAAGAAGTTGCTCTGCAAGAAATGAAATTAATTTAATCAAAAAATATCCCCCAAACAGATTTTTTAATAGGAATATCAATAAGCAAAATCCTAGTGACCTAGCAGCAAATCTCTGTCACAATCCCAATGTCGGAACAACAGCAAAGTATGGTCTCAATAAAATAAATATGTGACATTTATTATAAGTTAACATTATAAATTAATGAAAAAAGAAAAAGTAACAAACAGGTTACGTGAATGAAAATATGAATGAGGGAATGAAATGCCACAACTTTTCCACTTTAATGAAACAATTGATTTAAAATTCAGGTGGTAAAATTTGTGCCATTCTCATAGCTGTGTATCTGTACCAATTTAACCAATAGGGTTGTTCACATTTTCTCTTTAAAAGAAGGACTTAGGCCTGTGTGTGAATGCATGCTTACTTTCAAGTGTACAAACATTGCTGTTGCTTGTGTGCTTACATTCAGCATATTCTCACATGCTGGATCAGAATTGAAGCTTGCAGCAATGGGCCTAGAGTTACAGCTTGATGCTGCTAGAACTTCATGTTGTCTTCATCTTATTACAATGTGATAAAATCGTAGAGAGGTTATTAGTCTGAATAACATAGCCTAAAGCATTTTAATAAAATAAAATTGCTATCTCTTCAAGCCAAATGAAGTTAAACTGATTGTTTAAAGAACATCTGACTGCATTCTTGTATTTGATCAAAATAACCGATATTATAAAATATTTCACATTCTTTGTATTTTTAAGGATAAAAGGAATTCTTACCCCACAGATGAAACAGCGGATGATTTAGCCAGAATGCAAACCAACCAAAATCACCACAGAAGACAGAAACCCAAATAATCAAATTGTCAAATAAACAGAAGTAAAGAGCTAAAAGCATGAGGTTACTATAAGCTATTTTCTATAATAACCCTCCCACTCCATGAAGGAAGAGAGAAAAATCGCTAGTCTCTTTATGGAGTACATCAAATCTCATTTTGTTCTAATGTGTTAAAGTGCACGCTGAAAAAAGCAGAGTTAACTCCTGGGGAAATAATGTTAAATCAGTTCAGAAAAACGAAGTTTGGAAAAATACTTTCATTTTCCTTCTAGTATTGCAACAAATGTATTCATCTGCCTCGATAATCTGGCATTTTAAATAACTTCACGCTTAAGCTCTGTCAATTTGATCTCCCAAGGTTAATTGATTATTTCTACAACAGTCTTGCCAGAAAAGATCAGAGCGCTTACATCTTTCCGTTAATCCTTGCTGTTCAGGGAGAAGGTGCAAAATGAGAGTACTACAGTTGGCTTAAATCTTTGTAGGTCTCTTATTTCCCCTCCTCTAAAGTTGTCTCATGTCTGATTAGTTTCACGTCACGGCACTCCATTTCATTAGTTTCACTGACATGGCATTTCAAGTATGGTCTAATGATGGGAACATCACATCTACTTTCGAGCATCCATCGCTGGTTACCACCCAAAAGCCCTAACCCCCTTATTAAAAAGGATGATTGAGTCAAGGGTAGTAAAGGAACGGTGAGAAATCAAACCGATTTACCGGGAAGAAACCAAAAAGTTTCGAAACACTGCTTTCCTAAAATTGACATTCAGCATTTTGCTGCGGTAAACAAGCATCAGCATGCGACTCAGCCTCTCGGGGCTTTTCGAGAAGAGACAAGCTTTATCAGCAATTGCATATTTGTCGTTGCTGTCCTTCTTTGCGGTGGCATAGGCGACACAATGGGGGATTAACCCTCACGCAAGGCAGTGTGACAACTCATCAGTTGAAAAACAGAACCTGGTCAAATGGCAGGTTTTTAACCAGCATTAAAACTGCTGGCATAGAGGATCCCTTAAAAACAACTAGACAAAAGCCCCGCTGTGGTTTGTGGGGAACCTTCATTTATTTGAAATGATGGCAAATTGTGTTTTCCTGTCTGGAAACAAAAATATTTCCAGCCGTCAAAAGGCTGCAAATAAGCAGAAGAGAGAGGTTCTTTTCTGTTATCATCCCCTTCTCCTGCATTTCACCTCCCCTCTTCTCTTCCCTTCAATTCAGCTGGCAGCTACACCTATTAGTGGTTTCCTCTTCCTTTTGTTTTGAATGTAAATGAAGATCTGACTAGTTTAAAGAGATGTTGGTTCAAGACACAGCTTAGCAGTGGGGGTAAAAGCCTCTGTCAGTGGCTCTCCTGTGAATGAAAAATGCAATGGGTAAAATTACCAGCCTGTATGTGGGTGCAGAATTTGGCCCCTTTGAGAATTGGGAAGGCTGGCAAGGTGTGCCAGGCTCTCCCCTCCTCTTCGCTTCCAGGTAAAATCACTGCTGTCTTGAAAACTGAAAGAAAGGGCCACAGCTTTACTTAAGTAACCCTGGAGGTATGTATCACCATCAGCAGGATTTTATCAGGTTTTATCAGATTTTTAAATGATAAAATGAAATACTAGTGACCATTTCCCTTCGCAGTGCTTTACACTTAGATTAGCAACAGCAAAGTCATTTAGAAAGATCCAGGGCAGCAAAATTAAAACGTGTAAATTAAACACATGTGAAGTGCACAATATGTGGCAAATTAGTACAGAAAATACTGAGAAATGTGCATCTTCAGGGTTTGCCTGCACACCATGATGTGACAGGTATTATTGCCCTTTGTACAATTATTTAAACCCTGTAGGAATTCCCAGTGTCAGAGTATGTCAGCATACTGTTATTAGACAAGTTTAATTAGGATCTACCCTGCTGCTCCTAACAAGTATTTAATTAACTTCTAGGCAGGGTAATTAGCTTTAGATTGTGGCTGATTTTCTGCCTCACCTTCTGTTGACACTTGGCCTACAGTAAGGCAGCTTGCTTTGCTGACAGTGTAATGGATAGTAGCTTTGGGAAGACGAATATCAAGGCTGACTCGTCTAATAAAAAAAAAGAAGGAAAAATAAAGGGGAAAGAAGATGAAGATAAAAGACAAAATAATGACTACCAGGTCAGGGTCCGAAGGGACAACAAAAAAGCCACCCCCCAGATAGGCAGACACAAAAGCCTGGTAATGGGAAAGAAACAATCTGACTTTAGGCATTTCAGAATAGAGAAAAAAGTGTGACATTGAAAAAATCAAGCAAAGTAAAAGGATTTGAAAAGTATTTATTTCACGTATTTTCTTAAACTGGATAAATGATGAAGCTTAATTGCTATTTACATAGTACTACTGAGGTGTGCCTGTACTTTTCTGAAAAAGTCTTTCCAATATAAATGTATCCTTGAATCTTTGCTCTAAAGAAATATGCCTCACTTCCCATCAGCACAGTAAAGAATATGCCACAAAGTGAGCATTTAAAACAATTAGCATAGACCAAATGAACCGTAGCAAATTGGTCAGGTCACTGTTTAACCCGTTGGTGGCTTCTTGAAGAGCTCTGTGATTTCCAAGGGTGTAGCTTTTTATATATGGTATGCTATTCTTCTACCCAGTCCTGATATATCATTAAAAATAATGGGACTGCATTCAGTGCCACAGCTACAAAAATTTTGGGGCTAGAGGGAGGGAACACTCAGGAATTTAAAACCCTTTCCCTATCATTAGGACAAAAGGGTTATAATTCTCTTTCATTTTGAAAGAAGAATAATTTTTTTAAGAAGTCTTTTAATTTTTGCAGAGTGCCCCAGGTATCAAAGCACTGGTTCTCCCAAACCTGCCTTAGTAACAGAAACACGCCAGCATTGCTCCAGAGCATTCACTCTTGCAGAAATACTACTGCCGAGATTTGCACCATTGTTTACAGAGTTGAGGAATGTTCTTCCGGTGAGGCTCAGCCTGATCTGGGCTACTAAGAGTAGCCCAGAGAGATTCGACTGATCACCAAAATATTGTTTGAAGGGGGGCCTACAGGTTTCACATACCTTTAGCATTTCAGGTGACTTTATAAATGCTCAGGTTTGTTTTGTGTTTCAGCAGCAGCTCTGCTCTGCGAAGAGGCAGCACCACCCCTGAGCTGAGTGGGGAGAAAACCAGACTTGGGGCTACAGTGCTGCTCCACAGGTGTCCGCTGAAGAGCAGCAGAGGACGGAGTGCTTGAAATCCCTCCATGAAGTTTAAAAACTTCCATCCCATAAGCTGACCACCCCCTTTAGAATAAGGCCAAGGGTTGGATAGCAGTTGTAGTGACATGGTTAAAACAATATACCCGCATTCCATTTATTCACAGCCATGAAACATCTGGGTTCTTTTAGCACTCACTTAAACTAACAGCCATCATTTTGCATAATCTTAACAATAAATAACTTCCTATTTGGTGAATAATGACATTAAAATAAATTCTGAATACTTAATTAGATATTTTGGTTGTGTTTTTTTGGTTTGTTTGGTTTTTGGGTTTTCTTTTTTGAGATTGCAAGGATAATACCCCTGTCATCAGCAGAGAAATCAGATGTCTTGCATCTAAAATAGGGTTAACTGGGAGAAGCCTCAGCTGACTGCAGCCTTCCTTTGACCCAGAACTCTGATTTTATGCTGTTTTATGCTGTTCTGCAAAACAAGAGTGAAACTGAAGTTAGGTCCAGGACCCTGGGAGAAACCTATGTGGTGTTTTGTATGTGTTAAAGAATTCTCTGTGGAGTAAATCATTATCCATTCTTCTCGTCTCTCACACAACCATGTCTGTTAAGAAAAAGGGAAGAAAAGGGAAAACTAGTGAAAGTGTTCAAGAAATACTAAGAGTATGCAGATCACGCTTTCTCTTTCCCAGGCTGGATGAGTAGTGTTCAAGTGCACTAACTAAAAAGATTTGAGGGGTGTCAGATCAGACTTTGACAACTGAAATTGCCACGACAGCTGAGGGAATTTTAATATCTATTTCCCTATCCTGAGGATGCTCGCAGCACAGCAGCCAGAGGAGTGGGAAACACAGACTGTCTGCCTGGAAGCACCTATGTCATTCCACAGAGACAGCAAATCTCAAGGACACTCCTGGAATTTTTGCAGGATTTGCACCCTGGCAGAGCTGCCCCCTGAATGCCTCCGCCTCCCAGCTGCCCAGGGAGCTACTTTGAACTACTTGACTGTGAGGTCCAGTGTGAACCAACTGAGCAACACACTATAGCGGAAACTTTGTCACAGAAGAATGCAGTGGGTCATTTTACATGTGCAATAATCACAAATTTCTTTTGGTCTTTCCAATCTTACTTTAAAGACCTCATTGTAAATCTGAATAAACTGCTTTTTCCCTCAGAAACAAGCATGACACCTGTACCGTGGCTGATTCCGGTACTCATATCTTCAGACTCCTGTTTATGTGGCAAGGTTTGGTGGGGGGTGTGGAGCTGCAGGGATGACTTCTGTGAGAAGACATCAGAAGCTTCCCCCACGTTGGACGGACCCAATTCCAGCCAGCTCCAAGATGACTTGTCTTTATGAAATTGCCTCTTTGCTACTGGGATCCAGTTAGTTTGTATAGATATGCAGTTAAGGACTGCATGCCCAGAGGAGCTCTCGGATAGTGTGATGATGGATCCCTGCCTATGAGGTTTGTAGACAAGACAGGCAACTATATGCTATACCTTCTATGTGCAATATAATTCTGGATCCAAATGACTACTCCTATTGTCTGTCAAACATTTTAAAGCAGACAAATATACATGGATCAACGTTCATTATCATATATATCTATAATCAAGATGAATTACAGAAGTCGAATGAGGCTGGTTAAACATTTAACTTTAATTTAATTCTTTTTCTAGAACATGAAATGCACAATTTATCTCATAACCTCCTTGGCTGTAGCTATCAGGAGCACTAATCACACCACTGTGGGATTAGAGAGAATTGGCTGTTTCTCCTTGCCTCATAAGACCCCAGAGGTGTGATTATCTCATGGTTACCACACCCCTGTTGTGTCTCACTGCTTCAATGAAATAAATGAACTGTTAAATTGACAGTTATAAATGAAGTTCCTGCTGGCCAGCTGACTGTATGGCATTTGAAAAAAAAAAAAAAAAGAAGGAAAAAAAAAGAGAGAGATACTAGGGAACAGTGAGTTTTAAAAATTGTTTTCTAATTCTTTTGTAGCTTGTTTCCTCCTGAACTCGTGGTGCGGAACAAACATAACAGAGAACTGTCCTCCTGCCCAGTGCTCCTCGCCAAGCAAACTGATATCTAGGAACTCAGAAAGCTCAGCATGAACAAGCAGAAAAACTAAGCAAAAAAATATGACTGCTAGCTGTCAGAAAAAAAAAGGCATTTTTATAGAGTGTATTAGTAGTTCAAATGCGTCAGTCACAGGAGACTGTTTGTCAGGTTACATCTCACCCAGAGCAATGTATTTGGCTTTTATCCTTGTGACAAATGATTTCTCAACTTCTGCACTGCTGGCAACCAGCCAAAAGACTAAAAAACGAGCGCTCTAATACGCCACCCCCTCCCACTGCCGTCTCACCCAGCAGCCGCCTTCACCACTAGAAAGCTCACTCTCTCCCTCACGCTTGCACACCTACGTGTCCTGGCCACACCAGCTCCACAGCCTGACCCTGGGGACCTTCAACTGTGCTGCTAACTAAAAAAAAAATGAACACAGTAAGGATAAGAACAAATGTGTTTTATCTCTCACTAACCTGTGCTGCTATCCATCAGGTGTGTACTTCTTTCCCTAGGTGCTATAGATAACTGAAGGACAGTTTGACAGAGGAGACTTTTTCTCTTCTGGTCTTCACACGTATGTGCCTTGCAGCTCAGTCACTGCTCCCTTTGGTCAGCAAGAGTTGCACCTTGTCCAGGAAGGCACATTAAGGGCCCTTTTGGGTAGAGATTCTGACTGTTCAGATGTGCTTTTCATCCTTTGAGTGGCTCTTGTGCTTCTTCTGGGAACTGCTCCTTGAACCGTGAATGCCAGAATTGGGCATGGCATTTCAGGGGAGGCAAACTAGTGCCAGCTTAAGCAATAACCTGCTCTATGCTCTCCTACCTGGTTTTGAAGAGATGGTGCTGGGTGGTTTCAGCGATATGCTGGGAGCTCCTTTTGGTCTCATTATCCATCCTACCCTACAGCTCTTTTCCACATTTTTTTTTTTCCCTGATGACTCTTCCCAGGTTATCATCTCCAACAACATCTCTAGTATGGCCTTGTAATTTTTTTTTTGGCAGCAGACTGCTTTCTACCCGGGAACGACCACTGAAATGTCATTTGACAGAGTTAGGTCAGTTCCTCTTTTAGTTCATAACAGGATTGCCCTCTTGTACGGAGGGCAATGCCTGCTTCGGTAGACAGCTGTTAATTTACTCATGGCATCTGCCTGCCACTTGCAGACTAAAGTAATCTTCAAATGAGAGGGAACGACATCCCTGTCATGAGTATTTTATCCTGAGTGTAAAAATGTTTTGCTGTAAATCATAAGGTGGAGTTGTGTCTGCTCTACAATTGGTTATACGTGCACCCTTCAGCAGGGCCAAGAAGCTACTACAGTGGACAGAAAGATGTATCTCTCTACAGAGCTGTGGTTCTCAAAAAATTGTCTACCAGCATGGTATCTAAGTGGTCCCTAGGATTTACTATGCAAAATAGACCCCAGGAGATCCTGTAAAAGGGAACAGGCATTGCATAAAAACCTGGCAGTTTTTAATTTCCATTTGAAGGTTATGTCCTACTGTTAATTTTTCCCTTTCTCCTGCAAAGCTAGTTACTTTTGCTTGGGTTCTCATTTGGACTCTGTCCCCACAGTAAAAATGCAAAATTTAAAGGTTGGGGTTTTTTTTGAGAAGCAAAGAGGAAGTAATAGGGCAGGGAGGAAAGGAGAGCAACCAATTAAAAAAGTTATTTCAAGCTGAAATGTATTTACCTTTTTGTAGTAAAGCCAGTATGATATGTCATTTAGGTAGCACATGGGAAGTACTGCCACGTATATTTATGAGCTCTCTGTACACATGCATTTTTTGGAGCAGCGACATATATATCTAGCACTAGTAATAGCATTGTGCTGAATGCTAAAGTATTTAAGTGCAGTTTCTGGTCGTTGACATGTCTCTAAAATATGAAAAAGATTACACTGTTGAAGCAGAAAATGCCAATATTATTCATTTTTAAACAGAAAAAGGAAGATATGTCTATGAGAAATATGTTCTGCTACTACTGTGACTTTTAAAATAAGATACTCCTTTCAAATATTTGTTAGTGATCAAAATCTGATTGAAATACAATAGAAAAAATAACATTTTGTTGTTCATTGTGAGAGATAAATATTGTGCATAAAATGCTTTTTTCATTTCTTTCCCTTCCCTCTGGTTTGCCTGTTTTGTACATCAGTAATTTGAAAATAAGATAAAACAAACCTGGAGAAAATTATAAAGTTTTCCTATTGGAAACAGAACAGCTGTTTTCCTTATCTGCACATCTTTATCCCATCCCAGTAAGGCAAAGTCTGATATACTCTTCCTAGTTCTGCCAGTCTTATGACAATGTCTTCCTGACAGCCAGATACCAAAATGCTGCTGTTCCAAATTTATTGCAGCTAAAATTAGGCTGTGTTCTTTGGAAGTCTCTAAAGCAAGCTGAAGGAGAGGGGCTTTACCAGGCTAAAATTGTCCTATTTGAATGTTACTTTTCCTTTCTTACATTTCTATTTTTTTTTTCTTACTATAAGATAAGATTACATTCTCAGGTCATCTCATGACTCCAAGAGCTAGAATACAAGAAGGCTCTTCATTATCAGAAGGCGTGTAAGAACATCATGAAAGCTGTTGGTGATGAGTCAGTTTAGAAACTGCTGGTGGGACTGGAAGTGGGTTGGCAGAGGAAAACCCCACAGAAAGTAGTTTCACCTCTTTCCTGTCCAGATCTTGACTAACTCTCAGCCACCAGGATGATATTATGCCTGCATGAAAGACCATCCCTGGACTTGGGGAAGATGGAAGCAATATTGTTTTGATGCCATGATTCTTATTCTGGATACTGGCTCTCCTCTGCTAACATTTAATTTCTGGTCCTGAAACGATACATAGTCAAAGGGGTCTGATGCCTGAACTGGCCTATTTAAAAAATGTCAGAATAAAATGAAAAGCAACATTTTTGTTAGAAGTGTTCTCATGTCTGTGTGTGAAGACATACGTGTGTATGTTAATGTGCACACTATATTTAATGTATTTTAAGCTTGCCAGTATTTAAATCTTCAGATGAGAGATTGGAACAGTTTACTGAAGCAAAAGGCTCTCTGCCAGCTTCTTTCTGGAAGTTAGGAAAATGAATTCTTTGCTGAACGCTCGCTTTTGTAGGTTTCCCCTGTGGATGCAGTAATCTCTGTTCTTGCCAGGGATTGTGGCTGCTAAGAAGCTCATGGGACTGACAAGTAGGAACATACCTAACTAACTAACTCCCACATGGCTCATCCTTGAACAGCTCATCCTGAGGTTGGAACTGGGAAAGTTACAGGAGGCCTTGCTTGAAGCTGCAGAAGAAATTTGGCAGTAAAGCTGTCAAGCCTGCCAATCTCTTTGGGGTTTACCAAGTGGTGGAGAGAAGCAATTTATAGTGACATTGAAAAACAAAAAGGAGCCTTCCTTGGCTTACCAAAAGGAAAAGAAGAAGAAAAATGAAAAAAATCTTCTTTTGATGAAGGTGGCACCCACTGAATGAGAAGAAAAATAAATTTGGATTAGTGGTACATTTTGGTAACTTTTTGCCATCAAGATATTGTCATACGATTAGATTTTAAATATGTGTGTGTGTGCGTGGCCTGCTGCACAGTGAAATCGTTATCAGTTGCAACACTACAGTTTTCTCTCTTTGCTCCTCAGAGTTCTCCAGCATTATCTTAGGGACGGCATTTTACATCCGCTCTGCGCAGGTAGGAATGACTGCAATGTTAAGTACACGTTGGACAATAAATCTGCAGCTGTGTGTGGCAGAGGCTTCACAGTAATGCCACCAGTAACTGCCTTTTAGCTTATCTCTGAAAGGGTTAGGCACAACCTGCCCTGGTGACATACTGAAGAAATGCCACTGGCTTGGGGAAGTTTCTTTCAGAGGTAATGCTTGGATGAAATGGCTGGAGAGCTGGCAGAAATGGGAGCACTGGAGCAAGTGGTGTTTGAGAAGACCTCTCTGGAAGCTGCTGAAGGCAGGTTCTGCTCTCGGGAGCTGCCCAAGGGATGTGGGAGGCTGGGCTGATTGCATGGTTCCAGTTTATGCTGTGCCAAACCATTCTAGAGATGGGGTTTGGTGTAAAGGGTCCTGACTGATGTTGTTTATACCTCTGTTAAGTACTGCAGCTCCGTTTTAACCATACGAATTAGTCAGCAGAAACCCCATCCTTTCTTGGAGTGTTATTGTCTTAATACTGGAAGTTTACACCAGGAGCAAAAAACCAGTAGGTTGTGCAATTATCTTCTTTTTTTTTCTTTCACTTTAAAAAAAATAATAAATAATGAGAAGGAGCAAGCTGTTAAATCCTACGTGAGGCCCTGACTCCATGGAAGACAGCAGTAGCTTTGCCATTGACATCATTGTGATAAGATCTCCTTGCTAATATCTAGTCATTATCTTGTAATTCTACTTTGATATAACTTGTGGAAGTGAATCTTCTGGTTATTTGGTTAAAATTACAACATTTCCAATTACAGCAGCATTTTAGGACATGTAGCTATCTTGGCCTACTTATCACTATGCTTTCTGAGGGTAATTATGCCTTGAGGAATTAATTAGAAGTTTACCCCCATGTATTCACACATATGTATATGCAGCTAAGCTGGTTTTCTGTATATCTATAGCATTTTGGTGAGCAATGCAGAAGTAGAAAGGCATTCTTTTTAAAAGCTGGTCATTTTATAAAAAAAAACCCTTTCAACATTTTTAATTGGTATTTAATTGCTGTTGCCTGATAAGTACTGAAGAGTAAAGGATGATGTGAAGATTTGGAGCAATTTTAGATCTTTAAGTGATCTCGCTGATACAATAATTTAAACATAAGATTTCTGTGAAACCACTCTATAGGGTCTTGGAGAAGATACAAGCTTGATGTTTGACTGTTACTGACGTTTTCATTTTAGCAAGCCTGCTTTTTCACAGATCTCATAGGACAGCTACTACAAAAGAAACACCATGAACTGGTATCTCATTTTTGTGTATTTTACTAAATTTACAGGGAGACAGAGACCTTAACTCAGGGCAAAATATGGAAAAAATACTTATGATAAAATTGCTTAGTATCTCTCTTTTTTTTTCCCCCTGCAGCTAGAGACAATGCTCTAAGAATAAAGTTCATTATAAGATTTCTTACTTACAATATAAATAATATAAACTACGTCTTCCATATCTTCTATGTGAGAAACTCTCCAGGTGACTCTTCTGAAATGAATCAACCTGTATGCCATGTTCACAGCTCTCCTGATTTAGGTATTGCAGCCCATGGAAAATTAAACTACTATCAGATGTACATGTTTCTGTAACCAGCCATTTCAAATTCTGCGAATTGGTGCATTCTACATAAATAAAAAGACCTGATTTTGTGCTTTGAAATCAGTCCTTTGCCTTCTGTTTGCTGCACAATGCCATCCGACTTCTTAAAAATTGGCTGATCCTTTTTCCTCATCTGCACCTGCTCTGCTTCAGAAATATCACTTAGGGAAATCTTGGACTACTTCTGTCTGCTCTGACGTTAGCTTTGCCATCAAGAGCAGGGAAGATGTGAGGTGAGAAAAAAAAAAGAATGTGTAATCGAAAACAAGGAGAGGGAAATGATTCATCTAAACAATCAGTGCATTTCAGTTTCATTTGAAAAAAGAATGAAAAGGCTCCTAGACCAACGTGTTGGTAAATTTCTTGCAAATAGACACATTAGCTGATATCATCAGCCTACAAGGGCTGTTTATTTGCACTACCAAACCACTAAAGTGTGTGCTTTGCCTTAGGTATTTCGTTATTTTACCTACTTTGTTGAGACAATTCAGATGTATAAGTTCAATGCTTTGTGTAATTGCTTTGGACTGAAGCCCTATAAAGAGATTCTATTTCCTGCGATATAATGAGACTCAGCCTACATCATGCCCAACAGCTTCCTTCCTCTTTATCTGGAGTGAGATTTGAAAACAGCTAAGCCAAAGAAGAACTAGTAGTTATAAAAATCATGGAGCCATTAGGTGACAGTTGAGATCTGGCCAGGTCTTAGGCTCTCTCCAGGTCTGAATCACCTCCACCTTTAGCTTTGAAAAACAGTTAACACATGGCGAATTCCCAGGTTGCTCACTTAAGAGAAGTTTCTCTAACTGAAGTGAGTGTATTAATTTGAAGTTTAAAGTAAGTTTGCCACAGTTTTCCACTTTGTAATAATGTTGCATGGTGTTAGCTTCAGAGGTAAATATTTTTGCCAAGAAGTTTCCTACACTTTTTTTTTTCTAGAAATCATCTCACTGTAATAAAGGGTTTGGTCTGTGTCTGTGTTTAGTCTGCTTCCTTGAATTGCTCAGATAAAGTCTGTTGTGTGCAGAAGTGAGACACACATCTGAATTGCCTCAGACTCCTGAGGTTCCACCTGGGAGGAAGAGGGGGACTCTGGTCTTTCACTGAGACTGACATCTCCAAAGTGTTTAGACTTGACCAGCCATGCTCATCATGATTGAAATTGAACTGTATGACTGTTTTCCAGGAGATTCTGGGACTAAGGGCTTTGCACTCCAGACCTTTCCTTGAAAGACAGTTCTCAAGAGGTTGGAGAAGTGAACAGAAAAGCCAAATGAAGAGACAGACCCGCCTTAGTGTAAGGTACTTTCCCAAAGTATCTCGTAGGAATAGGAAAGAGAGAAGGTGGACAAGGATGACAGGAGCATGGCTTTGTACAAGGAAAGGTTAAATAGATTAGAGCTCTTTTGCTTGGGAAGGAGATGATTGAAGAGGTTTATAGATCCTGAGTGGAATACAGAAGCTGAACAGAAAATTATTATTCTCTATTTCTTTTTATATAAGAACTAGGAGGAATCAATTAGTAGGTCAGGGAATAAGTCCAAAGTAAGCAAGAAGGAAATTCATGCGGTAGAGAGGAAAAGTGGGATGCACTGCCAGAAGATGTGTTTATTCAAAAGGTCCTTGGCTTCAAGGATTAGCGAAGAACATGAGAGAATTATTTGTCAAGGGAAATTTCATTTGAGGATCACTCTTCTGGCTTAGGGTACCCCTGAGCCTGTGACTTCTGAGAGGTAAGAGGACATGGGCCCTCTATATATTTTCCTGGCCTTAGGAAGAAAGGGCTGCAGGAAGGGGAAGTCAAAGAGAAAACACTGGGAGAGATAGATGAGAAAAGGGAAGGGGAAGGTCACAGGATGACAAGTGTGTAACTGGGGAGCTAGAGGGGGTGCTGGGCACCCTGACAACTCCCACTGCTCCCTGGACATGTCTGAGGTGCCAATGGATGTTGCCCTGCCCAGAGGCATAGTAGGAAAAGGGAGGAGAAACTCCCAAACTTGCTCCCACTGATGGTGTGAAAGGCCAGCTTGACTGTAGCTAGGAGGAGGTGATGAGATGGTCCTGGGGGCTTGGTGGGTCTCTGAGGAGAAGGGTAAGATGTTCAGGAAGATGATCACTTTTTGAGGTTGGGTCCTGGATCTGAGGCTGATCCAGTACAGCTGTTCTTAACCTCTGTACCACTGTACCTGCACAGGCACTGCTCTGACTGTGGGGCTTTTGATATAGTGATGGGGTACCTTCAGAAAAGCTGAAAAACAGTCATGAAATTTTCTCTGAAAGATGAAGAATCAAGGGAAATAAGGACTATAGCTGATAGTTGGCACTATTGCTTTAAACATAGTTTTACATTATCTAAATAATACATTCATAAATAATATTTGTTTTTTCATTAGATGATATAATGTAGGCTTAGCCTTGTATTAAAATGACCTCTGTGCTCTACTCTCTCTTTTTTTCTTGTTTCACAGGATCTTTTACCTCTGCTTTCCCTGAGTAAATTCTCGAGGTCCCTATCCCTCTGTCTAAAGATGAGAAGATAATTTTTTTTTTCCTCACATGTGAAAACAAGTGTTCCTGTTGCTGTCCTGAGGAAGGACAACTTCCTCAGAACTTCTCCGTCTTCATGTTTCCAGGGATCAAGCCAGGGGCAATAAGAAAGATGGAGCTGTACTGCCTTGAATGTTAAAAAAGGTTTTACTTGATAAGTGTGAAATTACATCTAATTACGAAGTTAATGTAAGTGAATGTAATCAGATAATTACAATGGGTGATGACATGATATTTACAACTTATAATGATCTCGTTATTATACTGTATATAATGACATTATCAAAATTCTTTCTGAAGTTTTCTCCCTCTTTAATTGGCCTTTTCATATAAACCAAATTATTTAAAATGTTTTACAATTTTCTGTGTGAATCCTTTACATTCTAACATATAGATTCAAACTGTTCTTAAATGATTTGATAATATTATGGTTATTTACTTAATTTTTTTTCAAAAATAAAAAAACCAAACGCAGCAGCTCTTTTTAAAGTGTGGTGCAAAAAAGCCTTTGAAAAACTCTAATTTCCATTCTTTTTATTGCACACTACTGGAAGAAGTGAGCAGAATTGTTAATAGGAGGCAGCATGTGGGCAAAGCCCTACCTTAGGTAGCAAGTGACCTTGGTGCTATTCTCTTGGGCAAGTCATTTCACTTTTTTATGCCTTGGTTTCCCTATCTGTAAATGCGGAATGATGATATTTCATCTCATCTGTAAAGTACGTTGCAATATATAGATGGAAACTGACAATATCACAGGGAAAGGAAATTAAGAATTCACAGAAAGAATGAAGACAGACTTTAATTGGAATGAAGGCCCTCCACTTCAGTAAACACCATGCTTGCCTAATTTATGAATATTGGTGCATGTCCCCTACCCCCTTCACACAAAGCTCAGATAATTGGTCTTTGTTCGGGGAGCTGCCTATGGGTTGGAATAACAGCAGGAGCTCCCTTTGTGAGTGCTTTGGGCCCAGCTCCAAAGGTCCTCTCAATACTGGTGTATTCAAGCCTGCTGCAAACACGAGGCCTGATTCATGTCACCCACGTTACACCACTTCTATGCCAGTGTAATTCCATTTGAAGTGATGGAGTTGCTCATGCAATATAATACTGAAGTAATTCACCTGATTTCAGTGAAATTACTCTGGCATAGAGCTGAAGTTAAACAAGGACTGATTGGAGTCTGTAGGGCTTGAATCTTAATTGCTTTCTGAAGTCTCCTGGGTATAAAATGCTAGCATTCTGACCTGTGAGCATTTGACACCTTCTCTAGATGGAAGCAAATGATCCCACCAAGAAGGCCAGTGCTTTAACCCTTCTTACCGCTGCCTCATGATCTCTTTTTATGTTAGGATCAAAAGGGCAAAAAAGTGCATTCTAAGCTTGCCAACAGCACAAGAGAGCCCTCCTTTTTCTTTGCTCTGGCTAGGTGAGTCCAGGGCAGATAGAATATGGTTGAGAATGGCTCCAACCAGGACAAAGACCATGCTGATCAGCAAACAGCTGCCCTTTGGACCCAGATGTGGAGTTCTTCTAAGTCCATGGTCAGTATGGCTGTCCCTCAGTGCCTTTCCATTATTAATGACAAGGATTAGGCTCTGACTTTCCAACTTCCATTAATCATTTTGTATCTTTACTATAGTGTGTTAATGAAAATAGCCTGTGCTGGAGCTCCCAGCAGCTCAGACATATAAACAGGAAGTAACATAAAGAAAGAGGCTCGAGAAAGCAGAGGTACTTGGCTTAACCTGTGCTGGATGTCCAAAGCAAAGGTGGTTACTCATGAATATGAAGAGATACCACTGACTTGGCATAGCTGACTGGCACTGACTGGTATATGGCTGACATGGCCCATGTAAAGCATGAGCGGGTGCAGCATTAAAAGGAAGGAGATGAAGTAGATCTAGATCTGGTCATCACCGTTCTGGGATTGCTGTCTGGGTGACCATGGAGTTGCCTCATACATTAGGGTTTTTACAGCAAAGAAGAAAGCTTGCTTAAGAGTATGGAAGGAATGGAAATTACAGACTTAAATCCTTGCAGAAACTAGGAAGTGGAGATCATTTCTACATATGGCACTGGATATGAAGGATGAGATTGAGAAAAAGAATATATAAGTGTTTTATCATCACAAGAGGGGAGAAGATAAAAAATGAGAGAGTCATGCTCAGCAGGAATGGCATTTGAAACACTGGGCCTACTTTGCTTGTTTGTTGGTGGTTTTTTGTTTGCTTGCTTGCTTGTTTGTTTATTTGTTTTTTACAATAAACTAAGAACAGCAGCTGAAGAAAAAGATATTTAATTAGATTCTGAAGACAGAGCACTTCAAAAAAAAGCTGCAAATTTGCAGATATTCTGTTATGTCAAACACCAGTTTGAATCGAGGTAAATTGTGGAGTTAGCTGCAGTAGAAAACCAGAAATACCAGACTAGAAAAATATGACCTCCTGTTGGTGATGTACAAGGAAATACTATTAATTCTAATGAACAATGGAAGAGTGCTTGTATACAACCCCGGGAACACAATTACAACTGCCAGAATTCATATTCTGCCCCCCACCTCCCAGGTTGTAAACTGTAGTTTCTATAGTTTTGCATTCACAGCAGGTTACTAAAGCACCAGGCTCCATGGATTTGATCACAATACACCTTCTATGGAAGGCAGGAGAGCAGGCAATGCTGTCCTTATTCAGCAGTCCAACATAAGAAACATCCGAAAAAAGAGTATACCAAGAAGATAAGGGGTGTTTGATATAGACTTCCCATATGTATCCTCGGAGACTACTGACATGCAGACCTGGTTACTGAATACAAAACAGTGCCTTCTTCAATGATTAAGTATATATGATGTGGTTAATCCATTGTACAGGTATCCACTGGTATGATGTCCAAAATGGTTTCAATCATGGGAAGTTAAAAAAGCTTCTTCACATGTTGGAGTGGATGTAGAGGGTTTCCATTTGGATACTGAGATGAGAGCCATTAGGAAACATGCAGAAGAACGGATGAAAAAGAATATAGTAATTCACAGGAACGACCATTCCAGATTTTCTGTACATGTGGGAAGCCTGGGCACCTTTGAAATATTTAACACACCAAAGTGCAGTGTATTCAGTTGGACCAGAGAGGAGACATTAAAAAAGAAAGGCTAATGCTAACACAAACCTGAAGGAGAGCTGTACCCGTCCTAAATGTCTATCATGAAGCATGTTAGAAAGAGACTAAAGCCGGCACTATTTCAAAATCAGAAGTTCACAGCAATTTTCAAAATCTGACAGGTCTGCAAAGGGAATACACTCAGCTAGAAAGTCAGTTCAGTCCAGGAACACAAATGGTCCCACCGGTTCATTTGTGGACACAAGATGAGCATTCAGTTTGACCAGGGTGATGGTCACATGACTGAGGGTGCAAACTACTACCAGCAGATTAGCCACAGTGCCTCTCTGTGTGTTTATTTATCTGCTCCTTAGGTGGGGTACTGAACATTAAAGATAGCAGTTCCAGCAGTCAGGAAGCTAAGCACTGATGCTGGCTCTAGCTATCAAGTCAAGGGCAACTGAGAACTGAGGGGGATATTGCTCTCCACAGATGAGAAGGAAAATGCCATACTGGAGGTTGAAGGATGACTTAACAGAAGACCACGCAGGATACTCTTTGATGAGTAGCTTGAACTCTGAGCATGACTTTCAGGAAAGTCTTTCAAGAAAGACTTGAAGATAGTGGAAAAGGAGACAAAATTCAGAGAGAGAGACACAGTGCCTAACACAATCTCCTCCTTTGACAAGACTCTCTACCTGAGAAAATGTGGTGGTCCTAACCCACTCAGAAGTATAGCGCTGAAGAGAAATTATGGTTGGGATTCCTCAGGATAGACCTAATAATCACTTGTCCGGTATTTTCTTTGATGAAAAATCACAAGTAGTGGGAGCAAATTGTCCACATTTATTGACACAAAAGTGTGTGGAAACAATGTCAGGGAGAACATTACAGAATAAATCAGATTAATTCCTTGGAATGTGATGAAACCTAGCTGGAAAAGTGCAAGATCATGCACACAATACCTATTATAACCAGATACTATTAGCTATATAGCAAGGAGTCAGACTTTTACCATACCACTTAGGTAAAAGGAAGGATGTAGGAAATAAGATAGTAAGGGAAGCCCCTAAGTCACTGATATGATGCAGCCTAGAAAAAAAAGACAAACATTATTCCAGCTGTTAGTTTATGTGTTTCCAGTAGAGATGGAAATTATGAACGCTGTTGAACAAGATATTTCTATGATAAAGAACCTATGTTAAAATTAAGTGAATTCAAGTTTTAGTAGCTACAAAGGAGGATTTCTACAGTAATCAGGGGAAAGAACAGCCCATTTTGCAAAAGGAAATGAAGAGCTCCATTTGTTTAGCCAAGGAAAACAAAGGTTGAGAGAGGGAATTATTGTGCTCTACAGATATGTCAAGAGAATAAGCATCAGAGAAGAGGAAAAGTATTTAACTAAAGAACAATATTGACATAAGAATAAAAGGCTGTAAACTAGCTAGGAATACACTTAGAGTAGAAATTAGAAAGCACTTGCAGATACCAGAGCTGCAGGGCTTGGGAACAGTCTTCCAAAGGAGCTGTATGGGCAAAAAATGCCAATCACTTCCCAGACAGAAACATCCATGAAATTAAATCTGCAACATGATTTGGTGTTTTTGAAGGAATCTTTGAATCCAGTGCTAAAACATGGATGCCCTGTGTTAATATATGACCCTATGGCTCACCTTTATAATTTGATAGATGGGGATAACACTATTAACTTAGGCCACAGGATTATTTTGAATCATGTCTAGAGCATGAGTACAGAAATTTGTAAGCGTCTAGAGCAAGTACAGAAATTTGTAAGCATTAGTATTGCAATTAGTTAGGGAGCTCCAGGGGAGCACCAAATGTTCAGAGAAAGAATAAGAGTTGTGTGTGTATAAATATAAATATAAACA
>JAOXJM010000001.1:147657855-147701262 GCA_026413425.1 Tringa solitaria
AAAAGGACAGAGACAAAGAACCTCTCCTTGAATACACTGATATTAAGATAATGAAAGGTTTCAATGGTAGTATTATTAAAGGCTGACAATACTGGGTTTTATGATTCTCTTTATACAGTTCAGATACATTAAATAAAACTTGCTCTTATCTATACAGCTCCTAAAGTCACACTGTAACAATAGTCTCAAGATCATCTTCAGTAAGATACCTGAAGTAAGGGCAGATCTGTGAGGAAGGAGCGAATGTCAGGTGCAGTGTTTAGACTACTAAGAAAGGTACCAGCAGGACTGAAGCAGTGACCTACAAATTTTCTGTGTGTTGCATGTACATCAAATACAGAGTAACCACAGCAACATAGTAAAGATAAAAATGACAAAACTTAGAGTGGGTGTAACACTACTGACACCTTAACTGATAGCTCAGTGTCAAAGATATGATGCACATGACACTCAATGTAAAACTTTCAGCATTTGTGAGTTGTGACGTCCACACAGGACTGACAGATTTGTGGGGAAAATTGCAAGTTCTGCTCCTTCACCATATAGGCCATTCATCTTTAATACAACCTCAAATATAAAGCGATTAAGTAGAGCCTAGGAAAGCCTTCAGATGAATAAACTATGTTTAAAAGCATCTTCAACTTCTCGTTGGTAAACACTGTGTCTGTCTACTAATATATATTGAGAAAATTAGTGTTTTCATGCAATGTTTTATGGTACATTACCTAAACTCAATGAGCAACTCACACTCTGTGTTTCGTTGCTAACAGTGGATCACAATGTTTCACTACCAACTATGGGTGGCTCACAGCAATAATTTGACAAGCAATAAAAAGAGAATATGTTCTTTGGTGCAGTTTTTAGTCTATTCTACACAGTTTCAATCACTGAAGTGGAAAAAATGAAGACATACAGCTTAACCAGTATGTTTACGTGCATCTAACTGGTATTTTCTTTAAAAATTAATTGAATTACACATAAGAATAAAAATGCTTTGCTTACGGTTTTATATATTTGAAAGAGCTTTGAAAGAACTGTCAAGTTCATAAAGGAAAAATGTTACATTTTTCTGTGATTAAAAAGTGGCGGTTTTTTCACTCTGTGAAAAAAGGGCCATAATGCCTTTTTTCACTCTGTGAAAAAAGGGCCACAATGTCTTTTTTCTTTGCCAGTTTCCATAAAACTAGGTCTTAAGTTCTTCATTAACTATTTAACTGTGTGATTTTTGATTTCCAAATGAAACCGAAAGAATCCCATCAGACTTACAGGAGAAAAATCTCAAGCCATTTTAAGGATGCCAATATTGGTGATTCCTTCCTAGTCTGTTCACCAAATCCACCATGCACACAATTCTTCCCCTGGAGGGAGAGGGGACAGAGAATGAAGCATGCTTGCAACTCAGCAAGGTATTTAGACATGTAAAATTCAATAGGATGTCTCACTCAGATTGGGTACATGCTGATGGATTCCTAAAGCAGTTAACATCTGACTGTTTCTTTACTGCAGTTCCTTAAAACACAGTCAAAGTTACACAGGTAAGAATTAAAAATCATGAAATATTGAAGAAATTATGTGGTCACTCTTATTCCTCATGTAGTACAGAGCAATATTTAGTTAGCAGTTTGTGTGCTTTTCCTTGAAACTACATGATTTAGTGACCAAGAACTATCCCTAAATGCTTGATGGAGACAAATGAAAAGAAATCAGATGGAGCTAATGGGCTATTTAATCATCATCATAGCCTTTTTGCAACAACCAAGATGACAAAACTACAACAGAGCTTTTACAACAAGAAGAAAAAATTTCCACAAATCTGTGTAGAAACCACTGGTGGAAGATGCTCATGGCCTAGAGGGACTTCTTATGGGTGCCTCCATGCCCTTATTTAGCCTTACAGAATGGCAGTATTACTTTTTTGACTAAGATGACTTTCACAGTCAATCACTTGAAATATGGGAGTAAAGATGCTTCTGTCTGTAGTGGCAGAATGGTTTTAATTGAACTAAATTCCTCTGGTGATTTCTTCAAAACCACATGAAGTTCTTGAAACCTAATTTTTGCTGAATGACCTTTAAATTTTATACTCCTTTTTGTGGATATAATATGTTGATCCATCTCCTTGGTGACTCTGGCATTGTATTTCAGAGTTTTTATCCCTCCCCATGTTTTCTTGAAGCTGCCTCCAATATACAGGGGCTCCCTCCAATATATTGGAGAGTAAGGATGACTGAAGAGTGAAGGGTGGGGAAAGAAAGGGCAAGTAGGCAGATGGCCTTGCAAATGGGCAAACACTGCTCTGGAGCCCAACTGTTTACAGAGTTTAAGCAAGTCTTTCACTTGTAGCAGGGACACGTGGCTCAAGGATGTCAGCAGGATCGGTCACGCTTGAAGCATGTCCCAAACTGAGATGGGTTTCCTTTGAATATGTGTTCAAGCAGTTTTTTGAATTGGAGCCCCAATTTTCAGGTAAGTGATCACACCTGCTGCTCCTCTTCAATTTGCCGGCAGAGGACAAAAAATCTGTTTCATGAAATTTGTTCTAACAACTGCCAGTGCTTCCTTTGAACATGGAGGGCTTTTTGCCCATTTGGGTTTTCCAAAACAGCCTTTTGTATTAAGCTATATAAAGGGAAAATTGGGAAGCCGTGAGACATATAAATTACATAACTTGTAATGTTTTTGAAATAGAGCTCAAGGCCTTAACAATGCTAGTAATACTACACAGCAGTATCTGCTAGTAGCTAAACTGCTTTTTTTTTCTTCCCCTAAGAAGATCATATACTTGTAAAGTTGTAGACAAAGCTACATTTCTGTGTTATCCTAAAGATAGAATTTTAATAAATAATGTATGATTAATGAGGTTCGTTGAATGAAAACATAAAATAAATCCCTGGTTTTTACCAGTTCCACTGAAGTTTAGTGAGGTTTAATAAACTGCAATACTAGCACACATGAGTAAACATTCTGGTGCAGACAGCCACATGAGAGATTAAGTAAGTTCACATGTGGTTAAAATTCTCTAATGCCATCCTGCTTGGTGCTTTACCAGAGTACAAAGGGCTGAGCAGAACCAGAGGGGAACATGTGGGAGATAAACTATGCTAACACCAAAGTCCTTCTGGAAATGGAATTGACCTGGTAGCAGGAGTTAACAATGGGCCCTGAAAAATTGTACAGGAGCCTGCAGTTTGGCAGGTCATAAAGGAACTGACTGGAAACACGCTTGTGTCTAAAGGGTCTGTTTGGAATGTATTATGGAAATAAATAGTAATATAAATAACAATTCAAATTGGTCAAAACTGTATTTCAATCAGCAAATTTGTTTAGAAGCCTAACATGATGTCTTTTCATGACGCTTTTTTTTGGGCTTTTTGGAGAAACATTACCCTAACTCTTGCAGCAGAAGGGATATCTGGCCTCTGGAACATACATAGGCAGTGGTCTATCCTTTATGGTCTATCTATCTGAGGAGCTGGGCTCATGACACTCCAGCTCTTTGCCTCTTCTTTTGACTGTTCAACTTTGTGGCAGTCCTGAAGATCTGTTAGGCCAGAGTTAGGGACTGATTAGAAAAAGCATGGCTGGAACCTGTCCACTAAGCAACCTCATATGTGAAAGGAATATATTTGTTTTTTAATCCTGCTCCAGGTAGGGTTTTTTCAACTATTTTATAAAAATACCCTGTCTGATATGAAAGCAATTCCTGAGAGGGCACTCTAGAGCTCCTAGGCTCTTGCAGGACAGCCGTGTGTCTGTCCAGCCCCAAGGCACAAGATTGTCCCCTAGGCTGTACATATGTCTTTTATTTGGGTGCATTAGGTCTTGAATTCAATAATACTAAGTCATATTCCATACTTCCAAAAAGGCATCCAGAGTTACTGAGTTTTTAAACAGAATGTATTTGCCTCTGTACCTTATGTAGAACTTGTTCCAAAAGGTGATTTGAAAGAGCTCTTACTGGCTGACATGGGCCTCGTAGGAGTCAGCTTCAAGAAAAAAAAAGAAATGCTTAGGTTGTAGACCACAGGGGCCTAGGTGTTTGGTGTTCATAATGATGCTGAGATACATACACACCTGAACACACAAATAACAAGACAAATGTAAGACAATTTCAATGGCAAACATTAAGGAACTTCTGCAGTTAGCAGCTCAGTGGTGGTTTGAAGGGATTTGGAGCTTAGGCATCTAAACCTTGCCTAAGTCTTACTAACATTTCTATGCAGGACAATACAGTGCCTTCAGAAACACCAGCCATTTGGGATAAATTAGCCAAGGCAGGATACCGTACTAATGTGTCTATCTGACATCTTGTGCCTGAACCAACTCATCTGGGGCTAACTCGGGCATCTGTGTGTGGTATTTTCTGTACCATCTAGACATGCATTTATGGAGAAGTACCTAAAAGTATATTGCACTGCTCTTGTACTCCAGAGGGAAGTCATCTGCTGCTGATATACAGTTATACATTTTCCCTGCTGTGATGATTCAACTGTGCTAGCTGGCACACCGAAGGGAAGAAGCCAAATCTCCACTCATTTCCTCACTCTTCCCACTCACTCCCTGTGAAGAAGAGGCATTAGCAGCTGTGCAGAGGCTCTGTTATGCTGCTGCCTGCAGCTACAAGCAGCCCACACAAAACCAATAACACTCTTACTATTAGTAAATAAAATAAATGCCAAGACCATTTAAAAATGATAAAATAACTCTTAAGTGAGCATTTAATGTGGGCTGACAAATAGAGGCAAGTTACAGAGACAGAGGTATCTACCTCATTTTATAACTCATTGCTCATAACAACGGAAATGACTCCATGTTGTGATGATGAGAATGCCAGACTGTCTATTTTTAAGGATATGTAGGAAAAAAACCACCACCATAAACCTGCACAGAGGAAAAAACCCTACAACTGGAAGGAAAGATGCTGAAAGAAAGAGTTTCTCACACCTTCTTTCGTCCTTCAGTCTTGTGACAGTGTCTGGGCAGAAGAGTCCTGTTCCTGACCACCATGGCATGGACTGTCAGGGCTGAAAGAGAACTGAAGGGATCATCTGCTCAATTCATGGTCCAAGGCAGAAAAACGTCCAGCAACAGACACCACAGTCTCCAGACCACCAGCTCCTTATTACTCTTTAGGAGGTTTTCTGCACATTCAACCTCAGTCTCCACTGGCACATTAATTTAAGGAGAACAGATGCTTCTATTTCTGTTGTGCAGTGATGTTTCATGTACCCGAAGGCTGCTATCTTCTCCCTCTGTCATCTCTTCTACAGACAGCAGCCCAAAGCTTTTGACATTTCTTCACAGCTTTTGCCTCTCCATTGACTTTCCTCTTGACTTTCGGCTACTGGTCAATATCTTTCCTGGCATTTGTTAAAGAAAGATGAATTAAGTATTGCAGAAGGGACCTCATGAGTGCCAGGCTGCACAGAAAACCACAGAAGGTTTTCTTTTGTTGTTTTTTACTTTAGCCATTATTTTGTTTCTTGATCTGTCATGGGAGATAGATGTGTTGCAGTAAATTCTACCTGGTGTAAATGGAAGAGCTCACACACATCCAGAGGGATTTAATAAAAATTATGCCCAACTAAATTATTGTTTCAGACATTTCACTTCTGTTACAGAAGTAATTGTAACGATACAGTTGAAATGAATTTTCGGTTAAAAATAGTGAAGCTAGATGTCTTACTTGCAAGTTGTGCTGTGTCTTGTTGGTGACGTCATAATTAGTAACTTACCTACAAGCCTTAAAGAACATACCAGAAGAATTGTCTAACTGAAAGTACTTAAAACAAACTTCTTAAAATTTGGGGAACCCCAAAAGAATGAAGAGCTGCAATGAAATCTGGCTATTTAGAGGAGTCTGTTCAGTGACCTGGGACAGCAGGGTAGATTCACTTGTTTCATGAAAAATTAATTTGTGATTCTAGCAACACAGATCTAGAGATTAAAAATTTAATTAATGCCAGTCAGTGTGGTATCGTGGAAAGCAGGTCTTGTCAAACAAAACTGATAGCTTTCTTTGACAAGATTAAAGGTCTGCTTGATAAAGGCAACTGTGCTGACACAGTTTACATGGATTTCTCCAAGGCATTTGACAGAGTACCGCATGATTAAAAAACTTACGTTGCATTGGTTTAGCAGGTGCAAGTTATATGGATTAAAAATTGGGTGACAGGTCTTAAAGTGTGGTTGCTGATAGGAAGACATCAATGAGCATTACTTCCAGGGCTTCTAGGGAACAGTCCTTGGCCTCACAATATTAAATTATTTAATGAGCTACGTAGGCCAATATTTCCCAAATGTTTCTGCTTGTGGCTTCCTGCTTCACTCTGACTCACTTGGTATAAAGAACTTAATATCTGGCAGCACTCACCCCTCTTACTCTGCATTACACACACAAAAGCACACACTTGTTAACTGTTGTGGCCCCACTCAAATCCTAATTTGATTGCCATCATTTTAGATGAAGCGAGACAATATTTTCTAGTTATATTTCTGTGTGTTAATGTTAATAGCATGTTAATAAATAATGTGGACTAAAGCACAAGCCACTGATGTGCTTTATGTGGAATGCACACCTCTAGAAATAAGCATTGCATTTGGAAATCTAGGGATGAGCATATGTATGAAGATTACAAGATCTATCTGTAACGTGGATGCCTGTGTTGGAAAATTCAGAGGATGTGTTTCCATCAGTAACTGAGTTTTATTTGTAATGATGTGGCCAATGTAGCCCTTGGATAATTAGAAATATGAAATCGAACTTAAGAATTGATTATTTTTTTTGCCTTGATGAGACTTCTATAAAAATCCTGTAAACTAGCTTTGGTATACATCTTCCTAGAAGGATGAGGAAAAACTCAAAAGAATTCAAAAAAAGAAGCACAAAAATGTCTCAGAAGACGGAACAAAACCCATGCTGTGTCATTCTTGGGAAACCCTATCTATGCAGTTTGTTAGCAAAAGGGTTGATAGGCAACTTGATTACCGTCTTTAGATTATCACACATGAAAAAGGTGTTCTGTAGGGAGAAGCTATTCAGTCTTTCAGACAAATGTATAACAATAGCTGGAAGACAAAATCAAACTGGAAAAAATATTTTCCTAGCAGTAAAGTTAATGAAATGCTACAGCTTCTTACCAGGGCGGGTAGTAAGCTCATTAGGCTCTGGAGTTTTTAAAATGATCTCAAAATATGCTATAGACCAATTTCTAGGAAAGGTGCCATGTCCAGTATGAACGGTGATCCATCCAAATTCTGCAGTGTTTCTTTCTGCTCTCAGAGTTTGATATAGATTTTTGAATGATGGAATAAAATTCAAAAATACTATTTATTTTTTGTGGAAGCTCAAGCTTTGAGATACTCTGGCACAGGGGTCACTGACATCAGCTGAAAGACTGATTTATTTTCCTACCTTTTTTAAAAATCAGGCTTATAAATTCCAGATATTTTCATGATGTCTCATATCAGGTGGCACCATAGGTTGCCAGATGTTGGTGCCCTAGTGTCCATTCCTGAGAACGCTTTCCAAATCATTTTAATGTTTTCTTGTTGTGGGTTTTGACACTGGGTAGAAGGATTTGTCTTTGCAGTTAAGCATTTTCTGTCTGCCTAGGTCTTACATTAGGAGTTACTACTTTAAGCTGAATTGCTTGTAAAGATTGAGACACTGATGTTAAAACACATCTTCCAAATTGCTTTGACCTTGTCCAAGGTCTACCTCTCATACCTCTGCGTATCCAACCACAATTAATGTTTCCCATCCTTTCTATAGGAACCTCGGGAGGTTTTTACTCTCAGGACCTCGGGTGTGCCCCTTCCTCCAGGAAAAAAGCCGTTCACCTTGGAGGGGCAGTTTGTGCGCTCCTCTCAAAGGGCCTATGAAAGATACCTAAGAAAGGAAACTCTTGTCTACATACATAACTTCAAGCATGGACAGAATTTAGGTTCAACTAATGGGTTATAGAAATGGTGGGAAAGGAGAGAGTGAAAAAAATATATTTCTCTCATTCTCACTCTCTTTTAAGTGTTGTTGTAGATCATTTATCCTGAACTGACTTTTAACTAGTATACTTGAAAATACATTATGCAGACCCTGTTTACTTTTTCCACTTCTAACAGAGGAAAGCAAATACTAGTGGCTCTCCAACCATGGTAATACCAATTGCTTACGCAAAGAAGCAAGGGAAGAACAGCAAACCACAGACATCAAGGATCAAGAAAAAAAGAATGTATTTCTAAATACAATTACCAAGAGGACATTCCAAAGAGAAATTCAGTACATAAATTAACTTGACTCTGGACAACTCCATGTAGATACTTTGTATGACTCCCATCACTGAATTATCTTGGGGATAATTGTTTAGTGAAGATAAACGACAAACTAGTCCATAAATACACATAGCAGACGTACTTGTTGTTCCATTAGAAGGTTATAGACACATTAGTTTAGTGCAGGGATGCAATTAGGATACATTCTACTGGAATAGCAAGACTTTGGATGTATCAACTTAATTCAATATTTACTGCCCTCTTACCCTTTTTCCACGGGTTGTATAATGTTCATCACCTCACTTACTGAGAAAGTTCATCCACCAAAAACTTTCCAGCTGTACACAGACATAATGGTACTAGACGCTGCCTTGAATCTGGGTAGCAAAATTCAATTGGAGCTGAAGAAAAGCCTTGAAGAATTATGTGCCACTCCTCTGAAATGTGAGTAAGTTTTGTTTTGGTTCATGTTTATTTAGAAAAGTAAAACTTAATCCTATGTCTGCTAGAAACCCTGACGAAAAACAAAGCATGAAGACATTTTTTTGTGGTGTTGAAATAGGCATAGCTCCTTTCTCCAGTTCACGTCATGACATCAGGAAGATCACTGCTGTTTGACAGCGACTAAGAAGCAATAGGAGAAGCAGCTTGGGGAAAACATTTTCCCTCTCATACAAGTAGATTATCCACCTGCAGCAGCTGCTCTATAAGAAAAGCTTAAATTTTTGGAATTTATGTGTAGTGCTCAGCTTCACAGTCAGACACCTGCCTGTGGGTGTCTGCAATGCAAAAGTCTATATGGGAGGAAGATGTCTAAGCTCTTGTGGTACACAGGGCATACAGTCAAAAGAGTCTAGAATAACCAAATGTAGTTGTCTTCTTTAGATCATGCAGACTCTACATTGCAACTCCAGTACTCTGAGTCTGGAGTTGATCCTACCCTAGTTGCCAAATACCAGTGCTGGTAAGAGGGCTGAGAAGGCAGCAAGGAAACATGAGTTTATAGCTCTAATTTTGGACAGTGGAACTTTCTTGCCAAGTACAAGAACAGAAACTTTCCCACTCACTGACATTTCCATGTAGACCTTGCCCAAAGCCTCATTCTGATAAGACCAGTCCAGCAGAGACATATTGGATGCTGTGAAGGCTACGTCTCCCTTTCTGCCCTTCTCCTCTTATCTCTGCTAAGATTTACCATTTTGAAATAACCCTCAGAACAGGTTATTTCTGCACCCAGGGTGAAGGCAGTGGTCGGTGTACTGAACTCCTGGAGGATCACAGGGTACAACAGGTCAATGGGAATGACCAATTGAGTAGGAGATGTTATGTTGATTTCTCACAGAGATGTAAGCTTTAGGAAATATTGATGCAAAATGCAGGCACTGGTTGGGTCTTCAAATAGTAAGAGATCTTATTTGCAGGATTATTATTTTTTTTCCAGTGGAAGCAGCTGTGGTGCCTCCTGGGGCCTCTTCTGAAATTAGTTTGTAATGGCATATTAATAATCAGATATCTGTCTAACTGCAGTCACAGTTTTTACTGCAAATTGTTTCACAAGCTATTTTATCTAAAAAAATGCATTTATTGATCTTAGATTTCTTTTAATTGATACTTTTTCTTTATTACCACAAGAAATGAGACATTTTTAACAGCTGTGTATAAAATAAAGACAACTTGGATGGACCCTACACAGTGTTATCTATTAAAAAACCCCCAAACCCTAAAATCTGACACACAGCATGCTTCCTTGATTTCCTCTGCATATCATGGAAAGAAAATAGACAATAAAAGATTATTTGCATGTGCAAGTTTAAGCTGCTTATCCTGCAGAAACAGAACAGAACACTGTTTGATGCCTTGTTCAGTTCTGTTCTTGATGAATACAACTTACTTGCAAGAAGGTATAAATATTACTCTGGAAGTGCCTCTGTATCCAGAGCTTAGACTGGACACTTGACTGTTGGATGACTACAGTTAGTTGAAATTAATCTTCCCCATAGTTAGGGTTGTTAGTAACATTGTCCACAAGCACATACCCACAGACAACCAGTGTTGTAACCCCTCAGATCAACCTTTAGCAGTAATCTGGCATGAGATTAATAAAATTCTAGCTCCCATCTAGTCTTCCTCTTTCCAGAATTTTATTTGGACTTCATTCTTAAGTGCAGGTTTTGAGTGCAGCAGAGTGCATAACGGCCCTTTTTTTTTTAACCTTCTTGCCCTTCTTCAGTTCCCCAGTTCCCTGTTCCTGCCCTCTGGCACTTCAAACTACCAACTTTCATCTTTCTTCTGCCAGAGAAACTGAAGCAAGTAGTCCACAGCCAGGTTGTTAGGAAGACTTTCCTCTACATTCTTTGTCTGTATTACTCTGTGTACGTGGAAACATGGTATCTTCTGGTTTTCTTCTCCCCTCTGTCCCTCTACTCTTCAAGACCCACTTCTGCAAGTGATAGTTAAAAGACTCAGCCAAAAAATAGTGGTGGAACAGCTCTGTAATGACAGCAGTCATTATTAATTCATTTATAAAAGGGATACTTGAAAATTATTTAGAATCATCAAGCTGTGACATTACTAACCTATGTAATGAGTAGGAGTTCACTATTCTTTCTTTCTCTCCTTCTTTCCTCGTTCATGCTCACCTCTGTCTTGGATCAAAATTAGAAAGCAAGCTCTTCAAATCAGAGACTGCATCCTCCTGCATCTTGGGGACTTAGAGTGCAACAATTGTGAGAAACCTAGGTTATGTATAAAAGTTATGATTCATTGGAGACACGCATAAATTTTGTGAATAATCAAAATTAATTACATACTCTGGGTCAAGAGTGATACAACTTGTGAATGATCGGCATATTAGAATGATCAGAAAAAGCTTATATCTTCCTCTGCAGGAAGAGCTCTCAATAGTGGCACTGAGGAGGGAGGCAGTGGAAACAAATGAGAGGTGAAGTGGAAAGCAGAAAATATATGTTTGCATGGTAGCCTGTTTACTGCAGAAAAGTTTTGAAAAAGAGTGAGCACTAAATGTGATCTCATTTTGTTAACAACTCCAAGAAAGAACACAGTTATGTCATTTACCCTGAGTGGAAGGCAGCCAACAAACACACCAACTTCAAAGATGCGTCCCGTGCCCTCCAATGTGAAATTGTGTGTAGGCTGCCATATACCTCCTATATTACTGCTGCGCCTGAGGACACTTTTGCAGAGTGTTCCTGAACACACCAGCAGGCAGAACGGACAAAAGACCGTATGAAAAGTTGCACAGGCAATCTGCAGTTTTCACCAGCTTATATACCCTTCAGCTATCAGCATACAATCAGGTTGTGGCATGTTCCTTTCACTGGGTTTCATGAGGTTTAAAAGACAGTTCAGAACCTGGTGCAATTCCTCATGTTAGGCATTCGTATGGTAAGTAAAGTAATGGAGGTGCTTTATCTGGAAAAAATAATGACTTTCACGATTGAAAGGAAGAGCAGGGCATGGACATGAGTCCTGTGTGCGTATGAGAGCTTGCTGGGTTTATGCAGATCAGAAATTTGCTCTGATAAAAACATTCCCTGAATAGCAAATACAGGCCCCATCGATGTGGAGGTCACATGCTGGAAGAGTATGTGGTAGAGTTAGCTTGCTGAGGGTCTTCTCAAGTATAGTGCTGACCAACAAAAAAGCTACATAAAATTCATACTCTCTAGAATGACATTGGGTCTGAAAACAGTAATTACTTTTGGCAAGTGGTTTCCTTTGTGATTATGGTGCCTCAGAAGACCAAAAAAAGGAAAATCTCAGGAGAAATTGATTCCCACTGTAAATGCATACTTTATGGGAGCAAAGCCTAACTCTATCCACTAAAAGAAATATACATATGTGTATATATGAAATACATATCAGCTTCTTCCTATTTGTCAAGTCCTCAATGCACACCTAGCTTTCTACACAAACAGGCAAATTCTGTGTTAAGTATAGTGTTAGCTTTGTTATCAAATTTAGCGTGGCCAGATTTTGGTTACATACTAGTAGATATTGTGCTCGCTAATACAGTACATAGGATGTGTCTATATGAAAGAAAAATGAATTGTGTCTCATTCCCAAAATGCTATAGTTTCATCTGAAAATGCAGATCTGTCAACTCCAAAACTTTATACATAAACATTTACCAAACTTTAAGTGAAACACAAAGAAAATAGGTTTCTGTTAGAAATCTTCCTCGTTTCTGGCAGCCTACTCAGTAGTCTGCAGGAGAATTTGTTGCTATATACACGTAAACAAAGAAGATGGTTATTTGATGTTATGAGAAGGGGATATATAATTTGCAATTGATCAATTGCATACCTAAATGGGATAATAGTTTTGTACGTGACATGGTAAAAAACAGGAGGGTATTTTTTATGAAAATAACTTCTAAAATTGCTGTTGTACTCTTATAAAAGAAAGATGGACAGACTTTGTTTGGTGAGTTGCATGAGTCAAGCAGAATTGTCTTCACTCCGGTAACAAATATTTTTTATATGGAAAATTTTACTAGCCAAATTCTTTTCTCTTGCTTCTGAATTCAAAAGTAATTTTGCTGAAGAAAGTGGAGTTACACAATGACAAATGGGAGAAGAAGAAATCTGACTCTGTGAAACATCCTGAAAATTGAAATGTGTGATGGCATGCAAGGAAGGCAAGGGAAGGCAAGGAAGAACTTGTGCAGTGCACTGTATTGCTTGGTAACATGTTCTACACAACTTCAGTCATAAACTATGCTAAGGGAAAACAACTCACTGTGCCTCAATAACAAAACATATTGCATAAGGGCAGAACTGTGACCGTAGTTAGTCATTTGCAGATTTTTCCTAAACTGTGCCATGATTTGAATCATTTGATACATCTCATAATCATACCAGCTATTAATATGATCTTCAACTTTCATTTTGGCACTCAGCAGCAAAAGAGAATGAATGAGCACTGGCGTAATGTTTGGTTGAAAGGATGCATCTCTAGTACTAAAACATTAAAGTCAGAATCACTGGATAGGTGATACTTGTGCCATTAATCAGAACTAATAAAACCGTTGAGCAAGTCTGGGTTTTGTTTAGTCAGTAGTGCATTTTATTTTAATTGTATGATATGTGCACCAACATACTGATATCAGTGAACAGATCCATGTTGTGCCACTAAATTACTAGGCATCTGACTTGAAGGGAATATTTAAAAGTTAGGTTCCTATTCTTCTCATCAAAATATGGACAACACTAAAATAAAAGAGTGGGTTAGAGCACAGTTGGACTTGTCCATCCATCGCCAAGAAACATTATTGTGTATTGCTCAGAAGTCTGCAGCTGCAGATATCTGTTGGCCTTGCTTCTGACCCTTTGAGCAACTATTGATTTGTGACTATATTTTATTCACAAAAGTCCCTACTAGACTCAGATCCCAGTCACAGAGGTGAAATCCCCTGGCACTGACATAGAAGAGTAACCCCCTGCGTGCTGAGCACCCCCTTGCCTCTCTTGCCACCACCACAGCCTCAAGCGCCTCATTTCAGATAATTATGCTGCGCATGAATCATTTTTTAATGTTTGGTTTAATACACAGAGATTCTTTAAACAATAAAAAAAAATCAGCAAACATCATCACGATCTGGAAATCTCTTTCTTAACTTAGAAAACGGTTTCTTAATGGCACAGGGGGAGAACACGACAGCAAGCTTGACAACATAATTAGAAGATTGTTACGAGGAAAGGGAAAAGCATTCTTTATACAGCTCTTACTACTTTCAATAAGATTATTCTCCCTGAATAGCTAATCAGCTTTTCTAGCTTCCCAAATCCGTGTGCTTTAAGCTGCTCTCACAGTTCTTCTTAGTTGCTAAATGGCAAACAGTGACACCTCCAAAAGGGAAATTTAAAGTGTTAACCAAATGTGAGCAAACAGCATGATGGAGACTGCAGATAAAGAGATCTTTGGCAGATTAGCAGCAATTTAAGAAGATCACACTGTTACACCTGGGTTGACAAGAGCTGACAGGGTTTGTTGATCTCTGCTCCTATCTCCAATTTGAGTGTCATGTTTCAAGAGAAATGAGAGGAATACAAAAAAAAAAAAATCCTTTCAGTACCGAACATTGGCTCCACAGCAAGTGTTTATGGCAGCTGAAACAAAAAGGAGCTAAAGAAGTAGATGAAAGGATTAAAATAAAACTGTTCATCTCTAAGTGCACAGTGCTTCCTCCTAATGCCGAGCATCCCATTCTCTCCCTTGACAGAACCTCGTCCCAGCCACTCACTACACACTTTGATGTATGGAGGCTTTTTCTGCTGGCAAAATCTTGCAAAATAATAAAGGTTGAATTATAACTAGGAAGGAGGAGGGGAATAACAAAAAATATCTCAGTAAAAACAACAGCGAGGACTTGTTTTGCATTGCTAATGATACAGCTTGTTAGAAGGCTGGGTTTTGTTTTTTTTTTTTTCTGTAAGTCAATTATTGGGCACTTATTTACTGAGACTTTGCTGCTCTCTGCTTTCTATCTCTGTCAATAAAGGAGCCCTCTTCAGCTGAACTTTGTCACCCTCCTCCCTTATTTTAGAAACCTTTATTGATAAGAATCCTTATCAATAAAGGTTCCCTTCAAAAGAAAATAAATTATGATTGCCCTCTAGTAGAGAATGAGAGGGACATGAGACTCCTCAAACACCACTGAACTATTCAGCTGCGTAAAACAAATAAGTAAAAAGCCAAAATATAGCTGGACATCTATAGAAAAACATAGCTGGGAGTTGTTCTGTCTTCCATTGGGGCTCACAAGCACCATTCCAGGAAACTTAAAGTGGTCTTATAAAGTGGTTATAAATATAATTTAGCATCTGGGAGGTTCAGATACATGTAAAAATCAAGTAAGTGGCCCCATGCTCACCTTGGTCTATCCAGTACAAAACCCTGCTGAGCAGCTGGTGAAAAAGGAGCCCAATATTTTCTAAAATAAAGATATTACCTTGACAATGGAAATGCGCTGAGATTATCTACACAGAGATGTAGAACATTTTGGGTAGCTGCCATCCTGTGCAGAAACAACGTGAGCTCACCTTTGCTTTTCAAGGGTGTGATTCAACTTTGTGTTTAAGTGCAGCTACTTCTGACCAGCACACTTGCAATTTATTCCTATCACATGCTATCTCCCTTCTGCATCTTCCCATGGCTATGCACCTCTGTAGTGATCCAACCATGAAATGCAGATTAGTTTTCCAGTAGTTCAGCAAGCTAATCCCAGTGACCCATGGTCACTCAATGGATCAGGGACCTTGGAAGAGGAAGGAAGGGAAAAAAGAATGGTACCACTCTTTTGATGACATCTGCAGTTAGATGACAGTCAGCATGATATGAAATTGCACCATTAAAGAGTGGCTTTGTGATATGATGAAGCCAATCTAAATTCAAGCATCTACCAGAAGAGGTGGCCACGCTTCTTTCCAAACTTAGCTGCATGTTCACACACCTGCATTGATATTTTTGCAGCCATGGTGTGGACTGGATCACAAAACTTCTCTCATTAAAAACCTAGCCTGTTTTTCCTACTTAATTTTAATGTGTATTTTGCTTCCAGATGCAGCTGTATGATTGATTGGACCAACAGAAGGACAAAGGTGAGGTATGGCATACAGATGTCCAGTCATGAGCAGTGGGAAGGAGAGCTGCTTCTTCGGTAGCAATTATAGCCTTAGTTGATTGCTAAACTTAGGTAAATTTCTTCTATTATTACAAGCAAGTGTTATTTAATCTGAGCCCATTGCAAGACGATTGTTGAGGAAGCCAATGTCTACGATGTCTGTCAAAACAGACCAAATTCTGGAGTCATACACTGCATGCAGTTTTTCAAAAGCCAAGATTTATAGCTTGGTCAGCCACCGCTACTGACATTAGTAAGTGGAGGTTCAGGCCTTTATTTTGCAAGTGTAATCTTGTAAGAAATGGTCTTTAATGCAAAGGGGTTTTTTTCTGCTCAATATCTCCACAAAGACAGTGCAGACAGTACTTTTCCTTACTGTGTGAGCAGACAATATGAAATTTAGTCATGCCATCTAAATGGAGAATTAACCAGTGATCAGAGGAGTGGAAGACTGATGGAGAGCTGGCACTGTCAGTCATCTGCAGCAGGACTTTAAGGCCTAATTTTCCTAAGAGAGAATGCACTTTCCAAATTGCAGTGCAATTTTCAAAAAGTGGGAGCTGAATATTTAAATGCTTGCTTCCTCCGCACCACTGTGTTAAGCACCCAGCTGTGCTTTCACCTAAAGTCAATTTGGAAACAGCAATAAAAAACCATCCTGCATCTAGTTTACACATATAATGGCATCCCTAGTAGTGCACAAATCCCTCTAACTACATTACCAGTCCCTTATTATTAATATACAATGTAGAACCCAATTAATGTCATGCACATTAGAAATATTAATATCCCAGACCTCGTTTCGATAGTGAATCTTTGTGGTCATACCAGGTCAGTTAAAGGAATCATGGCCAAGACACAAAATATCACTGTATTTCATCCAACCTAGTCATAAAACTTATCTAGTTTATTAATGTGAGCTTTGCTCAAAAATATCCTCTCCTTCCTTCTGTCATGATGGCAAAAACTCCTGGAAAGCAGGAAGACGAGGTGCCTAGTTTGAATGGGCGCCAGCATTTTGGTTAGGCAGAGGCTGTAGAATGAGTCTGAAGATGAGAATGATAGCTGATTGGGGTTGTTTTGGCAGATAATCAGAAAAGGGGTATTTCTGACCCTCACCTCACAGTGAACTCAGGCTGCAGGACTTGGTACCTTTTCATTTAAAATGAAACAGCAAACCCAACAGACATCAGCATCCGTGTGTGCCAAAGCAGATGTGAAATGGGATAGTGCAAGTCACCACAAGTAATGTCTATGATGTAGGCTTGAGGAAAAAATAGTTTTATTCTAAAAATTTGCTAATTCCATTAAAATCCTTTTTAGCTGGCAGATACAGCACCTAGGAGAATCGCACAAACTACAGAGCATATGTTTTCCTTTCTCCTTTTAACTGTCCTTATTCCCAGCTATAGTGACATCAAAACCTTACATTAAGATAACATTTTTTTTCCAGGAAAACTATAAGGCTCCTCATTTCAGAAACTGCAGGGTAGCTTCTAACTGGTGGTGGATGTGATGCTTTCACACCTTCCCACGACACTGGCTGCTGGCAGGCACATCACAGCACCAGTAGACAGAGCCAGCGCCGCTGTGTCCCCGACAAAACATGCTAATTGCCAGACAGAGTATTTGATCCAGCTGTTGGCAGGTTTTGGGGGTGCATTTTTGAACACAGATTTTGCTCAGAAAAAGAAGGGAGGTGGTACTTCAGGGTGGGAGAAAGGAAGAATTATTACGGACTGTTCAGAGGCAAATGTAAACCAGCAGCAGTGCAATATCCCCATGTTTGTGGAGAGCTCTGGACCAATACTGGGAGCTGAGTGTGGTTCTGCTGATTGACAGACTGGCGTCTTGCTCACCCCCGTGTTTGTCCTCTCGTGACTAAATTCTCCCTGAACATCTCTCATGAGTGACAGAGGTTCTGGAGTTAATGCGCTTATAGGAAGGTTAGGCTGAGGATATTAACTAACATCTCCAGTTTTTTTGGCTTCACTGTAATGTGCCAAAGCTGTTGCCGTTAGATTACCCTGTCCCCTAGTCAATTATATTATTATTGTCAAAAATAATGCCAAGGCTGTATCATGTTTGTTCTTGCCAGCTGAAGAGACTATAATGGACATTGTATTTATGAGTTTTCCATATCAACTGAAATAAACTAGTCTATCTTTTTAGACACGCAGCTTTTCTTGGGTTTTTTTTGAGTGATATTTATTTTAAAAATATAAAATATATTACTAAGGCAAGCCAGAAATATTTCACAGCTAATATAAAATAAGAAGATGGATAATTTATTTCCACTTCTGGCTTCCAAATATTTTTTTTCACAGTTCTCAGGACAATCTTCATTTCGTAATCTGAAGAAACAGCCCTAGGCCTAAGAAGAAGATTAGCTGAATATTATATTGATACTGAATATATTACATGAGTTCCTACTCAGAAAGCAAGACAGGCCAAAGATTACTACAATGAGAACAGAACACTGAAACAGGCTAATACTAAATACACATTGGTACCAGAATATGAAACGCAAGAGATGAAAGAGACCAAAGATCATCCAGTCTGTCTCCCTGCGAGAGTGAGATTATCCGCTCTATACTTCTGCCAGCTCTAGGTATATTTCAGTTTTTAAAGGCCTTTTTAGTTCCCTTGGAAGAAATTTTCACAGCTTAACAAAGGAGGAGTTTTTGCAATAGCCATTTTAGGGGTTTTATTTATAGTGTCATTCCATTAGTGTTAATTACAAAATGCACGGTAATCACAAGAAACACTTCCTCCTTGATGTCTATATCCATATAAATGGATATGTTAATGTTATGCCATTCCCTTATTTTCCTCCACTCTGCCTATCAACTTAGTCATTGCTTAATCAAGCAGCAGTTTATATATTTATGTCTACACACCCAGCCTTTTCATCAGTTGTGTTGCTCTTCCAAATTCTCTTCAAATTGACAGTATCTTTCTTGCTAAGTTATGGTTGGCCAGGGTTGACTTCATTTTTCCAGGAGGACTCACAGGAGTTCCTTTGGAAAAAGGATGCCTTGAAGTAGGCAGTTCAAAGTAGCATTCAGGATTATTCCAGCACTATGGAATGAAAACCCCATCTTTAATACACTGTGCCTTCCACTCCATGTTTTTCTTCTATATTATTGCTTTCTGGGTTTCACCTGCATATTGAGTCATATGTTTCAAATGATTGTTACCTACAGTGCAATCGCTTGTGTTTTCCTAAGCCAAACCTCATGCTATTTTCATATCCTGCTGATGTTTTCAGGATCTATGTGGCTCTTTATTATTTCTCTGTTTTGGCAAAGTTTGTAGTTCTATATGCAGTAGTGTTAGATGAGGGGCTCATACTGTCCTCAAGAGCTCTGAGGGAGTGCAGTGACTCAGAAAGCAAGGAACTAGTCACACCTCACTGGGCAATCTGACCAGTTATCTGCTTTGTGGTTATCTGCTTCCTCTCACAGGCATAGGGACCTCTAGAGCAATATGAACGTGCAGGGACTGTGGTTTGTCCTGCTGATTTTCAGAGAAGGGTTCTTGTACCTCTCCCTCCATGTGCTTGCATACAAAGGGCACTGGTGTTCATTTCTTTACTCCTTTTTCATGATCTTTGGTAAAGATAAAAAGTGAGAACCCATCTCTGAACCCACTAAAAGCTTAACCATCTGTCTGACAAGGAACACGCAGAACAGATAGTATTCCCCATGACAGAGTTTGTGGAAAAATCACTCTTGGTTGGGAGCTATCACCCAGCATATCGTATATGCCAGATTCCAAACCAGGTTCCTAAAGATGTCAATCACACGGAGATGTTTTCTGACAGAGGAACACAATGACTAGGACAAATTCTACAATTGCCTCAAAAGTGTGATTGACAGAGTACCAAAACACAACTTACACTTCGTGATGGGTGACATTAATGCCAAAGTAGATGCGACAACCAAAGAATGGAACAACTAGCAGGGAAGCCTGGGAGAGGAACATATCAACCCAAATCCAAGGGACTCTGGCATTGCGCTTTGTGTCTTACTTTATTCTCATAAGTAACCTTTTACTTCTGAAATGAAAATCTGCAATTTGCCAGACAGCAAGAAAATCCCAGAATAATGCAAACTTCTGCTCTTTTAATCTTCCCAACAGAACAGCCACATCGGATCAATTTGAGATCCAAATAAACTGTGCCAGGTGCAATGACTTATGGAGCACTCAAAACCAAAACAAGCACCAGTTACAGGAGTAGAGATATATAGCACCAAACTATGTCAACATAAGGCTGCAGGAGATAATGATCTACTGTGACATTAGACAAGAAACTAGGCATCTTTGAAAAGCACTGTCTGTTTTAAATTACTGTCCTTTGATGGAAAGACTGATGATTGAAATCACCAGCTGAGAAACTATGGTGCTACCAGTTAGCTATGAGCTCTACCAAAATCAGATGGAAGCACTGAATGTAGTTGGAGTATGTACTTTGGATACCAACACACAAACTCTCACTTGAAGTCATCAAGTGGAAAAAAAACTGAGAGCTCTTTTGACAACCTCTGGCAAACAACACCACTGAAAATGGAAGTTTGCACAGATAACCTCAAGAATCTGTAGCAAATAGTAGCAGCAACAAATAGCCCTTAGCCTGAGCTGCTCCAACAGCTGTGTTACCACTATCAAACCCAACACACGTAAAACTATCTAGATTTGTCCAAATGAGCTGTCATCATTGTGATTGTAAGTGTAAATATACTTGAAGATAGAGATTCAAGGAGACTTGTAGTAAATCGCCAAGCGGAACTAAAGTTACTGAAGCAGATTCAATGTTTGGAATGAAGCCTGGCCAGAATTTTCTAAGGCTTGTGCTCCACTCCTAAATAGGGCTTCAGTAGCATGAGTACCTACAGGACAACTTCAGGAGCTTGAAGATGTAAATATGGAAATGTAATAGAAAATTAAGATCAACAGCAAGAAAGAGAATAGAAAAGGCTTCTTCACAATTCTGTACACCTTCTTACTGTAAAAAGTCTCTTTCCTAACTTACATGGGTGAAGTTATTGACAAGTGAATTGCCTTGGAAGTTATTTACAGCTGTTTGTATAGATGTCAGACTAAATTTTGTGTTGCCCCTACAAGCACTGTGCAGTGAAATAGCACAAATACTATTAATACACCTCCATTTCTTCTTGTTTCTTCAACAGTGACTCAGAGCTCAAGGCCAGCTTTATGGGATAGGTCAGGTAAAAAAGGTTGCCTTTACATTACATGTTCTCCCATTTACTTAGCCTTTAGCACTAATACCACTGATATCTATATATACTAACATAGTGAAGAAAAACTTCTTTTATTTCTGGATGTTTAGTGATTAAATCAAGACCCCGAGGTTATAGAACAGGATGAAAAAGTTACAAAAATCTTACTAAAGAAAAAAAAATAGAACAAAAGGCCCGTGTTCATTTTTTGCTTGACTTAATGTTACATATCCAGAAAAGTATAATGTGTGCAAATATTCGAGGAATGCCCCCTTCCAAAATTATACGTGTATGTTAGTGGTCACTCCAGTCCCAACAAGCTGAATGGACCACACATGCCTTATCAAAGAACAGATGAGGTTTCATTCGTTTCACCCAAGGACTTTTGCCAGCTGCTGACCAAAGCAAAAAGGTGTAAGCAAATCATTCTAGCACATCCAGACACGGAGATAACGCTTTGGCTTCACAGCCACAGTCAAAAGGTTATCTGTCTTTTAATGTATTATACATTGCTTCTTTTTTTCTTCTATTACACATGCTTCAATACAAATATTTCATTCTATCATATCAGCTTACTGTGGAGTAACAATTTAATGCCAATGTGACTCATCTAAAATAAAGAAATGCGTTACTTCTCGCATGACCATATACTTAGTCCTACTAGTGGTGCAAGCTGCTGAAGGGGTATGGAGAAAGCAATGTCTGCTACAGATTCCAGATGGCAGGTTGTCAAGTACCCAAAGACTATCTCAACTTTCAAGAACATGAAAAACAATCAGACAGCTCTCTAAACACTTTTATTGGATAGATCTTTGTTAAATGTGCCCACTGTAAAATTCCCTCCCTTCACTATTATTTAAAAATTAATATCCATTTGGATATGACAGTGTAGACAACATTTAAAGCTCAAGCTGGAAATGGTTTTCCTCCCATAGAGTATAATTTCTGTGTGCACATACATTCATGCAGACATATGCAAATATTTTTGTATAGCTACATCTGTCTGCCTAAAGACTTTTGAAATGTTGACCAGTTATAATAAAATTTGGCAGATTAGAGATCTCAGAGCTACAGGTTGTAAGGAAATAGATTGCAAAGTAGAGAAAAATGATTTTGCCATTGTGTCCCCTCTAGGAAAAGGCTCCCATGTGAGCTCAATCCTTAACAGACACCAAAGAGTCTGCTCCTCAGTTAAGATTTCCATTCTTTGTGGATTTTCAGGATTTTAATAAGGCATAAACCACAAATTTCAAACTTTTCCACATTTTCAACATTTGTAACATCTCTCCTGTATGGATTCTCGGGTGTTTATAAAGGATGTTTATAAACTGCATCTATTAGTATAAATCATTTAAAAAGTAAATTAACAAGGAAACAAATCCATTGGAAATATATGCTCCGTTTTTCAGGGAATGATTTCTTTCAATTAGACAACTTTACTTTTCAACTGAAAAAGGGCTAATAAGAAAATATGTTGCAACTCAAAACTTGTTACAGGCTAACAAAACTCAGTTGAAAAGTCATACCATGAAGATTTTCCTAATTTCAGACACCATTCCAAACTTTGTTGGGAAAATGCTCCTTAAGCATTCAAGTCCCTCCCTCTTAATCATTCTTTTATACAAAGATTTCTTCTCTGATACTAATAGAAAGGCCTCCTGTGAAAATACTTCTGCAGAAATTGTGTTCTGTGTTCAGGCATTAATAGGATTCATACCACCCAGTCTGAGTCACTTCACTGGAGAGCCAGTACCAGGAGTTAAGTCAACAGACTGAAGTCTTTCTCTGCCATAAGAGAAAGTTTGATCAACTGCCAGAGAAAGGTCCCTGTGTCTCTGCATTGACTCATGAGGAAGTCCAAGTCATCTACAACAAACTTAAATTAATTAATTACAGTTAGTCTTGGCAATATGATGAAACTTTATTCATATTTATTTCTTAAGAATCTACACTGGGTTCCATCTCTGGCAATAAGCAACTTAACTTCCAGCATGCTCCAAGCCATGGTCCCCTGGCTGCCCATGCAGAAGTTTAGCTGGCTATTGGGCTTGCTTCCAGTTTTTTCCCTCAACAAGGAATCATGGGCACTGTTGACAAGGTGAGACCTTGCTTCAGGGTCTGCACCTGACAAAATGGTATGGATTCAGGCTGCACTCCAAGGTGGGTTCCCTGCTCCACCAAGAGTCCTCCAAAGTTATTTCAGTTCCTGTGCTCTCAGACAACCCTGTGCTCCATTGTGTCATGCTCTGGAGTGGGAGAGCTGGTGTCATCCTATAAAAAGACAATCTCTGGTAGACTGCAATATCACTTGCTTTGAGGACCAGCTCTTTTACTGCTACAGAAATAGTCAGCAATCACTAGGGCAGAACACAAATCTAGGAAGCTGTGTTTGACCCCCTGCCTATGAAGTGTGCCTGTGAAGAGTCATCCAAAGCTATTGTAGGTTATGCATGGCAAATTACTTGCCATGAAAAAAAAAAAGCTTGGATCTCTGGCTTCCATAGCTTCATGGCTTGCTGATTTTCGGACCTCTGTCTCAGATGCTGCCTACCAGGAGAATCAGAGGAGCCATGTAAACCAGCCTGTTGCTGAACTGATTTCTGTTGTATTTACTTTATTCTTATTTTGTGTCATTTTTTCAACTGTAAGAAACACTGCTGCATGCTCCAGAAAAACAGATGTGAACTGCAACCTGCCATAACATACATATATTTTGCTTACTCTTGTTCTCATCAATCAGTCACTTAAACATAAATGTGAATCAGGTGCAAAGGTCAGAATTTCTCAGATGTGAGAGAAAAAAAGTGTAAATGCTAGACAGAACCTAACCAAAAGGTGGGAAAAAGAGTTTAGGCTGTTTTAGAGGCCCTATGATGCATTAGAAGTATGTGGATTTTGTTTGGGCATTTTTTGTCCTGCCTTATCATTTTGACAGCTTGGGAAACAGGAGAATTATTGTATGCTTATAAATTTTGCATGCAGATACGGCAGAGCAAACCCACCTGAAGAGATATTTTAATGTGAGGAAAAAGGATTATGAAAATAAATAACAACAGCACTGTGATTCCCTCTTAGTGTAGAGAACTGGACTGCAACCATAAGAGATATCATGATTAAAGGGTTGTGCACAGGTGAGCAGCCTGGGAGCAATCTAGGGAATGAATTGTGACTCAAAGTTGCAATTTGGTCACTTGCTTTTGCTTGGCTTTAGGAGGAGGTTGACAGTGATTTAAGGCAGCCCCTTGCCAAGCCCATCTTACTCCTTTCTATTAAATGATGCAGTGAGTCTGGGTGGAGCCCTGGGAGATATGTGAAAAGAAGGCATAGTCTATTCATTTCTTGTGAATTCTCCATCCTTTTATGGTGAGCTTTCAGATGGATTGCCCACACAGGAATGCAAGAGTGAAGAATGATTTTGCAGCTGCAGAATGATTCCGGCAGAGTTTACTTTCTCCCTCCCTCCACAGAATGCCCAGCCTATCAGATCATACTGCAGCAGGCAGTCAGACTGTGGGATTTGGTGCTGGGCTCTGGCCAAAGATCTTGTTTTCTAGCAGGGATTCCTTGAACCACGGGACCCCATAAGCAGCATGCCCCAATTGCTAGACAGCTTGCCAACTCTCCTATGCATTGGTATCCTGCAGACCAGAGTGACCTGCTGCCCAGGGCAGGAGATCTGGGGCTGTGCTGTGAGCCACAAGCTGCAGGAGTTTCTTTCAGGAACTAATTGTTTGGAGTCTTACTCTCACTATTGGCAAGTTAATTTTGATAAGGAAACAGGTTTCCTTTGTTTTCTCTGGATTCAATCTCGATATTGTAACTTTGGGCCAAAATCGCCATCTTTGTTCGTGTCGAATAATAGCTTTCTCTCTTCATAGAGTGCCTGCTCCTGAGGAGGGTGTCTTTAAGCTGTGTTCACAGTGACTTGCCAGGGTACCTCATGGGGTGCTGGTTTTCTAAAGACCTCAAAGAACGCATCAGATAGAACCTGCAAGAGCTATTGCCCTAGCTAAGGGTGGAGGATTTCTTTCTACAGCAGCCAGGAGGTGGCTGGGACAGAGCTTTCACTGGGATGTGCTGCCAGAACATGGCCAACATGACGTGGTCACCCAGATTTGGGAACTGCAGAGTGTGCAGGAATTGGGACGATACGCATGCAGATGTCTCTCTAAAGTGGCATGCTCTCCCACACAAGTCTGGATGCAGACTGTTTCAAGAAGCAGTATATCGCGCAACACGAAGGAGGCTGGTAGGAATTAGCTTTATATCTCATTCATTCCAGTCCTGAATTCTTTTTCACAGTTGTTATTTACAGTCTAAGCCTGTAAATTTGAGCCAGCAATATAATTATGATATAAAGATTAATTATAGAAAATTTCAAGAGGAAAAAGCATCTTTTTAAAGAGGAAATTGCTAAAAGCAACGATCTCAAATCCCGTCTTTTCACAAGCTATTACAAAGAAGGATACTCCAGGCTGCAGTGGCCTTACTCATGCACAGACCAAAGGAGTTATGTTACTTTATAGATTTTCATTTATTGACTATGTTTATCAGTCCTGAATTGGTATCCCTCAGACTTGAATCAGTGTTCACAGAAATCACTGTAGTCACAGGCATGGGCTAACACAGAGAAATGTACATTTACAAGGAAAAATAATCTGCCAGCAGCTGGCTGTTTTTTCTATAACAATGTGCATTGCATGGCAGGTAGAAGATATCTCAGGTCCGATTGTCTTCCTCCTCCAAGACCTCAATAAGCAAAGTCGGATGCAGCATTCTCAGTTGTGTGTATAGTAGCAGCTACACAGCTTCCCCTCATCCAGCTGCTGCTGCCTCTGAGTATGTTTAGTTTCAGGGTCAAACCCTTGCTTGGACTATATGAGACAACATACTTTCATGAGTTACTTAACCATGAAAATCCTCAGAGTTAACAGGGAAGGCAGAGGGGATAGCCAGAGCTCAAGTGATACCTTGAAAATAGTTTGTTTGCACCTTTCAATAAATTACCGTAAGCACAAAAACAGAGGCTTAGTCTGTACATTTATAAAGTACAAATTACTTTATAAGTAATTTTACTTTAAAAAACACTTTCAAAAAGACATTGAGGTTTTCAATGCGTGTGTACTATAATTTCCCTGCACACTAGATAGCTGGCAGTGTTGACATTTACCTGCACAATGTGAACATACAGGCTCAGTCCATTGCAATGGGAAGAGAAAAAGAGGGTAAGCCCCTGAAGATCTTTTTTTTTTTTTTATCTCTTACACCATGAGTGCTTAAATTTTAATCCTATTTTATCTGCTCTTACAAACAGCGTTTCCATAACTGAAGGAGATTTGCTGATATCCGTGACAGCAATACTTTGAAAACTCAAGCACCAGAATAGCCTCTAATAGGCAGCTACTGAACTGACCTCTCATCCTGCCTTCAGGATTTCATGAACCTCAAAGTACTGATGTATGACCTGTGGTAATGAAAAGTAGGCTCTTTTGGATTATTGCACCTGCATTTAGAAAACTGAATAAAGAAAAAACAGCTTCAGGGAACTTGTTTGTATAGAAGACCTCTGCACTGCCTGGGGTCTGTATTATAGGGGACACCTGCTTTCACAGTCACCTTGCATTAAAACTAAGCATATAACCTGGTCACTTCCTATTTATTAATTTACATGTTGATACTAGCATCTACTCTCTAAGGCATACTTGGCTTTGTCCTGGTTCTACTTACTCTGAAGTCAATAGTTAAATTTCTACTCACTTCAAAGAAAGAAGAGTGTTTGAAATACATGATGAAATGAAAGGTAAATAAAAAACTACAGGACTTTTACTAAATTGACTAATAGCCAAAACGAGTCATGAATACCAACATGATAAAACATTTGTATCATATTACTTTAGTTTTAAGTCTTTATATAGAGTTTAACAGTAATACAGTTCATATATTATAAACATGCATATGCTGCAGACATGTTAGTGTATTTCTCATTTCAAATCAGATTTGCTTTCTGCATTCCTGCCTTCATTTCCACTGAGCTGACCTTAATTATAGTGATGCTGGAGAAGAATACAGCCTAAGTTTCCACGGCTAGTGTTGAAGGTAAGCAGCAATAATGTACAGATCAACCAAGAAGAGGGAACCAGAAGAGTTAAAAGGACTTGAGGAGAATTTTGTAGTTAGTATGGCACTGACATTTATGCTAGAAGGTCATTAAATGTTACATAAATGCAGAAATATAAGTGCTTAAAGAGTGGCTATGAGACCAAAGGGGAAAGGTATGTAGGAAGAGTAACAATTTGTTCTAAAGGAAGGCTGCTCTGCAGCACCATTTAGTTCTGTATTAGAACTTGCTTTGAGCCGGGAGGAAGGATGTACACCAGGGGAAGGAAATTTGTTGATGATATATACTAGAAAGGGGCAATCAGTAGAAAGAAGAAGGGCAAAAAAGTCAAGATGACACTGACAGAATGTGCCCAAAGGAAGCTAAGTGCCTTATGCAATTAAATGCAGAAAAGTGTAAGATAATGAGATTAGGGACACAAAATAAGAGAAGGCGCTTATGCCCTATGTAATCATATGGTACAAAATACTGAGTAGAACCAGGATCTGGAGATAGACTGAGATCAAAAAGCTTCAGGACAGTGTTTAACAGTAATATAAAATGTTACCATTGATTCAGAGGGGTAACAATAATATCATAGATGAAGTTATTCCAGTTCCTGCATAAGGGATTTATGAATGAAGCTGCATTTGCAATACTGTGAGGAGATCTGTATGCCTTATAAAAATAGCAGAGGCAAAGGGAACTGGACAATAGAATCAGGTAGACAGCAAACTTAATTTTTCATAAAGGTCAGAGAACAAAACAAAATTGCCTGCAGTCTTTACAAGGAAGGAGAAAGAAAGTGGATCTTCCTGAGGAATTTGAGGTCTGGAAAATTGTAGTAAAGATAGAAGCAATTGCACTACAATTTTTTTCTATTAATAAATACGAGAGTAGAAACGTGGTTGGAAACAATGAAAATGAAACCAAATAAAAATGCAGAATGAGGTATAGTTAATAAATGGAATATGTTGCCAAAAACAACAGCTGGAGAAACAGGAATAAACATCATTCTCTGGATAGTTATTTGTTATCCAACTGAGATTTGTTTCCTATTTAACTTTAGGTAGCTAAGATTTTTAGAAGAGCCGAATCCTAGATGGACTACCTTGCACTGTAAAAATTCTTTTCTTCCACCACTGAATAAATAGGGAACCAAAATATTTAATCGCTTGTAACTCAGACATGTTTGTTGGTTGTCTAAATTTTGGTAGCATGAATGTGGGTTTCAAGAAGGATTTAAGTACTGGAAATGGGACCTCAGTGGTATGCAAGTGCCTGTAATAAGAATTATGATCCTGAATTCCCAGACTGAGCTGCCTCTTTGCTTTGGAAGCACCTATATTCTGCTGGCACCATCTTTAAAACTTCTGTTTTCCCTTTACACCTGCAGAAGATACTTGTTTTTGATAGAATTGCATAGCATGGCCATGCTTAATTGTAACCGGAGTCCAGAAACAAAAACTTTGGGATGTATTCACATGAGTGCACTACCTACTGAATGCAGTTGCAGCCATTTCTTTCTGTTAAAATGTGGTCACTCTCTTTTTTTTCATTTAACAGCTGTCTAGCTAGAAAACCTACAGATATGAAAGATGGAGGTCCAAGACCATCTTTCATGAGAGGATGCAAATTTATATCTCCCATATGTCCTAATCATGGGCTTATAGGCTCTTGTTCTGAGGAAGAGGACACTGTTCAGGTAAAGAATTCATTCTTTATGGAGACTGGTAGGGTTTGATATGTCCCTGCTGTTTAGAGGTAGCATTAATAGTGCTCCTGGTCTCTAGGAATTGTATTTCTTATTCAAAGTCATTTCTGTTTAACCTAGAAGAGAAAGTCCTAGGCAGTCAAATCAGAACTCAAGTCCCCCTTATACTGAGGTGACGGTTAGAGAGCAGTCATTCTCCCCTGAAGGTATGACCCTTCTCCCTTTTGATCAATTTTGCATTCCTTTCTTAATAAGGTCATAAATTAAGCCTAAATTATGGTGACTGTTCTATGTACCCATGCTTGGACAAAGTCTTTGTGAGGAGATTCAAATTCACCGAGCTAACTTCTAATTTCTTAGGCAAGTTTTAAAGTCGTCTAACGATTGTATAAAAATTTTATTGCAAAGGCTCTGCCAGCCGGGTTTAAAAGGCAAAAAATGAACCTGCAAGCAAATGAACCTATACGCCTACCTTTAGCAGGGGTGGGCTGTGAATGCCCAGGGAGTGGAAGGGGTTGCTTGTTTCCCACCTCGAGCAACACTGGGTGAAATGGGAGATTCACCTCATCTGTCGCGTTTCCTTCCTGGCTCCATGCTGACCTTAGGTAACTTACTCGTGTCTCTTCTGAGCTATCAAATGCTCCCGTGGTAGAGGTTTATATAACCCAGTTCAGCATAGTAGATCTGAGAGGTCTTAGAGATCTAAGGACTCCTGAACTCCCTTTATAGATTTAGCTCTGAGCCCATCTGAGGATGTTTGTCTGTACGAGTACACGCACGTGTATGTATATGCGTGCCTCTGTAAGCTGAGGGCATGTGTGCGTTCTGTCTCACCTTTCATCTAGCGATCGCCTTATCTCTTCCTTTTCTGGCTCTTTGATTTGAAAGCCTAAGGACTACTGCAGTGGTGTTTCTTCACTGGTTGTTGTTATCCTTTCAGTTTACAGCCTGGATGCGTTGAAACAGCTGCTCCTTTTTCACAGGCTAAGAAGGACCATATGCTTGATATCAACACATCTCTAGCATAACAGGTGGCAAATGTATTTTTGTTGTTAATAAACTCCCACTTAGGCTTTAAACTGACTGAGCTCCAACTCCCTTTATAGCAATAATATGGCAGAATTCAAACCTTTGTATTCTGGAAATAAAAATAACATGAATTTGTTCCATTTGTTTTTGCAGATTTTATCAGTATAGTGTTTTATGCTGGTGCCTGTATCATTATACTAGTTTCTAACATGACTGGTTTTCATAGATTTCTCACTTATTTTCACATGACTGTTTATTACACCATTATGATCTAATTAACCTATTATAATACAGTAGTGTACACCATAAGCCCAAGCTGCCCAAATTGATTAGCTTTCTAATCAATTCAGTCTTTTAACTATGAAATACTGATAACAGAAAGGGATAATGTTTTAATGCTGTCTAAGGCCCACACTTGTGGGACCATTAGGCATGTGCTCCCACAAAAATCCGTCCATAACTTTGTTACTAAAAACTTAAATGCTACCGACTTTCTCTCTTATGATTGATTCATTATTTTTTTTCAAATGAAACCCAAGGTGCACCCACTTTGGCATTTTTTTTCCCCAGATATTGTCTTTTCATGAGCTACCTGGAGCTTGAAAATCTCTTCAAGGCGGAGATCCTAGTGTTTACAACAAATGAAGGCAGAAACCAAACAGTCTGCATTCTTGGCAAAAAGTATCCAAGCTGGTTGATTTTACATTCTGGAAAGCTGTTTCTTTAGTAGATATTTCTGAGTCGCACTCTTCAACTCAAATAACTAACATTTACATTGAAGAAAAGGAAAAAGTGTTATTTAACAATTTTTAAGTGGAATGACTTTGCTCCCTCTACATTTTATCATCTTCATTTTCTCCCCTTTTTGCAGCTTTCATAATGGGTAGCAACATTTGGTATGTTTTTGTCACATATTTGCTATAAATGTGTTGCTATTACTGTGTCTATTTTCTAAGTACATCAGGAGGCAGAGTGTTGCCTCTATTTGTCAGGAAGGTTATAACACTTGGATGTGTTAGACTTTATAGTAATCCATGAAAATAACTGATAACTGTGTGTCTTAACAAATCCTTTAACTCTCTGTAAACACTTTATATCCAAATTTTACAGTCTGGATGCCAGCCTTCACAAACACATGAGTAGTAATGGGTGGATGAGTGGCTGGTGTACATGAAAACACCTGTGTGTATAAAGAGGGAGAGTCTTGCTGTATTTTTTGAAATATTTTGAAAATAACTATGTGACGTCATGAGAGGGTTCGGAACTTGAACGTGTGAGGGTGATTGCACACCCCCCAGGTGACCCTCATCGTGCAGGCAGATGTTTGGGTGCCTACCCTGTCATGTCTGTCCCCTCCTCAAGGGCACTGAAATGGTTTGCTCAGGGCAGTAGCTTCCACTTTGGCAACCAGGGGTATAAAAACCAAGATCTGGCCTTTTCCCATTTTGGTAGCACACCAACCACCAGTTCACCTGTCATTCAAATCTGCGTGCCCCGTTTCAGCCAAAGGGAACAAGAAGGTGAGGATTCACTTTGCATTGCTGTTTTAGTTATTATCAGTTTGAAAGCTTGGAACATAACGTGGCTATTTGGGGTGAATAGATCAATAGGCAACTAATCAGAAATATCTGAATACTGAGAAAATAAAAGTGTTGATATTCAAAGCTACTGACTTTTATTATATATTACTATTTTTGTGATGTATTATAGATCAAAAACCAGGTAATTGCATTTTGAAATTTTCTTGATTATATTCAGGTGACACTTGAGGTCTATATCATCCGCTTTTCTTCCATAATTCTGCTGCCTCTTTAAATTCCTATAGGACAACAGAATTCCACTTTGGAATATCATTCAAGATCTATGAATAAGGTTTAAAAGCTTTCAGATATACTATTTCATCTTTTGGCTGCCATGAAGATAACATCTATTTGAACGGTTCAAAGAAGAGAGATGCCCAAACATTTGATGTTTTAAGTTATATTTGTTAATCCATTCACAAGCAATAAACAAAAATTGAGTTTCCAGGGGTTTTGAGCATGTCAAGATGGTTTGTTCCATTGTGGGGGAAAGTGTTTCTAAACTAGTATTCTCACTATCTATAAAAGATTTTTGTAACACAAAACCACCAAGAGCTTCCTTTCAGGATCAAGGTCTCATCATGCTGAGCACGGTAAAAGCATTTCTGAGAACATGATGCTGCTAAGAATTTAAAGTCTAAAAATGCAGGTGACACAAAGACTGAGGAATAAAATTGATTTAGTATAGTTTCTGTGTGTACTCACATTTATAAAAGTATATACACAGGAGCGACAATCATTATATGATTATTTCTCTCATAACAAAATGGCATTGTGGCACTGAGGGGTCCTGAGGAAGGACTGGAAATATGTGTGAGAAATTGGAAGGTTTCTATATATTCAGGAGGCAATAAGCTTTGTATAAATGAGATGACAAGTAGGAAGGACACAGAATGAAAAACACGCTAAAACCAAATGAAAGATAATCAGAACACTATATGTGTGTGTGTGCATATGTACTTATTTTTTGATATACACACACAGACACACACTTGGAAATGAATCATAGACTATTATTGAAGTTGCTAATATAGTAAAGATGCTGAAAATTCCAACTTATTTTCTCCAACATTGCGACCGTGAACCACTTGTGAGGCAGACATTTACTGCATCTTAATCCTGATCCAAAGCTACATGAGGTCAGCAGACATCGCTTCACCTCCTTCAGTGGACTTTGTTTCAGCTCTTCACTTTGTGTCCCGGCACTATATGGTAATAGCTGGATTTGATACAGTCACTATGAACAGGTATTATTGCCACTCTGTTTATTGATTCACCAGTCTTTACCTTCACAAAGCACTTATCTCAGTAGACCATATATCAGAAATGGGCATTTGTTTCTGTGGAGCTTTGCTGCAGGATATACCTCAAATTTATTTCGTGTGAGCTGCATGAGAAGTTCTGGAGATCCAGCTGTGGAGTTGTGTTTGTTCCTGTTGAAACCATGGAGACTGTCTCTTCTGCCATCAGTAGTTAAGTTTCAGCATAAAACCCCTTTATCTTTAATTTGAGTTACACTGACTATCATTTGCTAGTTTAAGGCAAGCTATTGATTGACATGTGGATATGGAAAAAACATATTTGGAGATGGAGAAACGATAGCGGAATACCCATGACAGAAGAAACGTTATTCTTAACAAGACAGCACTTACAGAACAATGTCAAAGAAGACAGAGTCAGAAAACTAAACAGTTTTCTAAAACTACATCAGTGTTGAAAAAGAGATCAAACTTTGCATGAACCATGAAACTTAAAAATGAAGTAAAGCTTCAGTTTTCAGCAATATCATCTTTAAAGAAATGTGCCAAATAGTTTGGGATGAATTCAAATATTTCCTCAAACAGAGACAAGTGCAATTGGTTTTGGAGAAGCTTGGCAGTGTAGGAGGATGTCTCCAGAGTAAAGATAGATATAAGGCATATTGCTGACAAGGGTGGGACTTGGTGGAAAACAACTTCTAAGCAAGAAATAGCAGATAAAGTATATTTTACAGAATAAAGTCATTGAAATAAAGTCCTATACTGGGAGGAGTAGCATGGGAAGATCATCATCGTTGTTCTTTTCCATATTTTAGGCTTTAAATGAGGTTTGTCGTTGTTATTCGTATTTAGTATATAATCAGGAAGTGGTTGTGAAGATTCAAACCCACAATGATTCTCTCAAGCTTTTATTCTCATATGAGATTGGACACTTGGGCTGTACTTGGCTGTGGCTATACTTGATTTGTAGTGTCCCCACAAGACCACTGTTTTCCTGGGGGGTGGCATGGGAGTGGTGGGTTGGGGGGTTCCCTGGGCAAAATCTGGGCCTCAAGCCTGGTACAAACATAGGGAGTAAGTACAATCTCAGGTTCTTAAACATAGATGCCTTACAGCAAAGGTTAAAACTCCAACAGTTTTCTGAGACATTCTTGACTGCAAGTTTGAAAAGACTCAACAGATAAAATCTTGTTCATTATTATATTTCTATGGTGAAAAAACACACATAATTGGATCAATCTGATGTTAAAACATGTACCAGTTGGCACTTTAAAATGTCTGACTACTTAAATGGATGGAACAGCTGCTCCATAACGGGGGAACTGTATCCAATAAACCTTGACATCATGGGCTTTTGTGAAGTTTGATGTACTGGCAATGCCACTTCAACATTTCTGAAAGGACTTCAATACATTGTGTGATGAAACAGAAGAGATTGTGAGTATTGGAGTAGCATTTGTTCCAGACATAAATATGACTATTTTTAATGGAATACACTCTTTTCACAGACAGAATTAGTCAAGCAGTTCTGATGAACCCAACAACATTTGAGGGCAATAATGAAATTGAAGAGATCAGCTCTTAAGTGAAGGAATTTATGGACTAATCGCCAAAACAAGATGTGTTCCTGAGGAAAAAAGAATTCAATGCCAAGTGGAAGTAGAGGACATGGATAAAATTATACAGAGCTGACACAGATTAGAGGTTATCAATAAATGAAAGCATTTATTATATACTGGTTGACTGATGATCTATCTGAATGGAGTTGGCTCTGATAGTTGCATACATCAACTCATACTCCTGTTAGTTGAAATAAAAAGGTAAAGATTTAGTTGTCTTGAAGCTGAAGTTGCTTTCCTGTATTTGCTACATAGGCCCAGTGAGTAACCAAAATGTCTCATAGCTGCTAACATTTTTAAGGGGCTCAGAATGGCCCTAGTTTGTGCCTCTTTTGTGAATTTCCTTGAAACTGAGGTATGCTGACAAAAAAGGTATGCAAAAGTGAGTGTCAAAGTTAAAGTCCTCTTTACTGAAAATTATTTTTTAACTCAAACATATTAGTACTGACAAAAGTGTCACACAAACACATTCCACAACACAGTGTACTACTCTCATGCCTTGTCTGATCAATCACAAATAACTAAAGTAAATCAAATCGTGTACACTCATAAAAAATGGTACATAGAGTTTAAAAAGCTCACCCCAAACCAATCAAATATTTTGAATAATGAATAGATTAGACAAAATCATGGACTGCTTGTGCATATGCCACAATCAGACAGAGAGGCTAAACTCATTGGATGCATTATTCATTGTGAATTATTTGCTCTACCTATCGGTGGGGAAGCTTGCAAACACTACTGCTGTATCTGTGATCATCTAACAGCCTGAAGAAGGAGATCTGATTGCCCTTATCATTACGTAGCATCTTGCCATTTAAATGAGGGTTCCATTTACTTATTTATTTATTTATTTAGTCTGAGAAAAATGTTGTCCATCAAGTGCTCAAACGTGCTAGGGACAAACCAGAATGCCTGTTGTAAAGACAAATTATGTCTCTTCAATCTACCAGCATTCTTTGCAGAAGTCAGGGAATGGAGAATAAAGAAGAACAGATTATACAGTGGGTTTGGTCTGTCAGTGAAATCTACAGTAATGGTTTTTCAAAAGGGGAAAAGAGAATAAACACAGGATTGGTAAAGATAAGTAATGGACTCTAATGCAGAGAAAGGGCAAATAATAAAACCTAACATTAAAGTTTCAAAATATAAATGAGTTAACGCTGTGCAAGGTAAAATAGTGATCTAGAAGGGAATACTGAGTAAAGTGATAATATTTATATGTTTTTATTTAGATCCAGTGTAGATTGATAGGGAATACGGGAAATGATATGAAATACAGAACAGAGTAACAAATGAGAAAACAGTACTTCCACCATATATAAACTTTCATTTTTCTGTATTGATTGCACTCAGGGATAACTGAGCATAAAAAAGGAACCTTTACACATAGTGGAAGTACTCTTTTGAATTTTATACACGTTATGAAGTTATAAATGAACTTCAAATGAATTGAAGTTCTTGAATATCTTAAAGCAGCAATGGGACTGACTGTTACTTAGAATTCCTTGAGAAGGGGACAACCAGTGATACTAAAAAGCCCCAGCAACTTTGTCTAAAATTTTCTCAAAAAGCTGACAGCTGCTAAATTTTATGAAGTCAGACTACCTAGTAGATCGACACAGGATAAGACATCAAATTTATATGAATAATAAAAATCTCATTTTTGTAGCCTACTTTTAACGTGCCTTGTATGTCTTGATTATATAATGATTCAGGCAGTAGGACAACTAGTAACTTCAAGAGTATGAGCAAGGCACTCATATATGCAATTCCTAACCTGTAAAATCATGCATTTATATAACTGTTATCACTGTGGAACATATGTATAATTTTATCAACTTAATGATGGTAAGATATTAGACAGTAGTCTATTTTAGGTACCATGACCTCTTTTGAAATGTCTATTAATGGAAGAAACGTGACAAGATGTAAAACAGTGTTAGTCTGCATAGGAATGGCAGGTTCTATATTGCAAAACTGTCATTTTAGCTTCTTTTAAAGGGAAGTATGGACAGAAGTGGCAGGCCAAAGGAGTGAATGGCAACCTTCCTCCCTTCCTCCTCTCTAGACCAATGGCTTTGAAGATATAGAAATGCCAAATTACCAAAGTTTCCTCCCTGTCAGGACTGACCATCTTGATTTAACATCACTTTAGTTGTGCACATATATTATTAACTCAACTTGTTTCACCTCTAAATAGGGAGATGCTGTATCAGGATTTGGATGTGAGGAACAATAATTCTGTACAAACCACTTCACTTCCAGGCAGCATCAAATATCTCAACATAAATTTTAGGATGCCAGTTTTAGATGGTCTCCCATCATATAAACCATCATTTATCTTGCCTAATTATATCACATGCAAAAGAATGTTACGTGATATATGTTTCCTCTGTTCTCCAGTCATTAAAAAAAACAACCTATTTTATTATTAACCTGAATAGTCTAATTCTGTAGGGCAGATTCTTCAGTGATGGTGTTTACGTAGTAATCTAAAGACAAATGGATCAATTTTAAATTAAGTTACATTTTCCACTTAAATGTTAATAACCACTTCTTTAAATTAAATGCAAATGAAGTCATTATAACTAGCCAAGATAATGCATGCGAAAACCATTTTAAAAATAATTTTCTTCATATATATTCCTTAATGTTCCAAAAATAATAATAAAAAAGAACAATATCCAATATACTGAAGGATTTCTAAAAATTGGAATATTGTTGTTGCTCTGTGAGTGCAAAATTCAGTCCTGCAGCTTCTTTGGTAGAAACTTGCCAATAACATGAACTTTAGCAAAGCACTAGTACTGCAGTGCTGTCAAAATGTGGTGTAAAAGGCTTCACTTACTCCAATAGTTTAACACATTGATGTTAATATCTTAATAAACATTCTGAAAAATACACATTAGTTTAGGGTTTAAAAATAGCTAATATTATTGGAGTGGATGTGACAGACATTCATGTTACATTTTCCTCACCATCTCTAGCAAATAAATTGTACCAGAATTTTTCTATAATTTTCAGAAATTGGAACAGTAGGAAAATATCAGTTGGAAGAGATCTCAGGAGGCCTCTATTCCACCCTTCTGCTTGAAGAGGAGGCAGCTATGTGCTCAGTATGGGTTGCTCAGGACTTTATCTTGTTGGATGTTAAAAACCTCCAATAATGGAGATTGCACAACCTCCCTATGCAGCCTGATCCAGTATTTGACTGTCCTCATGGTGAAAATAGAAAAATCCTACTATTAATACCATCAAATAAGCATTTAAAAAAAGTTTTCATAAAAGTATGAATCAAATTGGCTAAGAAAAATTGAAACATCTCTGCACTTATGAAAGGTAAAGTTCAGAAAGTTCAGCTGGAATCAGACTACGTGGATAGACAGGAAAACAACACCTGCATTTGGGCAAGAGCGTGCTGTTGGATGTCACTGCGAGGGGGTCACCCTGAACTGGTGAGGCAGAGAAGGGGGTCCCTGGGCCCTGCAAGACCTGGGGCCAGGCTTAACCCTACTGCAAATCGCTTCTGGCATCCTCCGTGAGGAAAGTCTGGAGGGGAGATGGGTGGGTTGGAAGGGAAGAGCCCTCATGCCTCCTCCACCTCTGCCTCTGCAGGAGATGGCGCCTCTGCAGGAGATGTGCACCTCTGGCTTTAGGGACAGAGCTCAGGGGGTCAGGAATTGGTTGGGGAGGGGAACCCTTTGCCTCACCTCTGTGAACAACCCAGCAGGGTGGTTTCACTATGCTGCTCACATCGAATATGAAATATTCTTCTCTCTGTTGCTTCCGTGGTGGGAGTGTCAGACAGTTTCATTTGGTTGCTAAATTGCATTGGCCAGCCCAGCCGATTGAAGAGCAGCCCACTTGTTGGGATTTCTTCAAATGATTCTGACAGGTACATTTTGTCAAAAATATACCACAATTGTGACTGTCTAATCCCAAAAAGCCTTTATTTAATTTTAAATGTGTCAGTGCAAAACATGACCAAACACAACAAGCAACTATAATCAACTGAATATGTAACATGGGTGCTGAATTATTGTTATGCTTCAAGAAAATCTTTGTTATTCCTTTCTAAAAGAAAAAAAATATGAAAAGTATGAAAGTGATATTAAGCAGATGTTAGACTGGAGTTGTCAATCTTGTCTAAGCACGCAGGTGCTAATGTGTTATAATTATCCCTTCTGGCAGTTGATATTTAGGATTTTGGATCCCACCTAGTCAATCACAGCTGTAATTGTTAAGCTACTTACATAGCTAATATGCTGGGTAATAACCAGATCAAGATTTAATATTTGACGTTTACCATCAATTATCTTTTCTTCTGACATACATCTCCCCCACTCAGGTTCTTGCAGATCGGAACACTCCTCTGATTTCAGTAAAATAAATAAGAATCTGGTTATAGAAGAAGAATCAAATAAAAAATATTCCTGTCATTGCTTCTTGTCTCATTGCCTCTTGTTTCTTAAAGAAGAGTAAGGTATCTTCTTGTTACAAGCTTTACAGGTATAATCATTTGATTCAGAACAATTCCTTCCCTTTTTACTTTTTGATGGATTTATTTACAGAAAATCTCATACATGCTATTGCAACAATGTGGTGTAAGTATGTTAACCTAAGCCAGGCATATTTTCAAGTGACAATATTTGCTATGAAATAAAGAATTGGTGTTTGTTTTGTAGCTTTAAAATTTATGCATATATTCACACCACATATGTTATACCATCCTGCTAAAAGCACTACAAAAATTAATTCTGGACTTAAAACATTTTAAAATGAAAATAAATTTGCCAGTTCTGAAGGTTTTACCCTTCTACTAACTAAAATCTGTTATAAAATTTCCCCCAATAAGCACAAATGGAACAAGTAGATTTTTTCCAAATGTTCTGAGATTTCATCTTGTGTGATTGTGTTCACAAAACTTAAACACTTTCATTCCATATCAGCATGCTGTACTCGCAGCATGCTTGAAAATTAGGTGTAGCTATATTGGCCAGAGGGCCTGTAAATAACTATGTGAACCAAGTTTTCTGTTGCTATAATTGCATGAAAGCACTTCATATTTGCATCAAAAAGAGCTTTCTATTATTATTTGTCTTAAGCAATATTGTATGATTTTGCCCTTAGCAGAGAACAGCTGGGGCCATTTCTAGTACCCATACTCCTGTCTCAGAAAACCTTTGACAGAATAGAAAAAAAATAATTCAGATTTGTATTTGGTCCTAATTCAGCAAAGTTTTTAAGTATCTGCCCTTGTTTAGACACACTGACTGTGCTTTATTTTACATTTTCTATTTCCTACAAAAAAGAACAGGTACACAATCTTTAAAATTAAAACACTTTTACTATAAATTAACTAAGGCCTATCAAATGTCAGAAAGAACTCATTCAGTCCAGGCTATCACTTTTAGATACTTATACATTTTTTCTACAAGGATACATATTTTTATGCTTGTAAATAATTTTAAGTTCTAGCTTCCATATAAATGTGCTCAGGTAGTGTAAGTTAATTACAAAAGTGCAATTTTACCCAATCTTTTCCTTTACAGACAAGCTAGCACTAAATGAAGTAACAGCAGATAATAATTACACCAATGGAAGCCAGGCAACTAAGCTTAAAAACAGCATTTTTACAAGCAAAGTTCTCCCTGTTGTCTGGAGAAGACAGTGTCTTGGTTCAAGGGGATCGTGCTCAAAGTTTGAATAGGCAAAGGCTGCCATCAGACAGCCAAGGGACATGAATACTTCAAAGCAGAACAAATGAAACTGGACCTTGTCATTTTGCAATAAAATGTGAAGTCATGTAATAGTGCCCTTTTAAGCCACTAGTGACTTTTAAGACTTCAAATGAAATGCTATTAGCAGACAGATAAACATGCTAAGCTGTTATTTGCCTGGGGCGATAGCCTTGTGATTTGTAACAGGCAATGAAAATATAGCAGCCTAGGTGTTCAGGAAGAACGATATGAATACCAGTAATCTCTTCACAATGATGCAAAGACCTTTGATAATAATTCCTCCAGAAAACCTTGGGTTAGTCACAATGAATGGGTATTTTTTTACCTTATTATGAAAGTTTTCTAAAACAGGAAAGCATTTCTAATACCCGCTAAAAATTTGTAGAAAAAGAAAAATTATTTAGATCAACCTCAGTTTGAGGTCAGAAATGAAAAAAAAATAAAAAAAATCACTGACTTTTTATCAGAGTTACAAACTTGATTGTACATTGTGGCACCCTGATTTACTTGCATGAGCAGACCCAATAAAGCTGCTGGCAACATAACCTCTCTGGGAACTGTAACACAGGGATATGCAGAACCACAAGCTTGGATAGAATCCAGATCATACCTAGTTAAAAACCGGTTCAACTCCTGTAAATAAAGGAGCAAGTCTCTATCACAACTTATGTGAAAATTTACTCACTATTATATCTGTTCTGTACTAGTGTGGACTGGAAAACAGTCAGCAACTCTGATGTATAAATTTTTCCCTGACTCAAAGCTTGTATATATTTCTTGATAGAGAAAGCAAGAAGGATGCAATGTTGGATCTCTTCTCATGAAGTTTTGGGGCATGTAAATAAGAGACAGAATAGCACTGCTTTGATGGGAGGCTGGGGTTTCCTACGAAATAGCCCAGTCTTCTGAAAAAAAACCACCCCATCTTTTTCAGAGCTGCATCAGAGAGCTCTGCAAAGGAGGTGCCAATCCAAATTAACCTGGAGTGCCACAATAAGCCAGGGTGTAAATTTGAACAAAAACCTGGATGGCAGCTTCGTTTTTTAACAAGGGCAGTATATCTAGTCAGTAACTGATGTATGCTCTGTTTTTCCAGCTGGCAGAGACTCCCAGGGTATGCAGGCACATATTTCCAAGCATGTTGTTCTTCTGAGTTGTTTGTGCTTGGACCATAACTACAGTCTAGGCAGCCAAAATAAAATATGCCAAGTAATACTGGCTGAGGGACAGACAGATTGGACCACATTCCTGCCTGATACAATGTGTTTGACATCAGTGGAGTCACGCAGTGACAGTTCATTGTTCTCCACTTTCAAACACAAAATATGGAGGGGGCTTTAAGGTAGGACAGCGAAGGCATTGCTGCCGCTGCCTTCATGAAATTGTCTTTGTTCTCGCCTGGAGACAACAAGGAGTTATCAGCCATGAGGATTCCCCATTTGACCACATTTTGTGACTGCACACAGACAGGGCTGGTGGCCTCATGTAGATACAGATTTATCTGGCAGAGGGCTGGGGGGCAGCCTACCTGCCAATTTCCTTGCCCCATGCCTTGGTGACAGAGTCACAGCTCCTCCAGTCCTTTCCCAGACACCTGCAGAGAACACGGGGCAGCTAAAATCCATGAGAAGGTCCATGCCTGGCTCATGGATTTCAGTGGCGACCCAATGAGTCAACCATGTTTCTCTGCCTGGGTTCACCAGCTGCAAAACGGGTGTAGAAATGTTCACCTGCTTGTGTGGTGCTTGGTGCTCAGGTACAGGGTTTAAATAAACTTTCTCAGCTAGGATGTATTTGAGGCATGCATGGCCCAACTCTGTTTCATCATGGGCAATGAAATCTGGAGGAATTTTCTTGACAGGAAAGGCAGACTCTGGAAGGAAAAATGTAAAACAGTTTTCTCGGTGTGCCATATTTTATGATTAAAATCTAAACTAAAGATATATGAGCTCCAATAAACAAAAATAATCTCCAATAGTTTGCTTTAAAGCACCATGCTATTGTCTCTTTAAATAATAATGAAAAAAGAGAAAATATTCTACAACTTCCATAAAAAATGTCATATTTGTATAGACCCCAAATCCCCTCTGTTTAAACAGGGTGATTAATATCAGCTCCTGTAGGAAATTAAATTCAGGGAAGAACAGTAATATGCAGATATGCAGATTTCTAGGCAGAATGGCTAGCCCTGGGTAAGAGAGTCAGGTTGATTAATCTGCATCCTCAGAATACAAAATGAAATGCTGGGCTCTCCTGGGTTAGCACCAGAAATGACTTTTCCTTCTTACATTAGAAATAAATGGACAAACACATGCACGTATATTGCAAAAGGCCTTAATATCACATGCAGTGTTTACGAAGGTGATAAGAGTTTAATATTTAAAATATCCTATTTCATCTGGGAGGAGAAGGAAAAAAAAGAGCTGTTTCTCATTAAGATGAAGAGTTTTGTTTATGCTAAAATAGTATTTTTTTAATCTTTCGTAAAAACTACAGAATTATAAGGAAATCCTGGATCAGTATGCAAGTGCATCTTTAATTTGTTCATAAGCATTTTACTGAAATAATATCATCCAGGGAGATATTGGACACAAACATGGCCAGAGTGTGGAAAAAACTGGGATCGTAAAACAAAACCACTCAGCCCTAAGTTTTTCATATAAATTTCAGTGCACTTTGCTTTTTTCACGTCAAAATTACAAATACAATACAGAAGCACAATAGACGAAAAGTATGATTCCACAGGCTTAATTTCCACAAATATAAATTCCCCTATAAATATAACCTTTCTCTCACTTCAGAATTATTTCATTTTCACATTACCAAGAGTAAATATGTGATTTTTAATAATTTAATCTTTCAAAAAAATAGCCCCAAAAACTCAGAAAAATATTTACAGCAAAAAGCAAAATGTCATTTTCAGATTTTTTTTTCCCCTGTCGTTACTGGAAAACCAAGCCTGTTATTTAAAATCATTCAGGGTCTCTCCAATAATTGTATAGAAGTAGGCATTATGCTATATTATTAAAGCTGTAATTTCCTGCTGAATCTGGCTGGATGTTTCTTTTTATCACTTGGCAATTTCTATCTAGTTATGGCATAATTAAGTTTCCTGACCCTTGCTCACTCTCTTAACAGGACGCTTAGAAATATACTAGAATTGCAGATCTTCAACCTGATGTCCTCTCTCCCCACACAGTAATGGA
>JAOXJM010000001.1:147701362-147712468 GCA_026413425.1 Tringa solitaria
GGGGTGGGAGTTCTCTCTATAAAAGGGTTGGGTTTGTTTTGGTTTTTAGTTCACTAAAAAAAACCCCATGAACAATAAATCACACCAACTTATATCTCTTAAGGTTTGTAGCTAAAGATTCACTCTGACAAATATTTTGTGGCCTCCTCTCTAAGTGCAGGATCATTTTCTTAGGGACCTATACAGAGCTTTTAGTAATCACAGAGGAATTATGAATATTGAAACTACCCTCACACTTCTCTTGAATTTAGAACATTTTAGATCCTATACCCATCTCAGAAGGAGGGACATCATTTCTAGCCTGTGACTCAGCATTCTACTTTTTAGTTCCAGTTTCAATTATGAATTCACCTGTGTAGATTGAAACTACAAAAGCACAAAGGAAATAAGACAGAAATACAGAAGAGAAGTATCTAACTGCACACTAATAGGAAAAGTAGTGAAACATGAGAGCTTACTGATGTGAAAATAATACTAGATACACTTTTGGTTATTCATAACAGCAACAGCAAGGGAAGAACTGACTTAGACTTGACAAATAGCAAAAACAAACTCACTTGGTGGCAACTCCAGAGACCAACCTTTGCTTTCTGCTCTTTGGATGTCAGTCACCTAATGACAAATACATTAGTTTGGTTTTAAACAGGTAACAAAAAAGGAACAGATATTACTCTCTAAATTTAAACAAAGAAAAAACCCAAAACACTAAAATTTAAACACAGAAATCACCATCCTAACAGAGTATATTATGTCCCCAATCAAGAAGATAAAGAAAAATAATTTCATTAATGAAAGCGTACATTTATACTTCCCCCCCAAATTCATATCAGCTTATATTACCTACTAGTCTGACAAATACTAGCCTTTTTTTGCAGTAATCATCATCCTAGAGGAAGATAAATTTAGAGGGACCTACATTATGAAGATTTTCATAGCATAAAAGCAGATGAAAGTTTTCATAAGACAGTCACAAATCTTAAAGTGCTTCTTTAAGAGATCGCTTTTCTTTTTCAAACTTTCATTTCCTTCCCTTTGCCCTTGTACATTGGTTTCATTTTCCCCACTAACGAGTCATCTTTTTTGCTGCCCCGCCCTCCTGTGAAACCTGAAAGGGTTTTTTCACATGTGCACACTGAGTTGTTTTGACCTTGCTAGTAGATTCACATTCTTTATCATCTTGGTTTTTATATTATACAGCTTATTTATAACACACTTTGTAGGCTAGATTATAACTAACAATCTATTAATTAGCTTACAATAATGATTGTACAGACAATCAGGCAGAGGTACAAATCATTTCTGCAGGGAGCAGAGCCCTTGAAAAAGCCTCTCATTCACTCCACTGGAGCTACCTGTACAGCTGTGATTATTCAAAGTCTAACACAGTACTAGGCTCAAGCGAACAAAACAAAGTTAATAAAATGGAATAAGGAACAAGATATTTTCCTGCCTGCAGCCTCCTATGTGCCAAAATTAGAACCTTACCTCCAAATGATAAACCACACTTCCAATTGCGTTATTATAACAAGACTAATGAGTCTCAGCTAAGCATTTCAGACTTGGCTGGCATTAGCAGTGGCCATCTACTGTGGGGGTACGCTCTGTATGCTTGGACCATTAAGAGGGGGAGGTGGGAGGGGGAGGAGAGGAAAGAAGAAGTTGGAAGGAAGACAAAGGATCCCTCTTCTTGAGCCTTAGTATCCAGGCACCAACGATATGGGTCTGCATCTATTATAATCTCCACAGAAGAAAACCTAGCTGCACCACAGTTAATCACAAAATCCCAACTGAATTCAGTGGAGTTACTATTTCCCCTTAAGAAATTTGCAGCTTCTCCTGATGTGCCTTGACGTGAATCTCAGTTTGGTCCTTGCCTTCATGGGAATTTTGAGCCCAATAAGTGATATTTATCCCAACAGATGTTACGAGCTCCACTACTCAGCAAATGAATAAAGGTTTGGAAAACAGCTTGTTTTTTTAACACACATCTCCTCAACCATTCCACCTAATAACTTTGTTTTGTTTTCAGATTAGCTGGGGTGGGAAGCGGGGGGATGTTGTATTTTATCACCATTTCCTAAGAACACAAGTTGAACCTGCTCCTGCACAGAGTGCCTCAACTCTAGCGGTCGATCTCCCTAAAATAGGAAGTCATAATCTTTGCACTGGTCTCCTCCCTCTTTCCTGATTGCACCAGGCTTATCCCCTCTCTGCCTCTTAGCAGAAATATATTATCTCACTAAAACCTGCTGGTTTATTGGACTGAAGTCCTACGAATATATCTTCAGCGTGCACTTCAATTGATGGAACAAGCTAGTGAGAAAGTCTCTGAAGCAGCGTTGCTACTTTAATAAAACCCTGATCTTAGGGAGGATAAATAGCAAAACAAAATCCCTATCTTCATGAAGAACTCTAGTGATTTTATGCCAATGCAATAACACATTTCAAATTGAAACAAGGCAAAGTGCTGTGTATCATTGCAGGAAAGAAACACAAATAAAGCATAGGATGCTGCATTAGGATACTCCATTTGATCACATTTCTTTCTTTGTATTTTTCCACGCTCTTGCCTTGTTCTCTTATAATGAATATCTTAGGGTTTTTATGAAGAGCAGACTGCACAGCTAGGGAGTGCTGGTTGCATAAGCATTTCCATTACAGACTGTCAGGTTTATAAACTCATCGGTGTTCCTTGCTTTACGTCTGTATGAGAGGAATGTGTGCAATTTTCACTACTCTGGTATATCGAACCGATCAAATAATAAAAATACTGTTCTAAAGTGCATTAGACAATAGGCCATTTCCAGTGAAAAACAATACTACAGCAGTCGTCTCAAGGTGGCATTTTTTTTGGTTGTGGTTTTTCTATTTTTTCTTTCACCTACTACAAAATAGCTCTGGTTTTATTTCCATTGAGTCAGTCACTGCGGAAGAGGTAATCACTATAATCACAGCAAAGATTTCTGTTTGTCTAGGGCACTTAAGTGACTGCCATCACCGTAGTGTCTGAGCAGCTTCCAGAGAAGTCATGTTTCATAGGAGGCTTGATATGTACTAACTTTGTTTAATTTATAAAGCAAATCATTGTGTCTGTGACTTGCACAGTCATCTCAACCACTTCTACAATTAATAATCAGCTTTCATACCGAGAATACTTCCCAATCTGAGGTGATAAAGGAGAGATGGAGAAAATAAAGCTGTGAACTTTTAAACTTTTTATTTCTCTCTCCTGCACTGTGACAGCATACACTAATTGAAGTTTATTTCTTCTTCTATGTTTAACAAAAGCTCCATTTACACAGATCAGGTAGCAACCTGTGATTTATCAAATCATTGTCTCCATGCATGTATTTGGCAAGTGATGGACTTGCAAGCATATCATAGATAGAGGTGCATGACATGTGAATGCATTATACAAAAATATACTCAGGTACTCATGTACAAAATGGTTATTAAGTGTATAGCTTTACACCATTGGCCTGAGGTTTTGCCTTTGCAATAGGAGCATGGTCAGCCCTATGGACACAGAAATTATAAACTTGTGAAAATCGTAAACTTTTCTTTTAAACAAAGATCTCTGTGTGTATAGATAATAATTTCTTCACTAAATCTTCAGGAAGCAGAGTGGTTGTTTGCAGACATACAGGACATTTGAATTCAACTTATTCTAAAATGTGTGGTTTTCCAAAAAGGAGGTTTTACACTTTTCCTTCCAAACTTTTACTTCTTTTCAGTACATGGCAAGCATACCCACACACAGAGTGCTCTCTGCTCAGCCTGGGCTGTGTGTCCTGACTTACCGTGTGTAGATGTATGCGGTCCGAGACACTGCATAATCTGTGCTAATCAACATCATTCTCATTCTCACAGTCCAACAATATTTCTTTGACATTACTAAGTACCTTAAACAAACCCACCATAAACAAATGATACATATATCATACATTCATCTAAGCAAATGACCAAATAGTTGCACAGTCCACAGTATCGCATATGTTCCCACAATCAAACCGTGTCAATTCTTATTTGATTTCACCTGTGTGAACTTGCTTATTTTTACCCACTGACAAGAAAGAGATCTTTAAAACTGACATGTTGATGTTCTGTAATTCCATTATTTCATTTACAGTGTTTTGCCTAATAAGAGACTGACTGCAAAACAGTTACAAATTCTCCAAATCAGCTCCTAATAAATACACGCATTCATTAAGAGGAGGTGGCAGGGTGGAACTATCAGTTAGCTTCCTATAGTTTCATTGATAAAAATGATCTTGGAAGCAGGAGAATATATTAATTTTTTCCTTTTGGATTTTTTTCTTTTTTTTTAATCTAGAAGTCTGGAAGACATTTCTAAAATGGATCTATTTTCTTTTCATTCTGCAGAATAATGCATGAATGATTATAACATATGCTCTATCTCCAGTTTTTTCAACCGGTGGAAAAGTGCCTGACACAATAATCACAACTTGTTGGGTTTTCAATCTGATGCTGTCCTATTTTATCATGGTAGTTAAATGTCCATTCTTGTTCGGCGTGATAAATGTTATGGCCATTTAACAGTACCGAAAAAGAGAGACATGTTAAACCAAATATTGCTTCAGATTGTGTCTTTTATTCTCCTTTATCATCATATCTTAATTTATAGTATAATCATCATTATCACAACTGTCAGCCTCATTTAACCTTCCCTGCTCTCCCATGATTCTCCGCTGTCAGGCCTGATTGCCTGCCTTCTGCTGACGGGCTGATAATGCCTGACTGATTAGCCCTCCCCGAGAAGAAGACAATGATATATAGAACCGCGCCGCTCACTCTATATATTAATGAGGAGCTGGCAAAGCTTTGATAAGGCGGTGGAATAATCCATCAGCCAGAGAAGGAGCTTGTAAAACTGGTGGAACATTTCATGGGAAAAACACCTGGGAAGGATGTAATGACCCGGCAGCTAAATACCTCTCAGCCCTCCTTCCCCTCTTGTAATTAACATCAGATAGCTGCCTCATGGATAGTGCCCGGGGCGTTATCAGTCCCCAAATCCTGCTTTACATTCTCCCCCTTTTCGGACCCAGGGCTTTAGGCCTTTACAACGTATTTAGCGAGCGGGCAATTAATAGCTCATTTTCCTTGGCGTTAGGAACTGTTTATCTTCTGAACTAGCTCTTATCTCAGAGCGTTACCTATGAAAGGCGAGAGTCATCGGCGTTTTTGTGCGCTAGTTGTTACACTTACTCAGCAGAGGCCTGCTTCGCCATTAGATACAAAGCTTCTGATGGCTACTTGAGTTTGAATGCACTGTTATTACAGGTATTATATGAAATTGCTTGTGTTATGTGAAGGGGATTATAGAGGTTCTGGATCAATAACTTCAGTGGATGTTGGGAGTGATTACAGTGCTCTGTCAATTTTTCCCATTTGGCTGTCAGTACTGATTTACAACACACCACCTCTTTTATTCACATCAAATCACTCATTTCATTGGTAAATTCTATATATCTCAATTTACTTTAAGTAGCTGATTTGTGTAAAATAAAATGACTTCCTCTCTTCGGCGTATGCGAGAGTGTGTGTGCACATATACACATAACAGACATAACCCTATAGTGCCATAAGTGGCACCGACGTTTACGAAGCTCTGTGTCCTCTTGGAAAAGACAACATGCAACATCATATAGGCCACCTAAACAAAAACAAGCACAGATAGCTGAAACATTTCTCCAGTGGCTAGGGGTTTTTTAACATGTTTTTTTCTTCCTTTACACAAAGTGGCAGATCTCCTGAGGTGCAACTATCCAGAGGATGCAGCTGAAGTATTTTACAACAAATAAACAAAATAACTTGAGGCGTGGAGATTTGGAATAAAGAAATGTAGCACTAGATGACTAGATGCCCATAGCATTTCAGGCTTCAGCCTTGAAGCTCGGTGCAGAAGGTCCATCCAGAAAAGGGGGTTCAAGCCAAAGACGTTGAGGATACTCAAGAGACCCACCTCATAAGACTACTTATAAGATAGATTTTATGGTACTGACACGGACTGATGGTTGTCAATTGGTAAGAGGAGGTACTAGGCATTTTGCAAAGGTCTACTGTGAAGGGAATTAATTTTTTTAAGAAAATATCTGGCTTCCTGTTTCCAGAGACTTTTTAGAAGTGATAAAGGTTAGTGAAAAAAGAAAAAATAAAAAAGGACAGCTCTTAGAAATGACTAGTGATAAATTAGGTTTGGCAAAAGGAAGAGAAGTGAGATGGAACATGAAATAGTCAGGTACATAAATACCTGTTGAAATTCTGCATTAGAAGACAGGGGTATCACGTGTAAGCCTTCTAACCAACATCTGTGACATACAAATAGATGTTTCCAGTTTTATGTTTATGGAGTTATTTTATTTCATGTTATGATATATATGTATCTGTTTTGTTAATTCTGAAATAAAAAATTGTAAGTGTTTTCTATTAACCTTAACTTAAAAGGGGCCCTATATTTTTTCTTAAGGTAAGAAGCAAATTATAGGAACAATCTATAAAGAGCAAACAATTAAAATTTAACAAAAAAAACCCTCTTAAATGTATATGATTCAAAGAATTAAATTGATAACTATTAACTCAGATACTTTCTAAGTATTAAAGCCATTACACTGAAGTAACAGATTATACAATATAGAAATATAGATTTATTATAATTCCTGGAATAAAATGTTTTATTTCTTTTTATTGTTATTTCCATTCAAGTATACAGATTAACTTTGTTAGATTTGCAGCTTTCAGTCTTTTTTCTTCACTGCAATATATTTCCTAATATAATTTATAGATTTTAAACATGAAAATATAGAGTGATGCTTAAAATTAAAAGCTCTATAAACTGTGTCTGTATTTCTGAATAGTTGTATAACTCCAGGTAACACAGTGTCACAGGATATGATACTGAAGTAAGACATCTCTTAAGTCATCTTTTTCTTAGAGTCTTAGCACAAGTGCTTCCAGAGGAACGTTTAATACTTCTACTAATACAAAACCACCACGCAGATTATATTTTATAATTATGCTGATACTAAAATTTAACTGAGAAAAAAAGGGTAATGAAATAAACATTCAGTTACTGAAAGCATTAAGAAAATAAACATGGGTCAAAACCATTATATCCACACATCTTTTGAAAGGCTGAGCTGGTCTGGTTGCAGGCAGAAATAATGATCAGCCAAAATTCAAAGCTCAAAATAACAATTAAACTGATAAGCCATTTCTTCACAAAAATACAGACCGCTACCCTTATTTGTACTGTGTTGTACCTGTAGATCAAAAGTAGTTTTGCCAATCTATCTCGTGGGCTGAGCTGGTGCTTGACAGGAATAATGACAGTAGTACTGACTCCTGACTTGCACAAAAATTGAGTTATTTGTGCTTAAAAAAGTTACAGTAAAATAACTTTGCACTGAAGCCTAGAGAACTTAAGCTTGATTTCTGTAAGGGCCCAGGCAACTATCCTTGTGGTAAAATTAGGCACAGGTACAGGTAGCTTAATAAATCAAAGCTATGTCAATCCTTTGCATGGATTTTGGCTCTATAACATTTGGAACATGTATGAATATTGAGGATACATACTGCATTTGAATAACTTGTTTAATGAAGATTTACAATTGACAAAGTAAGAATTTATGTGTGCCTCCCAACAAAGTCATCATGTTGTATTGGCCAAAGAGTGTTTGCTGTCGAATGTCCTATAAACACTGATTTACAAATGGAAGGAAAACAATAATCTTGAAGACTGTGTTACAGTATGTTGCTCAAAGATTACCAATACACTTAACTTGTAAATAGCTATTCCTTCAAGAAAAACATGGAGTAAACAAAAATTTAGAGAAATTAATATTGCCCCCTACCATACATTTAGCAACATGTGCTCCCAGGTGTTGAAGTGAGTGTATGAAGCTAGTCCTCTCTTCCATGCCAACCTGCAAAGAAAATTTCAGTGGTAGGAATGTTTCTTAAATCTTTCTTCATCTTAAGCAGATGTGAAATATCTTGAAAATGTATTTTATGACTCAGATCCCTTTGCCTTGATGCACACGTTCATGGGTCATGCTCTTTTGCACATCAGAAGCGCCCAGTTTTCTCTGTGGCATCAGCTTCTTCTCATTTACTTAGTCATATTACATTAGCTGTCAAGATGATAATTTTGGGGAGAGAGGTACTGGACGGTACCTCTCTGGTACTGGTAAGGGATGTAAGGCCTTGTGCATGCTAGCTTTCCAGCTGAGACTCATTATTCCCCACATCCCACCATGGGGAGCTGCTCCTGCCACCTGCACCAGCAAACTGAGAACAGACCTTTCTGTCTTCACCTAAGTGAAAACTCACAAGGAAACAGTCTTCTGTTTCACAATGAAAATTTAGACTGCAGAAAGTTTCTCCCTTGGTTGCTTAACACAAGGCCTTGGATAAAGCCCTAAGGCATGTACAACAGAGAACAATTCTCAAGAGCAGGCAAGATCAAACTCAAGGCTGATACAAACATGACCACCTCTAAAACCCTGAGAAGTCCTTGAAAAAGTAGAATTCCATCAGTTTTAATTCACGTGTATTGTTTGTAAATCTCTGTCATGCTTAAATGGCATTTTTTGAAATATGCTATGCAAATGAAAGGCAGAAAAAGTATTGTTTTGATGAGAACTTGAGAACCTCATACAGTCATACAGCTCTAGCATTCAGGGGCTGTGAAAAAGAAAAAATAATTATGATGTTTGTGATGAAGCTGTCTGCCAGGCTGGGGCCATGGGCTAGATGCTGGGAGATGGTGAATTAAAAGCTTGCGAGGTAACATGAACAATTTAAGAAGTAACTTTAGCGACTGTGTGACTATCTGAATGCTTAATGGCATAGAAGAAATTCTAAAATTAACAACTATAAGTAAAAGAATTTCTTTTTCCAGGAAGCGTAGAAAATAAAAATATCTGAATGATACTTCAGTCGACGCTATAGTGAAACCTGTCTTAACTGTTTTAATGTACTGATTTCAATGCACTGACATACAGTGACACACTTATTGACAATGTTGCTCCTCAAAAAGGCTTCATGTAATTTACTACGAGAGTGGCATAAAATGTTTAAAAAGAAATTGGTTTAAGGTTGTTTTTGAAGGAGAGAAGGTGAAAGTCAGTTTCCCTGAAACTAGAACAAAGTTATATAATTTTTCCTAACGTAAATTTACCTTTTTTTTTTCCTGAAGAATGTTTTCAGGTGTTTGAATAAACAAGTCAGGATGTTCTTTGCACTCCGTTGTGATCACTTCTTAGAGAAATAAAGCTGTGAGCCACATGAGATTTTCTTTCTGTAAAAGCCAAGGGGATTGTTCCTGCTGATTAACTGCATGTGTGATTTAGTTGCCCAAACAGGCAAACTTAATTGCCTTACTTGCCCAAACAAGCAACTACTGTGTTTGAGATGGGTGGGGGTCTCCAGCCTGGCTCCCAGCCATCAGTCCAGAGCAGTGTTGGTTTTCCATATCTCCTGCATTATACCTTATGGCACCATAAGGATGTCTCAGACAAACTGAGTTGCCTCAAATGGTTCTGACTGTCTAGGTTTAGGCACCTGAAGCAAGGCCATAAGATTGTGAGCCAAAGAAATGTGTCTTCTAATCATATCTTTGCTGCTGAATGCTTCTTGGTAACTTGCAAATAAGGGTTCTGAGTGTTACCCGTATGCGCAAAGCTCCTGTTCACTTGAATAAATCTACTGGAAAAAAAGCTATAACTGCTAAAATTTCACTTTTGATTCCTTCTGCACATTGGATTTGGCAAAACTGGGTCCTAAATATTTTTCCCCTGTTTCAGTGAGGTAAGTGTAGATTGTAGAAGTCAAATGATTTGTCCATTTCCACATGGTAGCAGGTTCAGGAACTATGCTTCATGACTTTCAAACCAGTGCAAGACATCTCAGGCAAATATCTTCAAGGCTCTGGTTTTATAACTGTAAAATCATACTTCAGCATGCCACTTCATTTATGACACTGTTGTAAAGATGTTTTATAACAGTTGTCGGTACTTACACATGGTGAAAATTACACATAGCTCCTGGTGAAATGCAGTTTTACATGGACGTGCTTTCCTTGAAACGACTCTATATTTGCATTCTGATCACTATGTAGCACAAGAGATTTTTGCTACAGTCAAGAAATGATCTGAAAAGTGCAGGCCAGTTCCCCCAGCTGCCTTGTGCAACAGTGTAAGGACACAGTACCTACTTAGTTGTGGAAGATCATATGTGGGAAACATATACAGCAGCTTGTCACTGTACTGAGCCATTGTTAACATTCTTTTCCACAAGTAACAGTATTTTTTTCTGTTTTCACTACCATCTCCACACGACTCAGACATCATACATTCATTTTAAAAGATGCTCTCTCTAAAATCCTACAGCCCAAAGCTTCCTCTCCATCACTCCCCACAAATCCCTGCACTTCCACAGGCTGCAGAAGGTCAAGTATACTTATGCCCCATGACTTTTAATCCTACAAAAGAGGAGCAGGGCTAGAAGGCTCTCGGCAGTTTTGCTGCAGATCATCCTTAAGGCCACTTGTGCATAGTCCTGAGCTGGTGTAAAAGGTTTGGGAAACACAGACCTACAGTTTTTGCTTGAAAAAAGTAAATTTCAAAGAAGATATGAAATCAGTATGACAGAGCAGCTTATCCTGGGATGACTATTCCAGCTATGCACTGATCAAATGTGCTTGTGAAGCTTTTTGCTCGTTCAGTGGAGATGAGTGTGCCACTCCAGTCATTCTCTGTATAACTCTGTGCTAAAGCAATAAATCCTCCTGTATAGCATAGATTCATAAATCATAGAATTGTCTAGGTTAGAAGGGACCTTTAAGATCATATAGTCCAACCATCAACGTAACCCTGACAAAAACCATCACTAAACCATGTCACTAAGCGCTATGCCAACCCGTCTTTTAAATACCTTCAGGGATGGTGATGCAACCACTTCCCTGGGCAGCCCATTCCAATGCTTAATAACCCTTTCCGTGTACAAATTTTTCCTAATATCCAATCTGGACCTCCCCTGGTGCAATTTGAGGCCATTTCCTCTTGTCCTATCGCCTGTGACTTG
>JAOXJM010000001.1:147716181-147729328 GCA_026413425.1 Tringa solitaria
TTTATCTATTCTGGATTTTATTAGCAACATAAACTTTAAATACATATTTTTTAAATTGCAGTTAAAATATGCAGTGTGTGCAACATATGTAGCTATAGATATTTATTTATGTATTACAGATATTCATTAAGTTAAATTGAAATAAACAAAACATACAAAAAACCAAATTATAAAATTCAACCTGTCCTATGTCCTTCAAGCCACTTAATAAAATTACCCCAAAATTGTATTGCAAATACAAATTCAAATACAAAATTATGTTTTTATTTGAAATAAAGAAAAAGAACTATGCTAATTATGTTAAGCTTATTTTTCACTGTCCGTATCTGTGTTGTAGAGAAGCAAAGAAATGTCTAAATAATAGAATGAAAATTAATGTCTGATACCTGTCATGTCAAAAGGAAAGAAAGCTTTTATCACCTTCTATAATACCTCTGCTTTAAAGGAAACTGAGGCAAAGATTTTTTGCCTAAAGCCACTGAGTCTTGAGTGTCAAATCTAAGGAAAGAACTCAGGATACCATGACCCCCATGCTAGAGCCCAGGATATGATTCTTCACCTTTCCTGTAAAAAGCCATGGTTTTAAAGTGTCTTCTGTGTTTTGATGCTGAAATGAAAGGCACACAGCCCTGTGAGCTCAAGTAGACTCATTTCTGAAAATGAGTGGTGAAAGAGCATTGGTGTAAGGGTTGGAGCACTTGGAATCAGAATGTATATTTTTAACTGGAGGCATTTTCATGCAAATTAAAAAAAAAAAGCTTCACTGAGTTTACTGTAGTAAAAACTAGAGCAGCAAGATCATAATCTGTTTCATTAGTTTGTCTTAAAAATGGCATCTTCACATGACAGAGAAACAAAAAAAACCCCAGCTCCATTGTCTTATTAAAATTCACTAATTTCAGTTAACTTTTCCTGTAAAAATGTTATCAAGTGTGGTTAAAATAGAAACAGATCGAGAAGCCTTAAAGCCAGAAGAAGCAGAGACAGAAGATGCTAGCTCTTCCAAAATGACAGGTCAATGTACTTGGGTTGGAAGACGATAGAAGAAAAAGCTTTAAGGAAAGGTCCCCAGAACAGACAAAAATCAGTGTCCTGTTACTCTGGACCATGGAAGACAAGAAACTGCACCATCTCCTGCAAAATCTCTTGGCTATTCTAGAGTGCTACCTCTCTCTAGTGCCAAAACTCTTCTTAGAGCTCTTCAAAAGTCTGTAACTAATACTCCCTTGAGGTGAGCTGTTAGAGGAATCTCAAGGCATCAGAACTTCAAGTCCCTGTTCCAATAAATAGCTGTAGCCAGAGAGATCCACTCAGAAGACCTACCAATCAACAAGATAGGCTAGTTTGCCTGTGGGAGAAAGGCAAAGACAACTTTTCAAAACAGTTTCCTCCTGTTCAACTAATTGGATTAAGAGGCTGCTCTGAAGTCTCTATTTTATCTTCTGCCTTCTTTGTCCTGATGTGGATTGGGACTTTTGGGAATATTATAAAGTTTTGAGAGACCTTCTGCCGAGTCTCAAGACTAGCAAAGAACATCACCTTCAGTTTTACTAGAGGAGACTTCCTGCTGTACCAGTTCACCCAGTGATTCTTAGAATATAGGAAAAAGTCTTCTGACTAGTAAGGTCAAACTAAAAACCTTGTGACTCCAGCTAGTATTTTAAAATGCCCCTCCAGAACATAAAAAAGTAGATGTATTTCACCAGATAGCCTTTTCTATATGGATTATGTTTTTTATGTTACATGCTGAAATAAGTCTCTTGAAGATAAAAGACGCAAATGTAAAAATAAGTCCATAACAGATAAAATATAATGTTGAATTCTAAGTATAATGATGAGCACTCCTGATGCCCCTTATATATTTAAAATTGCCATTCAGTTGCATTGAATGTAATTCATGCTATTTTTCCAAAGTATAATCCCACAAGGGTTTTGACCAAACAAAAATGCTCTAATGACTGCAAATGGTTCAAATATTCTGTCCAGTGAGTTGAAGTTAAGTGATAAAAGTTTCCATGTTAAAAGAAATAATAAGTGGAATTTCACACATATTATAGTAATTGTGAAGCATCCAATTTACATAGAAATAATGTAAAAGAATTCTGACCATGATGGTTTAAGTGAATCATTACATGCATCGCTGATACATTTAGAAAACTGCAGCATGCCAGGTATGTTTCTTTTAGCATAATAAGTCTTGTAATGGAGCCTTTAAAAGCCTTAAATGTATAGTTAGATTAACCTTTCTGTTTGGATTAAAAAAGGGAAGAAGAGGAAAAAGAAGAAGAAGAAAACAGATAATCATTAAATAGCCAATTAAACCAGCATTCCTTTCCCTTTCCAAGTTACTACAGTTTCTTTCGACTGCCCCTCTCTCCAAGAAGCAGTATGTTATTTACACCGGGCTCACATTTAAACAGTTATGCTGTGCTAATGTATTTTAGTTCCATAGGAGTTCACGCCTCTCTGGATCAGTTACAGTTCATGGCAGTACTGAGGTACCCAAGCTGAGGTGGCATTGCCAAGTAGCTGTTTTGCACAGACTGATACTATAATACAGCTGTGGGATCTAAGGACTCAGACTTCAGGCAGAGGAAGCTCTTCACCTGTACAAATTACACAACCTGTGCTATAGACAATAAAAAGCAAAGAATTAAGCTGTTGTATCTTCAGGAGTATCTTTGGTACCTGAAGGAGCCAAAACAAATATTCAGCAAAATGCATGGGAAAAGTACCCTGCCTGGGAAAAGTTAAGGAGCTAAAATTTGTTAATGATATTGTACCTGTGTGCAAGTTTTTTAAAATTATTGACCCTGTTCCTGTCTTTTCAACACTACCTTTGCAGTTTTAGACTCCAGCTTTGTGTAGTTTTGTTAGAACAAAAAAGATTTTTCTGGTTCTGTCAAAGATATGCTGAAAACAATAATTGAAACAAATCAATCAATTCCATACCCCAAAGAAGTGTATTTTATTATCACCACTGCAGAGCTCTGAGTAACATCTTCAGTAACATGTGAAGAAATTTGACCACCACATTGGCAGTCCCTGAAAATCAGACCTCTCTCCTAGGCTGTTTCACCCCTATTTGGGTTTTTTCTTGTGTGGTCTGTGATTATCACACCGTTTGTCTTTTCTGTTTCCTTCAGACCTCAAGGGAATGCAAAATAATACAGATCCCAGAAACAGATTTGGATTGAATTTGATTCTTTCCAATAGAGAGTTCAAACAGCTAAAGAGGGTCACAGAATCAATATGCTCAAAAAACATGGGCATTTCAGAGAAAAACTCAGTCAGGATACGAGGGGGAAAAGCAGCTGTTCTCCCCTCTTCACCTTCACCCTTCCACTGTTGCTGCTGCCCTTCTTTTTCCCCACTTCCCCCCCTTTTGGAAGCTGCTTTCCATTCTCTTTTTTCTGTGTACCCCTCCTCCTGCCGCTAGACCTCTCCCTCGCCGGCTGCGGCTCTTTCCCAATGATGGCTTCTCCCGCTGCCTCCACTACAAGGCTTGTGTAGCTCTGCATGCTAATTCGCAGGCATGAGATCACAAATAGACTTCAGGTTTAAAGGACGCTTCTATTCACTGAAAAAAAAAAAACAGATATGCAACCTGACCACTTTCCATGATACTTCATACTTTTAAGAGGTAACTTTGAGCACGATGGAGAGGAAATATAAATGGACATTAATTACAGCAAAAGCAAGGCCCTGCAAGGTGGCAGATTTTGAATATTTCCAAATAAATGCAGAAAAAAGCCCTCCAAACTTTTATTCTAACAGATAAGCGTACAAGTGAATCAGTCCAAAGTCATTTGCTCGTGGTCTCACTCCATGTGACTGTGGGTCTAAAGCAGTGATGCTTCCTTCAAGCTAGTCCTACTGCAAATAAAACATAAAAAACGCTACAGACAGCCCTATGACAATTTTTTCAGCATTCATTAACAGACAGGAGCAATATTCATTTACCTGCTGTTGTATTGGCATTTTTAGTTAGTGATGTAATTCACATCAATTCCCACTGAATATGCTCCATGTAATAAGGTACAAACACAGGAGCCTTCACAGTATCCCCGCTACCTTCCTGAATCCTCAGGTTGAACCTGCTGCTTGCCAACTCCAACCCAACTTTGTGGGTGTGGAGGACAGCACAAAGCAAAACAATACTCAGGCTTGGACACTTCTAGTCCCAGAGTGTCCTGCACTGCCATGGCCTATTACAGCATGAAATTACAACCAGAACTTCTCCTCCTGGAGTCACTGGAGAAGAGATATGGCTGACAAATATAGACCTCCTGTGAGATCCACTTGCACCTCCAAATGCCATTCTACAAGGGGAGAGGTCACATACAGGAACCAAGCTGCACCTGACAGCTTACTGCAGATATCTTGGCCAAGCTAAGGCACCTGAAATGCATAACATTAGAGGTCCATGACAGGTAGCTGAATCTGTCCTCATTAAATTTAAATTTTCAGAATATCTCAGAATTTAAATTTCCACAGCGAAAGAAAATTCATAGCCACCTTGCTTGCAAAGAAATTTAGAAAATATGACCTGTGTGTAACCAGACTGGTTGAATCTGCTGAGAGCCAGGGAGCATCTCTGAAAAATATTCAGATGAGGATGTGTGTTTTTGCAGCACCCAGGTTTAGACACTTAACTGAGCTTTAAAGGAAGCTGGCTAGTTTCCTTAGCTTGCTTATGCATCTGTATGATACTTACGGTGATGGCAAGCTGGCATGGGTCAGTCTCAGCCTTTCTGCAGGCACTGTGTAATTACATCAGGATGATCAAGCTGCTAACTTGATCAGTTAAATTCAATGCATAACTGTGAGTGGCCTGAACAACTTTATTGTCAGTTCCTGCTCTTTTGGTCACAGCCTACCCCCGGCGTAAGGTCTGAACCCATCAATGCATGAATGAATAACTTGAATGCTAATGATTCAGACTCTTTTTGAATCTGAGAAGCCTCTACCACTTCTGTGGATGGAAAAAAGGAAATACTCTTGTCAGTCAGTTTGCAGGAGTAAGACAGTGAGTGGGAGATGTGTTCTTGTTGCAGGAATAGAAGGACAGGGCCAGCACAGTAGCTTGGAGCTCTGGGCTGTTACAAGCAAGTCCTTGATCAGAGTTTGGTCACGTATGAGGCAGCCACCAAGAAAAGACAGTGCTGCTAATTTCTGTAATTTATGGTATCTCTAGAGGTCCCTTCCAACTCTGACAATTCTGTGATTCCGTCATATACGTGCCATGGCAGTTCAAAAGACAACACCAGAGACAATTTCAGAACAGAAAAAACACCTTTTCTTCCTATTTCTTTCATTCTTAAGAGGGTACAAATCTGACAAAAAAATTTGTTTCTTGGATTATGAACAAGGATACCAAATGTCATCTGCAGAAGCAAAAGATATAGAGGTTGTACACAAGCAATGATATATGTCCCAGTGGAAAGGAAGGGTTTGTACACTGCTCTACCATCCAGTGGCAAATTCCTAAGCCTTGGTCTGACAAAGGGCTCTAGCACTTGCCTGACTAAGTATGGGAATAGTTCTACTGACTTGCAGGCCATTACTAGTATGCTTCATTCTATACGCATATTTATAGCAGCATCCTGTAAGATGCAAATGTGCTAAGAGTCATCCTACAGCTTTCTGTAGAGCAAATTGTGAAAGTTGAACTGAAGAATGGAAAAACTTTTCTTTCAGAGATTGCAGCTGGCAGCTCAAAGGTTCTTGTTGCCTTGTGGACTAAATAAGGGAAATTCAGGACTGTATTCCACGGTGAAAATATCAACATATCAGAAGAACTATTTTAAGACAACACAACAGACTCTACCTATATGGAGTACTTAGAACACAAAAATGTAATATTAAAAACTATCCTTCAGTGAGAAACTAAAGATGCCATAGTTTTCTTGGAGTCACACTTTGCACATTCTCTGCCATGATGGACCACCTGTGTTAATCGATGTAAAAAAAAATATCTATTGAAAACCTATGAGGAAACTGAGGAAACTTACATACTGAACAATAAATTATATTGTAAAAGGAGTATGTTTTATAGATATATTTAGAACATATCCTTTCCATCTTTTAAATATCCAATTATACAGTTTAGAAGAATAACATTTTTTTGCAGTCACTAGACCTAGTGGAACATCAGATTTCAATGGAGACCAGGAGGTACCTCATTTAATTCTATGTGGTGGGGATACATGTAAACCTGAAGAACCAGGAGTAATTACAGAAAAGCTATATTTTTAGCAATGGCTAGAGCTTGTCAACACTGCCAGAAATATACCAGAAAGCACAGGAGTGTTGCACAGGAACATTTTACTTAATTGTATGTTTTGATAGAAAGTAATAAAAATGTTTCATTTTATTAAAGATTCATGCTTTATTCTTATTCTTATTCAAACGAAATATTTCAAGAAATGCCTGAAATATCTCAAGAACATTTTTGGAAGGAAATTTTGGCATTTTTATAATCAACACTAAAAGGAAATTTTAACAAGAGGAAACATTTCCCATGAAAAACAAATGAGAAATTCTGGCCAGTTCTTAAAATGACTTGGAAGTGACACAGAACAACATTGCATGCAAGTCAATACTGTAATATTAGTTCTAAGCACCTTCTCTTCAGAAGCTAAATCAAAATTGTTATAAACTTCCCAGGCTGACCATTTTCTTCCTCATCATCTTATGAAACATACAATTTTATAGTGGCACTTTTACAATTCTTACTAAAAAGCTTCGTCCCTGAACTTCATTGATACCATGGCGGGGAAGAAATGCCCATGTTCCCTGACACATATGGGACTGCACAGGGCATCCCTTCCCGATTTCCATAGTGATGGCAATGGTCACTGTCTTACAAAACTACTAGCTTTGATAACAACTTCTCTCCAAACCAGCTGAAACAATCTAAATATTAGCTGGGGGCCATGGCTCCCCATTGCACTAATTTGATCTTTTGCAGTCAACTAAGAGAACGGGTTCTGCTGGCAACAGCTGAAGGGAAAAGTGGCAAGGAAACACAAGAACTCAGAGCAGACAACACTGATATTCCCTGAAATTTGCTGGCAAGGAAAAACAGGCTCAAGTTAAAGATGTAGGAAAAAATTTATCTTATTTTCAGACCAAAGTTTGCCTTTTTTTTTTTTTTTCTGTGTTGACTCCCAAATATTACAATTCAGTTAGGTAAAGCAGGAACCTTTGTCAGCCTGGCATATGATACAATCAGAAGGTAAGGAAGGATCCCACAAAAAGTGCTTTAGAGAAGATTTTGGGGTACATCTGGATGTACAAATTTGCCTTGTCTTGGTCTTGCTTTCAGCTGGTTTGATATGAACAAGCTCTAGCACATGATTTGTATATCTGTGCAAGCATGGCACCGTGCCCAAGCTCATAAACCCCTCTGGGAACATGGCCAGCTTGCAAAACAGACAGGTGAGCATAGATCTGGCTGCATCTGGCCACACCAATATGTGTTTAAAGATCCATTTATCACCTACAAGGAAGATTTTGTTCAATACACACATACACAAACACACATGTCCCTAAATGTGTGCAGAATGGAGAGAGAACTCATGTCCAGTTATATGAACATCAGTGAACGCAGCAAAAAACCTTATATTCTAACATCAACAAAATGAAAAACTGATAAAAAGAGATGAAAAAACTAATTTAACTAATTTTAATTTTACCATAAAAATACCAGGCAAGTAAGAGGAATACCATTGCCAAAGTCTTATAAAGAATATCTTTTGGATTGGGAGAGATTGCCGGAAAATACTAGAAAAGAGATATTATATGGTCTAATAAGTGCAGTAGTTACAGCACTGGGAGGACGGTGGGTGGTGGCAATTCCAGCAGACTTGGCGGCAGCAGAGGAGGATGTATTAGAGAACACCAGAATCACTCACAACCAATTAGTAGCATGGAACCGAGGAGAGCACAGCAAGAAGACCTAATAATAAGCATCCTTAAATATAAGAAACTGATGCAGAAGACGAATTAAAGTCAAGGGCCGTGATTTTTTAGGAAGCCAATTGTAGCTTACCATCTATTTAGTGTGGTTTCTCCTGCCAATTGAAGCAATGCTCATTATGGGAGATAATACCATATGTGTTTGAACTCAACTGTGTTCTCCATGCTACTTTTTCTTATTATGATGGGTGTACCTTTTAAGCTAATCAGTAAAAAAATAAAAAGATGATGATGTTGCTTAGTGATTTTTTTCTCCTATTTTGTACTATAATGAATGCTCATTTCACTCTGAAATGATAATTAAAAAGGCCTATCAGTGTAAGTGATGACTATCCACAATAGAATCCAGTAATAAGCAAAGTTCTTAATTCTGGAAAAATAGACTGATGATTCAATAAAAATTAAAAGAGAGATCATCTTTCATTTTGATTTTTTTTTTGTTCCCAGTCCAATTTCTTGTATGAAAATCCAAGTTCTTGTCTGGAAATGGAACAAATTCCAAACAAATAATTATGACATTCTTAATAAGAGCAATGGCTAAAAATTAAGGCTAGCCATTTTTGAAGGAGCAAATCATTTTTGTGACCAAAAAATAATGACGGCTCTGAACAAACAGTTTCTGATCACACAAGTATGTTTGCAACTTGCATCCAGTTGACAGTTTCAGCTAAAAAAAAAATATTAAAAAATCTGATATTTCAAAATTATTTGTCGCAGCATTTCTGAAACATTCCTCTTTTTCATGTCAGAGTTACAAGTTATTTTACAGTTTCATTCATATAGCTGCTGGTCCTGCAACTAGTTCATTTTTATACCAGTATAGCTTCAATTTGCAGAAGGCAATCTCAGGTTACACAGTTCAGTGGATCGTTACTATTTATACTGAGGGACGCCAAGAGAAGCTGGCTAAAAATGATCTTTTTAAAAATTGGGATTAACCCATACACTGAATTTGTACGACCTAGCCTATAATTTCATTGTGATTTTTTTAAACTTCTTTTAGGTGACCATTTCATTCTAAAGAGCTTGGAATCATAGAAAGCAAAGACCAGATATCATGATAGCAAATGTAATTTATTTATAAATTACCTAGGAAAAATGAGAAAAAAAACAGCTGAGTAAATTTTGCAGTTTTGCTCCCAGTAACTATATGAAATTGTTGGTCAAAAGAATAGTAGACCTCTAAGTACATTTATTTTTAAGGAAAAATTGGGCAAAATCCTGACAAAGAAAAAGAAGAGAGAAAAGGAGTATTACTGCTTCTCTACTATTGAGATTAATGTCTTTTTAACTATAACTTAGTGTCCTTAGTTATTCTCATCAGCTTAAAATAACGTCCTGGAAGCTTATTATTTTAATCAAAGCCAAAAAGTGAACCAAACTTCCAGTGGTGACTTGCTAGCCTAGACATACAGCTATTTTACCCGGTGGTAACCACTTTACACACGTATTCATGATGAGAAATCACATTAGCAGATGTCCCAACTGAGTAGGAAGACATCCGTGAACCAAAGGAGTGGCTCATTTCATTGCTGGACAACACAGTTACCCCCTGTCTAATGCCGGACAACACCATCATGATGTGTCATTACATGGGAGCTAAGGGCAGCTGTCTTAGCAGTGCAACAACTTACTACAACAGTTGCAGAAGTTAAGTGTGTGAGATTGATTCCTGCATTTCTTTGATCCAGTCTTTTACTTGTCACACAGACTGATCTAAATCCACTCTTCCCAAGTCAAAGAGAGGTGAGGGACTGGAAGACAGCTTTCTCTCTCACAGACTCAGTACCATCTTGATGACTTCCTAGACGAAAAAGACTTCTCGCAATATTTCTTTAGGTCCATCATAAAACACCCCAACTGTGCAAGTCTATAAATCCAAACTTATTGGGAAAAGAGAAACACTGGACATCTTAATACAGCTGAAATACCCACACCATTCTTCCCTTGCCAGAGTAAGTAAAACCTTCCAACTGTGACACGTTCAGCTAGTACAGTTCTGAAGATTAGGTAAGTACTTAATCTAATAAAGGTAGGTAATTAAGAGGATTAAATGATAAGAAATGGTTCTGTGCCTTTGCCACATTGGGCAGGATATAGTTCCAAGAAATCTCACAAGTTCCATTAGCCTGAGGAAAGACGAGCAAATCTGGCACTGTCTGCACTAATGCAGGGAGAAACAATTACTGATGAAGGTTCTAAAGGGTCAAAGAATGGCAACAAATTAATGAAAAAAAGTTATTCCAGTTGTGAAAAAACACTCCTCTAGTGACCACCATTTTACCGCTTGATAATGCTTATGTGTATTTTTGTAAACAGGTGTAGTAAAAGACTGGTACAACACTGTCAAAGGATGGGTAATAAATAACTGACATGTCAGCTGTAAGTATCACCTCCTGCCTTTTCCTTTCTATGTACATGTATATGTCACAATAGGTGCATATAATGTATTACCTCCTGTTTCTGAAATAATAGCTTTATCTCTGTAAAACTGGGGCCGAAACTGATGACTGCACTAGGTTATGCATACTCTGTCCTCTGGCATGAGCAAATAAAACTCCTTCTGATGTACCGGGATTAACGGGCGATATTAATACAGCTCACTTGTTCTCCAAAACTATATTTTCAGTATATTCTAAAAGAGTCAGAAAATTTGGGCAAATAGTCCACTTTTCTGTGGAGAGGAAAAGGAGAATCAGTATCTGCAGATGAACATTCAGAGATCTTTCTCTTCTCCCTCAAAGGGGCACTAGTCAAAACTGGCCATGAAGGAGAGAGAGAGACAGAGAGAGAAGGATCCTTTATAATATATTCTGTATCTATTGCTCTCTTTTATGAAACTGTCTTTTGTGAGTTTTCTGTCACCCAAACTTCTTTCACTAATAGAAAGAAGAAATGTCATAAGGAGTGCTGATTAATAAATATTTGATGTAGCATTACGCTTTACCAGTAATTCAATGCTGAGCACCAGCTGTGCAACATCCAAGATCTCCCAGCTCCACTTATTACATCTTAAGTTTCTAAGGAAAAGCAGTCAAGCTTACTGGACTTCTGCCCACCAATGAAACACACTGAAAATCACAACAACCCTTTTTTGACACTTATTTTTCTTCACCCTGTCTAGGGGAACTGCAGAAAGATTCTTCATAAAACTTGAAAAAACATGTGTTTGGTACAGGTATAGTATTCTCTATAACTTTGAAAATGCTTCAACAAACATCTCTTCATACAGATTTCATTTCTGAACTCTATTTTGCAGCATACAGCTCCACCTGTTGAACAGGTTTCAGGAAAATAATCTCTACTATACATTTTCTTTTTTACTGTGCTGTTTCTGAGAACTTCGAAATTGAAAAGCTCAAGAAAAGCTGTTTCAAGGTCTCTTGAACAACTGGAAAATCAATTATGCAATAATTTCTGACAACTCAAAGAGAAATGGAGAATAAGAGACAAATACAGCCAACCTCGGTAGAAGTCAAAGGGAATTGCCCTCCAGTCAACAGTACTGGTGGTAATGTATCTCCGACAATATTTGAGAATGAGAATTGTCCTCTCGGATCTCATTGTGGGAAAGAGTTATATCTGAAGTACCGAGAAGATACATGTCAGAGAAAACATGAACTTTACAGCAAATTAGCCTTTGTTAGAGCTGAGTTCCTACCTTTCAACACAATCAAGCCATGAAGCAGGCAGAATAAGTGTTACTTTTGCTTTGTAGTACCCATATTTTCAGGACAGAATGAAAATGCTAATTGTCTCATTAACTTTAAAACATGTAACAATTCAATCTGTATAAAACTTCAGAAGAAAATTCAAACCCAGTATATTCTCAGTTACTGTCAAACAGAAAACAACCCTAGTCACCTTAGAAGGCACAAAAATACCGTGGGCCAAATACATTGAATTACAGCAATGCTAATCAGGAACGTGTCAGCTAAGGTTGATTCTGACAGGGGGAGTAAAGGAAAGAGAAGCACAGATTTCTGTCAGTGTTTGAAATATGTTACCAAACTGAAGGGATAATTAGGAATATGCTGTACATATTGTTTCTACCAATGACTCTCAATAACATAACTCAGTAACTGATATGTATAATTATTATGTGTTGCTACCATCTCTCCTAGACAACCTGCGGGTATGTAGGACATGTATGCCACTTTCAGTTTTCCAATTATAAGGGCTCTGACCAGACTTCAGAAAGAACAACTTCCAATAGCTTCAGCTGAAAAAAGTATTAGTGGGAATATTGTGGGGCTTGGTTTTCATGTACTAAATGTCAGCAAGGCCACAGATAGGCCATATTATAAAAACATCTTAAAATTAAACTCATGCACACACTTTAATAGTTTTTTATTTTTTAATTTTTTATTTTTAACATCTCCTAATACTAAAAAAAAAAAATATAATTTCAAAGTGAGGAAGTAGTTGAGAGCAATATTACATCATGTCAGAGATTTATTGTATCATTCTCAGAAGATTTTTCTGATGTCCAGATGCATGTTGTTGTTTAACTGTTAGGATACTAAACTAAGGTGGAGGAGAGGGGGTTATAAATGAGGGATTACCTCAAATTTATTTATTTTGTGCTTCCTAGAAAAGGACAAAGAAGTGCATAAGAAGTAATAAATTAAAATGCTTTAATTACTTCCATTATTCTGAGAATTATGAAAATGAGAGATCTATGCTGTAAAGACAGGGAAATTTAATTACTACTTTTGCTGAAATATCTAAAAGTCAGTAAAATAAACGAATTGTATTGTGTACAGCAGTCTGTGAAAACTGTCAGAATAGAAGTTGCAGAAAGGGCCCACAGGCTTGTTTGACTCTTTGTTCAAGGGAAAAATTATGGTACTAGATCTGATAAGCTTTTTTGACCTCTCATCTCCTTCTGCAATGTCTCATCTCTCTTTGTGATGCTGATTTCTGGCAAGCTGAAGGTTACACAGAAAAAAATATTTTATTGTCAAACCAAGTTTGTACTGAGCACAAGTTATTTTGGAAACGAAAGGAAAGTGGTGTTGGCCAGTAAAACCTCATCAAGCATGACCAGCTTTTGACCAATATAAATTTTTCATAAAAAGGGGCATTTAGCCTGAATTAAATTTTTCTAAATCACAGAATCACAGAATCACAGAATTGTGGTGGTTGGAAGGGACCTCTGAGA
>JAOXJM010000001.1:147729428-147748409 GCA_026413425.1 Tringa solitaria
ACCACTCGTGACCGGTCGCCAACTGGACTTCACTCCATTTACCACCACTCTCTGGTGGATATTTCATATCTACATGAAAATACACACTATACTTATACTTACATTTATGTTGACATTTATACTTTTACTTACATTTATATAACATATTTTTACTGTAGTTAGCATTCAAATACACCTGTGTGATGTTTTATGGAAATTAAGGCATGCAAGTTGCACCTTCTCTATAGACTGGTCTCACGAGCTGGTCCTTGATGCACTGCGGCCAAGGGCTTCCTCGGATGTACGGTAGCGATTCCCTGACTGAGGGGAGGGCTGTGCATCTTGGGAGTTGCATTGCCTGTCCAAGAAGCCCAGCTGCAGCATTCAGAAGGATTTCCACTGTGAATTTCTGAGGTTTAGCCAGAAATTTTCTGGGGTTTGTTTTTGGCTGGTTCTTTGCTAGCTTCTTTCTTCTATACTGCCTCATTTAAATAATTTTTTTTAAAGGAAAAATCAAGACAATAATAATATTTCCCTTCTTCCTCTCCCCTAAGTATCTCTTATATGCTGACAGATTTCTCAGCAGATTCTACTTCCTAGACTTGCATTTTTATCTTTTAATAAATTGTGGAAGGCCAAAGAAGGTAAGATTTGAATATGTAGTTTCACAGCATGAACAATGCACAGTAAGCAACAACCTGCAAAGTTTGCATTCATGTACTCCTATATCTTAGCTTCAGTCTCAACCTATGGAAAGGGTCACATCCTTAGTTTACATACATAGTGCCATAAGCAGAGCACCATCGAAGAGCTGACACACAAGACGTGTTCAGTTGACTTGCAGGTGACTCTGATACAAACGTAGTAACGTCATGAACCTCCAATTCTGTTGCATCCTTGCCGTCATACGGCCATTGCTGATACATATCAGCTGAAATTTTCTGAAAGTCAGAGGACATGTCAAGCCAAGGTGGCTGTAGTGATCCCTTATAAATGATGAATCTTTGGTAACCAGATGAAGGTGCATGTACAATTTCCCTCCCTCAGGTTGGGTATTCTGTTGTAAGGAGTATACAAAAGTGCACAGGCACTTCTACTAATTCATTGTTTCCACTAAGAGTAGAGGTAGTGAGTAGGCTGAAAGATGAAGTCTCCTTATCCTCCTGAAAATCAGGATAACACACAGCAAATTCACATTAGAGATGTGGCCGAGTTGCATTCCAGACATTTTAAACATGTTAAATGAAAATAGCAGGTTTTAGGTAAGGGTTTGGGGGAGAGTATTATTTTTTCCTGATAAAGTGTTCCCCTTCACATCCAGAGTTCCTTGCGTAGTATTGTACTATGCCTGATGTAGGATCATTAGGAATGAAGAATAATCCTGAATGGAGTGAAAAAGAAAAAAAAAAAAAAAAAGAAATACCAGGTTTTATTTTTTAAGTCTCATTTACTGGGTACAGTTTTCGTGAAATGTGTGCAATTAGATGTGTTGATCTTGGCAAATATCAGCAGATAAAGACGTTCTAGCTTTCTCTGAAACCCCAGCGGAAACAGACGATGATATTTCACTGCTCTCATCACATGAAGTATATTAACCTGTCAGAAGTACCTCCAAAGTGCGCCTGAGGGTAAGGGATCATGAAAGGGGACAGTGGAGTCCTAGGGACTCATACTAAGTTCTTATGCCAAGGCTGGAGAGAAAAGAGGTCATGGGACATGGAAACGTGAAGCTGGGCTGCTGTTCAGCGATTATCCCTTTTCTCTGCAAATATTGCCTTCAGTGCATTGTGTCAAGGCTATTCCCTTGAGTCTGAATCAGAGCTGCATTGAATGGCAGCTCTAACAAAGTGTAGGGGAGGTGGCAGTTCAATCAGGAAGGTACAGACAGTACATTCTATGGGTAATTGCAGGATTCCCTGTAGTATGTAAAGCAAATTAGAAAATACAAATAAATGAGGGGCAATTACTAAAATGTTTGCTTTGGAAACTGGAAATATTTTTTCCCTGCTGTAACAGTTATTGGCACTTCATTCTTTCATGGATTTAGGAATGGGTTTAAAGCAAAATTTTCTGACAAATTAAGTCACTTTGTGACCAGGGTGGAATTGTAAAGCCTAGATTCATCTTCATCTATCTGGTGAAGACTCTATGATGTCTAACAATACTGTTTAGCTGTTCTATAGCATATATCTCCTTAACGTGGCTGTTGTTTTCAAGAAATTTGACAGAATTTCATCTGTCAGAGACTTCAGCCTCTCACTCAGACTTAAGTGGAATCGGTCAAAGCATCATAATCTATATGTGTGAGCTGCTTACAGCAGGCTGTGCAGTCAAATAATCCACATTTCTATGGGAAATGATTAACATAGAATGGGCAATCTTTAACCAAATTTCAAAGTGACTATCATGGAATCAAAACAGTTCTCAAGAATATTTTACAGTGAATATTTTTACAATTTTACCATGGCAAAAAGGTGAATTGGAATGGGACAGTAGTACATGAGATTTGTTGCATTAACCATTTAACATTTAACTCTATCCATACCCTGAACCCATGACAACTGGTTTCCTTTTGGTTCCTGTTTATGCAACTGGATGTGTGCAACTTCCCAAGTTCCACTGACTGCTCTGGCTTGGCAGTATCTGTGAGACATGATAGGCAGGATAGACATGACAGCATGCCTATCACCTCAGGATTAGGCAAACACCACAAAGCATTCCTGGCCTCAAATAATTTTGGAAAAAAGATAATTTAGGCTAAAAAATGCATTCAGACTTCTTTTTTGCAGATTCTTAGAGAACAGGCACCACAGTAGCAGTACTCTAAGAATTATTACTTGAATAAGTATTCAGCACACTGAAGCAACTTCCTTTTATTGTTTGAGGCTTTTTAAAAATCATGAACACTGTTAGGGTTTGTAAGCACTCATTGAATACTGGGCAAGTTAAAACTACACCATGTCTCTGTTTTCCTAAAAAGGCATCCAGTGCGTGTGCTTTGATGCTGATCCAAAAACAGCATTCTGTGTTTGTCTCATGCTGGAGGGTTTTTGGCTACTCTGTGCCATAATGTACCATAGCAAACAGAATCAGGCATGTGACAGTTTGCTACATCTGTGCAGGGATAAGTCATTCATCTCAACCTGACACTTCTCTCTTTTCCAAAGTGACACTGCAATAGAGAAATATGCTTGCTCATTTGTGGGAAGGAGAGTAATCAGTCCTGGCAAACAGAGATGAATTTCATTCATACAGTACATAACTCGCAGTTTGTGCTTTCATTAAATTTCCATGGATAGTATCCCACTAATTTCAGCCAGAAAGCTATATTTCTAAAATTATTTTACCATTGAGCTGTAAAATGGGGTCCTGTGAGGTACTCTAAGAGACATTCTGTAGCATCAGGAGTAAAAATAGCAGTACTTTCTTCAGAAAAATTATAGCTGCCAGTTCCAGATTTTCCGTGGTAATTAACCTAGATGCACTCAAGTGATGAGTACTCTCCCTAATGACTCTATTGGTTCAAAAAAGGAACATTTTCCTGTGATCTCCTCTGACAGTATCATCAGGATGTTGTCAGTGCAAACAATACCCTTATCTAGCTTCTTTTCAAGTCACCTGATTAACTGGAGAAAATAGAAACAGAAAGAAAAGAGCATGTCCTTGCACAGAGGCTGTAAATGTCACTGAAAGGCCAAGGGACCAGTTCCACCTGTCCTTCCTTCGTTAGCTCGGCTTCTCCTGCTGAAGTGGCGGCTTACTGGGGTGCTTTATTTCCCAGTCTCTCTGCCAGAAGGTGGATCTTTACTGTTAGAAACCCAGTTCATGTGTCCTGATCACAATGGCGCCTTTGTAAAGGGAACAGTGGGTACAGGGCTTGAAAAACAACTTTCCTTCCCATTTAGAACCCTATAGGCTCATTATTCAATAGCACAGTGGTAACATAATGCATTTTCATTTACTTCACCCTAAATGTATGTAAATTAAAGGGTGGGTTTTTTATTAAAAATAACACTGATGTGTTTTTTGTTATTCAGAAAAGAAATTGTATTAGTGAAAAACAGCACTAATGACATTTCACATTCAAATTTGCCACTTGCTGGAAAAAGGCAGGTCTCACCCTGTGCTCAAAATATAAAAAATAAATACAAAATCTCTACTAATTGGTACTGTCATCCATATGGTTAGTCCATATGTGTGTTTCACTTGTTTTAACTTATGATTGTCTCTTTAGATGTAAGATTGTATCCTAATAAAAAATGCCACTCTCTTTACAATGAAAAATAGATCTGAAATGAAATGGCAGAATTGCTACATGCCATTGCTGGAGGGGTTTTGGATGGAAAAATATCATCTTTACCAGGAAAGAATACATGTTTATGACAGCGTTTAGTGCATTAGGAAACCAGGGACACTGCAAGATGTGACAACTTGTCTTTAACATTTGAATTTTTGAAGCACCTATGGCTTGAAATCTAATCTTATTTAGCCCAAACACTTAAATGGTTATATTGTAAGATCCTATTACTGTGCCCGGATTGAGTGTTTGGCTTCATAAACAAATCAAGTAAAGATACTTTTCTTTTAAGGCTGCCTCACCTGTGTGAGTTCTGCAGATAAATGATGGATTGTCTAGGTAATTATGGAGTATACAGAGACAGTGTATGAGCACAGATTGAAGTATTTACTCACATCTAATCTAAACTCCTTCTAAAGCTAGAACATTTACCGGTCTTCTCAATTGTCTGTTTGAAGCCCTTCAAGTCACATCTCAGGAAATGACGACCTCACTCACAAAAGATCAAACACGGAAAGAAGAAGGAGGAAAAAAAAAAAAAAAGAGAAAAATAAAATATATTGACTATATATGTTGATGGCAAACTGAATGAAAGCCAATCAGAAAAATGAGATTATTCTCAAAGTGTTCAAGCCTATCTTTTTTAACATTTCATGGTAAATATTTACATCATCTGGTTCAAGGTCTCATTTTTGTTACTTTCCATTCCTGTCACAGTTCTTTTGATTCTAGTGGGCCAGATCTGTCATGAAAGTCACCTCTACAGAGGAAAATATAATTGTTGAAAGAGGTAGAATCAATCTCATGGAGAACCGTAAAAATCAGAAAGAGACCTTGAACTGGGATCAGAATTCAATGGGGCGAAAAAGTGAAGAAACACTAAGATGTGTTCACAATTGACCTGCATTGTCAAGCAGGCAGTCTGCTGCTTCCTTGATTAGTTGAAGCTCTTTCCAAGGCGTTTTGTTTCATTTCAAATATACTGAACCGAAACAATCATGCCTTGAAGTCAGAGCTATGTAAGTCAGTAGGGCCAAACATGAGTTCAGCCACAGAAAGCAAAACTGCAGATGGAAGGTCAGAAATGCTTTTGTTCATTAGTGTTAGGACATTGAGCAGCTTCTAAAAGTCCAAAAGAACCTAACAAGTGAGGAAACAATTTAGGAACCTGAAGGAAGATGCTCTGAACAGTGGGGGAAATACTAAAGTAAACAAGTTGTTGTTAGAGCTATCCCTGAATTCATCTGTAACTTTCTGGTTTTTATCTCAGTACCAGTTTTGGCTATGCAATGAAGAACTGCAAGATGCCTCGGTGAAGCAAGATACAAAATAGAGCTCAGAAAGGGGGCATGGAGACATAGATGCCTACTGTTTTTGTCTTGACCTATGTTTTTACAGTATCATTGTCATCTTTATGTAGATTTTGAGCGCTCTGGCAGAATTAGGAGTTTTCTGTTAATCGGTGGGTGGGAATAAATACGGCAGCAAAGCAACCCACTGGGCTTTTATAGAAACAAGGAAGACAAGATACTTCTGTCCCATCTCTTCTGCCACCTGGGACTGGGTTGCTTTTATTCAGTTGCCAAAGAAAGTAAAAGGTTATGGTTGTCTTTATCTGTGAAGAATAAGGATGAATGTGAGGTTTCTGTACCATGCCTTGGATTTAAGTTTGATTGGTACTATGACATCTGGCAAATGACAACGTATTAGTTTTATCCTAGTCCTCAACTGCATTACTGAGAAGAGTGACATCAGACTAGGTAAATAGCTCGAGTTACTGTAATAGTTTTTGAGAATTATTGTTACTAGAAAGCCTGCTCTAGGTTTCTCTGTTTTTACTTTTGGATGTAAAGATTGCTCTGGTCACAGGTAAGCAATTTCTTTCATGGCATCCTTCTACTACTGAGGGCTGAGGAGGAACAGTATGTTAAAATTTTAGAAGAAAAGGTATTATGCCTTCTGATACTGAAATCCGACAGATATGCCTCATGATCCAGGAGTCTATCTCGAGTAGGACAATGATATTGAGAAATAACAGGGCTTGAAACATAAGAAACGCAGTTTCAGGGCTAACGCTTTGAATTCTGAGTTTATCAAACATTTCATACTGTGAGGCATATGATACTTAATGAATATTCTCGCCTGTTCTTCCATCACATTTAATATTAGTCTGAAAAATGTATCTTTCTCACTTTTTTCTCTGACTTCTGCTCTTTATTCTATAAGTATTTTTGTCCTGACTCTTTCTCTCACTGTTAATCCTAGAGCTGCAGAGAAAGAAGTCCATTGACAGGTGTCTATTGTTGTGATTAGGGAGCAGTACAGTACCTTGGATGTCTTACTCTTGATTTTTTTGTTGGAAAAAGCTGGAAAGCAATACAAAAGGGCTTTCTGTGGAGACTTCAATTCGTACTAGATATAGTACAGGCCTTTTTTACATGCACAATTTAGCATGCCTAGTGTTTTTTCAAAAAAGAGTGAATCTCTATGCACTCTATTTTTTGAAAAAATGACAAGTCTTTTACAATTCTAAAATAAAAATGTATTCCCATTAAACATTTTAAATAAGAATTGGTTGACACCTCAGCAGCATCTAATTTGGATACACAAATGCCACATTTTTATTTATGAACTGGTATAGTGAATGAAGGTCCACGTGTGATCGTTCATAAGAAGTGATCAGCTGTGGATTTTTTTGAAAATGAGGCCCAATTTCACAGCAAAGACAGATATAGCAAAGTGTCTTTCAGGCTCTGTCTTATGTTCTTCTGTTATATAATAAGTCAAGGTTAATCACTAATGAAAATAAGCTGTGAAGCACAGCTACTGATTAAACATCAAAGCCATCTGTGCCATGTCACTAAGGTCCAATATAAAATAACCATAATTATTAATACCTTTTGGTATGCTCTAAAAATCATTACTTGTGAAATGAATTTTCCACATGTAAACTCACTTCCAAGGGACAAAGTAAAGGTCTAAAAAGCCTTTGTGAGTTAATGCTGGAATTTAATTAAATCCATAGTGCTGCCTAAAGTGGATCCACAGTCTCCAAGTATGCTGAAAAAGAGAAACTGTAAAACTAATTTTCTATGTCTTACTGGTATTCTAATATGAATAAAAGCTATTAGAGTAATAAACTCAATTCTAATTAGAAACATAGGAACTCTCAAAGAGAACTAAGTTTGGAGTTCAATAAATGTGATTTTTTTGGAAGGGTATATATGAAGTGGAAATCTCTATTTCAGTTATCCCATATTGTATAGAAGAAAATGTAAAAGACTGGAGAGCAATCCTGAGAACTGTTAAGCAAGAAGAGTTGGTTGCTTCTGGCAGTTGCCCTTATGATGCTTTATAAACTGCACAAGAGAGAGTAAAACTAACTTTGACTGGCTGAGATAAAACCAACACTATGATTCTGCATGGACCACACCAGCTCACTGAAACCAGGTGGGGTAGTATCTACATAAGAAAGATGCACACCATTATATGGCGGTTTCTTAGAAGCGATAATTTAATATGGCTAGGCAAAATCCGAGTACAGAAAAAGGTGGGTTTTGTATAAATGAAAAGCTACCAGCTCCACCACAAAATGTTCCTAGGAAGACAGGGGCTTATGAATTTATACATGCCTAGTAAGCCAATAGAGATATCTCTTGTTCAGAGGTAGTTACATCTCAGTAGGATCCAGCTGTGATTGATACCCATAAACACTTACAGGTTGCCTTACAGAGTCTGCTAAAGGGTAAATGCATGCTGGTGGAATCATAGAAACATTTAAGTTGGAAAAAACCTTTAGGATCATCAAGTCCAACCATTAACCAAATACTGCCAAGTTCACCACTAAACCACGTCCCAAAGTACCACATCTACATGTCTTATTACTTGGGAGAGGAGGCCAACACCCACCTTACTGCAACCTCCTTTCAGACAGTTGTAGAGGGTAATACAGTGACCCCTCAGCCTCCTTTTCTCCATGTTAAACAACCCCAGTTCCCTCAGTTCCACCATGCTTTACTTGTGCACCATAGAGTTCTTCCCCTTGTACTTATCTAGACTGGAAAGCCAAAGTGATGGATTTTAACCACTTTGTTTACCACTTCTACACTCTAGACATAATAAAGAATCATGTAATCTTAAATTAGAACATAATTAAAGGTAAATCCAACAATGTTTAGCCAGTTTGTAAAGATAGGGTAAGACCCAACATAGGTATGTGCTGCTCTCCTCTCACATATGTTGCTTCAGAAGGCCAACACGGCTATATGTCCCAGGTGGGGTGTGGCAGCAGCCTCTTCATCACCTTCATCATCTCTGATCACCTGTGGGGCTCAAGCATTACAAACCCCCACTGGTTGGTTGGTGACCCATGATGAGACGCCATGGACCAAGGAATCAGTTGGCAGGCCCTTTACAGTCTAAAACACTGCAGTTACGAGCCTTCAGACAAACTCTGCAGTAGTTTTGCTATTTTAGTTTTGCTATCTATATAAGAAAATATGAGAATGCAGACTTAACTATACACGGAAGGGACAGAAGAGTAAGTATGCACCATTAAACAAGGACTACCAGTAATTAAAGATCTGCAGTAAAACAAGCTTATTGGTTTCTTTACCTGCTTTTGTACCCTTTCAACTCCAATGGGGGTATGTGTTACATCAGCTTCTATTCACACTACTCACCACTATACGTATTTTATATACTGTTTTTTATGGCATGGGGACTGATGTTATTTCATAGAAGTCCATTGAATTGCACCACAAATTAATTTGGCCCTGCACCTCTGCAGCTGTGTGGAAGATGTTGGCTCTTCACCAAGTTCACACAAAGATGGAAATATTCATTTTCCACCAGTAATTTGCAGCTCCCACATTTGTCAAAAGCAAAAAGCATATTTTTACTTCCTTATTTATTTTTCCCATGAACACTGTTTTTGCAAAGCACAAACAGAAAAAACACAAATAGAAAATATAGCTATCTCCAACCATAAAAATTCTCCAAATTAATGAAAACTTGCAAGTATGTTAAAAGACACAATTTGAATGCTTCAAAGTGTATTTCTGTAATTTGCAGAATTTTGACAAAATTTGCGCTCTATGAATTCCTAACAAATTCCTTCCTCTGCTTTCGGAGTAGTCCTTGCTTATGGCAATGAACATTCATACTGGCTCTTTGTCTTTCAAGCTTGGGGGCTAAAATTTTTTGCTTTTTTTTGAAAGCCTTCTATTGAGACCCACTGAGGCACACACAGAGGTGTGGTTTGACAGCAGTGGGTGCTAACACGGGATCAATTCAGTCCTCAAGAGTCATCTTGAACTCTGTGATCTAGCAGTGCTCTATTGTTTATGGATCTACAGTCAACAAGGGCTGGGCAGAAACTGCAGGTTGGAACTGATGGGCACAAATCCGCTAAATTAGTTCATGAATTAACAAATATTTAAAGGAGCATTAAGAAGAGATACTGCTGTACTCTAGATCCAGTAACAAATGAGCCATGTTCCAGTACAAAGCACAACCCCTCCTCCACCTTTAGCACCACACTGCCTCACCTTTCTAGGGGGCAGGCTACTTAACACTTCCAAATAAGACACAAAGATGGGAGCATTCACCCAGGTGGAGCGTGCGGGCGCAGCTGACAGGGGTGCCCTGACTATGTGAAGGATGTATTTGAACCTCTGTGTTCAGTGGACTCACAAGAGATAAAGGTTGTCTTCCATTGGCTTACCATATTATGTATTGTCATCAAGTCCTACATTACTCAAATTCCTTTTTCCATTTTATCTGTCTTATTTCTTAATTTTAAAATGAGTTCTTTGTAGTTTTACCTTTTAACCTCTTTTAGGGTACAAGCTCTTTTAAATGATATAATTGCCTCCTTTACAGTTTCATTATTTTATGAGGGTCTGTGGCAAGGATACCAGGAATAGTGAGAAAAAGATGATTCCATGGATTTCAGATACCAAACTCAAGTGTTTTATGAAAGTTTGTATTACATCCCTTGATATCCCTTGATAACATGCTAAACTCTGCTAAAATCTTGCTGTTGAGACTGGGGCCAAGTCAATTCATCATTCTGTGCTCTTTCTTCTCCTAAATTATCATGCTCAGATTCTACACCCCTGTGCCAGTGAGTCCCTTCCATGTGCTTGTTAGAGGTAGTTGGGAATTCTCCAGAAAAGTCAAAACTGTCTTTGTTAAAAGATAAATTCAGAAGCATTTCCCAATTCAAATAAAGTTTGAAAAATATTTTGAAATTGTCAGGCAAAAATTTTGACATTTTCCAAGGAGAAAATTACTTTCCTGCTTGAAGTGTCATCATGCAAAATATCTAGTAATGCATGCAATTTTATATGTAGCATATATATAGTGCTATATAACACAATTATATCTTGTTTTTAATATGTACACTTAAAAAGATAACAAGACCAAAAAGTGAGGTCAAATAATTTGAAATTATTGCAGCCAAAATTTTTAATTCACTGAATTCAAAATAATGTCTGGATGAGCTTTCAAAACTGAAATCTCAACTTCTTAAAGTTGATCATGGAATGGGAAATTTTTTTGTATGTGTTCAGAAAATTTTCATAGGATGGAAAAATTATTTTTGTCCAGCTGTGTCAGCTTATACAAAAATAGATGAAAAGTGGAAATGCGGCTTTTCCTTGCTGACTGGAAATAGTAATTTTTTTAGTGGAGAGTCATCCCACTACCTTTCCCAAGCTGACCTGTTTGTCAGTATGGGGATACAGGCCAATAACTAAGGACTTGTGTCTTGGACATCTCCCCTGCCTCGGGTCTCAGAAATTAGACCTTATGAGCTTTGTCTGCTGATTTCTGCCATCAAAGAAAATAAAAGCAATGTCTGTATAGAAAATTCCCCATTCAGATGTCCCTGATGATCTCATGTGATGCTTGCAGTAAACAAATAAATAACTTGGAGGCAGTAGAGTTTGACAAGTTTTCCAAATAATTTCTCACTGCCTCGTACAGCTCTCTGTCATGATGTAGAGACACCATATCAGAGGAGCAGTCCTCTAAGTGAAGAGAAAGGATGTACATGGTTTTATAACCATAATAGAAGGTTAATAAGAAGATTTATTGCTAAAAATATTGATAAAATATGAGCATTGGAGCACCAGTGGGGGAGTAATGATTAAATTATCTGATTCAGAGAAGATACCTGTATTGTGTAATAAACACTAGCATTAGAGACTGACTTGTAGTAATAACAACCAGCAACTGATTATAAGCACTTTGCCTTCAGTGTTTATTTGTCTGCACCTGGATATTGCTGCTTGGCAATAATTGGACTCTAATCACTCAAGCAAGCTTTAAATTTACCAAGTGTGAGCAAAACACTCTATGTTCTGTTTACTCAAGAACAGACCGATCTCATTCAGAGAGAAGATGCCTGGTTGCCTCGCCCGACTAAGGAAAAAGAATAACTCTGCAAAAGCAAATAAATCTGACTGTTTTCTTTCAGTTGTCCATATTGTACATATGTGAAATATTGTCCAGATTCTCTGGGCTACAGATACACTTTACTACCTTTTTAGGAAACCTGGTAGTAATCTAAGATGTGGAGGCTGCCAATATACCTTACTCTTGGCACGTCTTTTAGAAAAATAAATTTCTTTTGACTGGTAGTACATTAAGACATGCCAGTCATCTGATGTTGCTATGAGTTCTCAGGCAGCTAATGAATGGATGCTATCTTTTCAGAGGGTTTGTTTTTTTGTTTGGTTTGTTTTTTGAGGCCAGTTCCAGAGGAGAAAAGACATGGGATCAAACATTTACGGGTAGCTCATTAGCACCTCTAGTGTTTGCCAAAGTCTTTGCTGGATCAAATGCAACTCCTGCATAAATTGTGTATAAATGGCACATTTAGGAAAGCGCTCATCCTTTTAAAGGGAGGAAAGACCCTCTTGTAAAGATAAACTAAATTGCTAGATTTATAAATATTTCCTTAAATAGACATTTATTCATATTTTTAACCAGTCAGGCATTATTCGGCATACTTAAAACCTATCCTATGGACTTTGCTATGACGGGTGCTGGAGAAATGCATAATTAAAAATGAAAAAGGCTTTTAGAGCCTGTTTACTTCGGTGACTACTGTGAAACAAATGTTTCTTTCTCCTTGCATCGCCCACCCACAGAAAGGGAACAGAACAAAGATGGCTCTGTCAGGCCTCTCTCCACTAGAGAACGCCTTGAGAGGCCAGAATGTATTAGGGCCCTGCTGAGCCCATTCAGCTTCACATAACACTCATACACACCGTACAACTAATTACATGTCAGATTAGCGATTTCATTATTACCACACTACCACTAATTAAAACTGCTTTGATATTGCTCAAGTAGTTTTGTGTGTTTACACAGTTTTAAAGTCTGTTTTTTTGATTTATTTTTTTTTAGAAAAATCAAATTAATATTATTTAAAGGGCAAAAATAATATTAAGGAGGTAAAATCTATACTGGCACCTTTCTCTTGCAAACCAGCTTTTTTGCAAGTGAATTCGAAGTGCAAAGTCCCAACCGTACCTTAATCTGCAAATTGATAGATTCATGTCAGCTTTCCATTCCTAACGCTGCCCAAAGCTTAAGTTATCCAAGTAAGTAAATAACAAAAGTTACATCATTTTAATCTACATTCATCATTTTAATTGCCTGAATCTTCACTCAGACAAAGTAGCACTGTAGTTTTATGGTATTTGATTAATGAGGGCAAGAAAATTGAAGTTTTGCAATGAAACTAAAAAAAAAAAAATTCAACAGACTTTTATAGTTTTTTCCCTTATGATTTTAATTTAATGGCTCGTGTTTTCATTACTGCAGAGGCTGTACACTTTAGCTTGCAATTATGTCCCATCTGTGAAGCACTGTGTTATTACAGTTTATTCTAGTAGCTTTTCAATCACTTTTGAGTTGTGCTTTACAAGTATTCTTGCAGCAGGTGGGCTTACTGGCATGGGACCAGAAATACACAAAGCGCAAAGCTGGAGTTTAATGGCAGCCATATGCATGTGGCACAGAGCGCCAGCCTTCCCCCATATGCTGCTAAGCAGCCCCTTCAGCCTGCCAGTCACTCTTCTTACTGACTACAGTCTCTAAGTAGTTTTCTGCCAGGGAAAAATATACCAAGGCAGCAAATTTCTCCAGTGCACCATCCTTATTACTGAGACAACCCTGTCATTAGCAAAAGCACAATGAACCTGATCTGGAGATGCATACCAATTAGGTTGCATGGAGCACTTTTCCTTCTTATCTCTATGGAAACTCGGCCTCCCTAGCTGCAGTGGACAATCAGTAATGTTTCATCCACCCATATGTCACCTAGTTAACACTGTACACTTTTATGTGAACCAAAAATCTGCTCTAACCCTCTCAACGATGCAAAGTAGAGAAATTAAAGAAAGGGAGCAAGCAAAGTGCCCCGCACGTTTCTGAGCAAGTGCGCCTTTGCAATGTACAGACCTGCAGAGTCAGCACTCCTGGCCACAGATAAAGCGGCGAGAATTGTAACTTTAGCTGTTACGAACACAAAAATCTACATTTAATTTTCTAGGTCTAAATCTGAGGAAGCTTGGGTAAATAAGGCAAATCCAACTTCCCTATTGCAATAGGTATAGTCTTTAAAATTTCATTAAAATGCTGTGCCACCTGCTTTGTCCAGGAGGGTGCTGTACCCTACTTTCCCCCTCTTACCATGCTTAAGTGCATTTTTCCCGCATGCACCTAGAATTTTTTTAAAAAAGCAAATTTTTTACCCTGAGATTAATAGAAATTTCAGTTCATATTTGCCTGACTTAAGACGGCGATCTTTGGGAATAAATGAATCTACCTGATTCGTTCCTTCTCTGCTTGTTTTTATGCCCATTTGCCATGTAAGGCTTTGCTCTTGTTTTCACATTTCTCTTTGTTTAAAAACGGCAACACAAGGGATTGGGACAAGATTGCTGTGGTATTGATTTTAGCCTCTACAGGTTTTGTCTGCAGTTTAATGTAAGAGAATGGGTACCAATAGACAAGCCATAGTTGCATCAAGAGCTGCAGTTTTGATAGTACACATGCCCTATGCATAAATAAAATACAGCCTCTTCAAGGCAAGAGAAAGTGCATTTTCACTATTTACAACCCATGTTTCTCACCTATAATGTATCACCCCCCTTTGCCTTGTTCTACAGTCTTATTTCTTCATTTTGTATAATAATAACGTGTGGAATAGCTGTACTCAGTGTCCTTTGGGCAACAGTACCTATCCTAGGAAAGAATTTCATCTTTATAGTGATACTTAATTTGTAATTAGCAAAGGAACACCTCATAGATGAATCAAATATTGACAGAAAAATAGAAGAAGTGATAAATGTCAAAAGGAAAAATGGAAATCTCCTTGTGAAAGCATGCAGATCTGAATGAGTACAGACTTTGAGAATACTCCGGAATTAAATGCAATGAATGTTTTAATATGGGCAGTGGTGCATCAGGAGTGGTGAACTCATATTCCAGATGAACAAACATTTAAAGAAGCTGAATGCAATTAAAATAGCACCTATCAAACAATGGATGTCGAAAAATAAAGCCAAGCTGAGAACTGGTGGTGACTCAGGGAGCTGCATGAAAAAAAAAAAGAGAGGAGCTCAAGGAACACTGGCTTCTCTCACAGAATTGACTAGACTTATGTGACTGCTGTTGATATTCCCATGATACTGTCACTTATAGAACATTTATTTTTTATTATAAAAGCAATTCTGGATATGTGTAAAATTCTAAGTCTTCTGGTGGGAGCAATTTAAAACTGAATAATGCTGTCCTGAGGGGATTGTACTACTCTCTGGGTTTTGTTTTTAGGTTTAACTCGTCACAGGAAAAACTTCTTCTCCAGAAGTAATTATTATTAGTTGTGACCCTTGAGAACAATGGAGAAAGAGTTACTAAAGAGTTGTGAGGAAGCTTTTAATTCAAATGTTAAATTCACTTTTAGGAAAACAGGGGGGACTAGAAATCAGATTGAAACTGTCCAGCAGAATTTTGGCCAGTCTGGTCAGGGTTATTACCAACCTGCCATTCAGCTGTTTATGGGTTGCTACAAGCAGATATTCACACAATTTCTTTGGAGATTTTATTTTATGGATACAACATTATATTTTATATTTTTTCAGTAAAAAAAGGTCATACCTGGTCTGAGCTTTTACCTTTATCAGTTCAAGAGAAAAAAGAAGATAGAAAATAACTTAAAGATTTCACCTGCATCTGTTTCAGATGAGAAATCCATTGCATTTCTCAGCCTGCAAAATGAGCTCTGGTTATGCTTGCTGTATTTGTACCCTATAGCCCTAGAAGGGTAATGTTACAATAAGGGCTCAGTTCTGTGTTCAGTGAATAGGGTAAGGAACAGTCTTTTTAAATGAGTTTCCTTTTCTTTTTTTTAGGATGCAGTCATTATTTATACATGTTTTAGTCTCAAAAACAATGACTGAAAATGCACTGCAAGTGACTTCTAAGAAACAGAGAATGAGAAAAATAATTTTATACCCATGGGACTTTTATTTCAGAGAGACTTATTTCACAGAGGCTTGGGCACCTTAAAATTAAACATTTTGCTAAATAAGAACTGTAGAAATTTGATGTAAAACCAAAACTTTTTTCTATCATGGCCAAATGTAAACTGTTTACAGAGGATAGACATTTATACAGTAGAATAAAAATAACTACTCTGGGGTTCAGAGTCCCCAGAATTTCACAATAATTCTTGTAACTTAGCAGCTCTGTTGTAGTTATGTGGTACCTGCCATTGCTGTGTAATGAAATACAGTAGTCCTCATCTATAATTGGCTTTTGGGCTGTGAAGACGTGTTCCTCGTATGCCTTTTCAAATATGTCCTTAGTTCTTGCCAGGAATGACATTTAAATCCTTGTATCACATAAAGTTTCTTTTTTTATTTCTTTATTTATTTCACACTTTTTCTTTGCCTGAGTCAAATTCATACGCTGGTTTTGTTTTTCAGGGAATTTAGTGAGATACTTGTGAATGAGAGGATAAAAACTGCTGCTTTACCTTGCTGTTTATGATGTTTGTATAGAAACTTATTTCAGTAAAGCAAGGAAGGAATGTAACTGTTGGTCTTCACAGGCATAGGACAAAATGGCCTTCAGTCAGCATAACCATACTATGTTTTTACTTAAAGATGTGAGGACGAATTCAATATAACATGCTGTAATTTTTTCCTTGATATTATATGATTGTCGAGTTATTATGTCACTTTGTCAGGTTCAGTATGTTTTACTTTCTGGTGTTGCCATACAGTCTCAATGCAAAGCCAGGCAGACAAATTTCTGTGAATATGTTGTGAGCTGTGTTATGTTGTGTGGACTTAAGGGGAGGTGGAAAGATATTTGAAGTGTTTTTCTACAGTATGACTTCAGAGCAGTTAGAAGAATTGAGGAGCATATGTTGGGTTACATCAACAGCAAAATTCCTCTAGGAGCCAGCTAAAGTGGAAAAGGTTTAGCTGCCTTCTAATAAATCCAACCTGACTTCAGATACCTAGTTGAAGAACGGAGTTAGGAGCTTGCCAAATTCATCTCCCTCTATAGTCAGCAGAAAAGAAAGCTGTCAGCCCAACAGCAATCTGAGTCGTCTGCTGAAAGTGAACCTTTCTCTCCATGGGTGGTTGTGAAGCCTGCGACAAACACACTTCTAGCATTAGCTCCTCAGCCTAACTTTGGGCAGGAGGAACCCAGACATGGGCCACTGACCTTGCCCAGAACAACATGGCCTGCTGCAGCACCCCTGCCTCGGGAGTCAGGGAGGAGCCTCACTGCATTAAGTCTGTAGTTAAAATACTACTGTGTTAGTGAGTGTTTCACTAGAGTGAGTTTACTCTTGGTGGAAGCAATCTGACAGGTCTACAAGATGACGTTGTCTACTTACACCAGCCTTTACTGAAATGGCACGTCTATTTCCAGCTATTTGAAACTGTATTTTCTTTTTCAAGAAGACCAAGTAGGGCTTGTTATTGACAAAATAGAGAAGGGGTTTTTCTGTTAGTTTGTTTTTTTCCCTGGGGCAGAGTGAGAGCACTACCTCAGCCAATCGTTTCTGATGATGCTAACTGCTAACATTGAATTCAACTTGGGTGTAAAATAAGACAACATGGAAAGCTACTGTGTATTTGTCTGTCTTTACCATCTCACATGAAATCAAAACCTATTCAGCAGCTAAAAGTCTAGTATACACCTGTAACTAAGGGCAATATATGAATATAGTAATAGAAATTAATAATGAGAATCCAGATAATATAAAAGGAAAAAGGGGAAGAACTGAAATGCACAGTCATGATCATTACACAGCCTTAAGTCCATTCCTGCCATGCTCCCTGAAAAAAACAAAACCTAGAAATACAAGTGTAACACTTCCATCCGTAAAATTGACCTTTTTATGGTTTGTATCCCTGCAATGCAAAAAGAAGGTCTTTTTTTCTGCAGTTTTACAGAATCCAGACTAAAGTTATGACATCTCCTATTATTCTACCAGACAGGGACAGGAAAAAAACTCTGTTTCCTAAAGTCCAGGATCCAGAAAGCAGTAAAATTATGCAAGAAAATTAAAATATGGCTTTACCTCCTTTGCATGTGCCAAGCACAACCTGATACAGTTTTGCACATCGTGCAGAAAGGTTTCTCCAATAAAGCTGTTGCTTCCAGAGGTTACTCTGTGGTGAAGCTGAACACCATGCATAATGTAGCAAATGTGGTACAAATGTTGGATTAAATTTACACTTTTCAGAGTGAATATTCTAAATAATGTCACCAATATAGAGAGTTCTAAAGTTAGTTTAGAGATGAGTATTGCAATCATTGTCAGAAATATTGTATAATTTATGATATTGGATATGAAATCACCATTCAGGCTGAAAATTTTCTTCAAGATTATTGTCAGATTGGATAGAAAATGAAGGCAAATTATATTCGCAAATCCTGAATATCTTAGAAAAAGTCTGGGTCCAAAAATAATCTTATAGTTGAGATAAATTTATGAAGTGAGGAAAGTGATATCTCATGGGGCCAATAATTCGTAATTACTTCAGTAAAATTAGGTGGAATATTTCAGATTTTCTCATCTTTAATTATGTTTCTCCTCTGTTTTTTGGCTAAATCATTCCTTATTAAGCTTTTTGACACATCAACATTAATTTTGGAATCTGCTCCAGAGCTGGTTGGTTAAGTCTGTTGTTCCCATATAATTTGGTAAAACTAATAAACAGACTTCATTACAGATTTGCAACTTTACAAACCTTTTGCTAAGTTTGATATGAAAAATACAGCTGCATTATTTATTCAGCTGTAATTAATGTAAATTAGATTCTTTGTTAAGAAACATTTATGGTTATGGGTGGTTTTAGTTGATTTTTACCAGCACTTCTTTGGACGTTTATCCAGTTGACCTACATGGTTAAATACCTAAACTATACCATGTAATTTCTGTTACCTTCTTGAATGATCCAAAAAGCTCACACACACACATATATGTACTTACAGATATACTCATCTCTACATATATATACATTTATAGTTATGTATGCTTTTATATTTAAATACACCTATATATACAGATATGTATATGCATTTTTACTTGCACATAGGCACACACACACATTCCTTCCATGTCTGCTAAAATCTCTGATTATTTACTATAAAGACAA
>JAOXJM010000001.1:147770579-147782918 GCA_026413425.1 Tringa solitaria
GCTGCTGAGAGGTCTAAGAATCACAGATAAATGGTAGATGAAGAGACCCAGGATTTTCAAGAGGTGAAATAATAATGATTTTTTCAATTAACCATTATAAAAGGACATGTTTAAAAATGGTAGGCAATTCATTACAATACTGTGATTTTAAATATGTTCAGATTAACAGATGTCACAAATATTCATGAAGAAAGAATCCAAGCTGGGAAACAAGAGTAATTAAAGCACTTTGATTAAAGTAACACTGCCATTAGTCTCATAAATTATGTGACTAGGCAAAACAACCTTGTACCCAGTGAGGCTCAGTATTTCAGCTGTACATCTATCTTAAATGTATGTTCAGTTCCACACCTACACTTGCAAACTTGCATATGAGCAGAAGTCACGCCAAAGCCAGGTGAGTCACGACAAGTAATCAGTTCAGCATCTACATTTTGAGCATACCAGGAATGGCTTGAACTCAGCATGCTTTTACCTGATGAGACAAAAAAACTAGGCCTGATAAAGGATAATGTATTTTCATCATATTCAGTGACTTTTTGTGCTCCTTTTCAGCTTCACTAACACCTTTTAAATATTTGACTTTGCAGCCAAAGTAAAAGTGTTCTGATGAATCTCCAACAAAAGAGGAACCATTTTGGCTTGTGATTAATACACACATAATCCTGAGGGGTCAGAAAAGTATGCGCTTAATTAATGCTGCTGCCATTCCGTATAGAGCCATTTGACTTCAAACTTGCCATAGAGATGTCTTATTTACACTAAAGACATAGAAATGTTGGCATGAATCCAAATAAATATTCTATGCACTTAGTGTAAGACTGGAATTCAGTTCTAGGTGAAATACAAAGTTTTAACTTACAGCATAATTTCGCTGCCCTTATCTGTTGCTTTTGGGAATTTTTCTCTCCCTCCTAAAGTTCATGGATGGACTCACATTCTAAATTGTGATCTGCATAGCTTATGAAGAAGCATATTATAAAATGTGTTCATGCAGAGGTCTATTACTGCTAAGAGTAAGGCTGAATTTCTTTCCCTATATTATTGCAAAGCAACTGCTCTAAAATTTCACCGAGACAATTCTCCTACAACATCTCCTCTGTTCGTGAGTGGACCTTGGGGGTATCTTACAAACACCTCTTTCACAAATTTGTATTCAGTGTATCTTGGAAACTTAGCTGAATCATAGATCTCTGTAAGAACTGCTTGGCCAGACTGATTTTTCCACCTCAGAAAATGGTATTTCATGTTATGGTAGTTCTGCATTATATATGTATATGTGAATACATCTAAAAATCTGTTTGTGCAATCTTCACATACGTATGAAAAGTACTAGAAAAATCTCCCCCAGTTTCACTCCCACAATATGGAAATGCCAGCACAGAAGAGCTCGCAGGTTCTTCCCAGGCACAAGCACTAGACTGTGTTCCCAGTGACTCATACTTGTCTGCGTGGAACTGCAGTTGAGAGATGGACAAGATGTTTTTGCCCTTGAAATTAGTAAACATCCTTTCCTCTTGGACGTAAGCATAATCACATATAACAAATCACATGCACTTCACTGAGGTAGCTTCCAATTAATACTTGTGAGTAAGTAATATCTTCATTGTAATTTAGGATACCTTTAATGTTCAGGTGTGGGGTAAACTTCTGGCTGCCTTTCTTCTCACTTTCTGAGGCTGCCAAAATCAGCTAAGGTAATTAACTTCACTTGGCCCAATCCTGGGGTTCCCTGGACCTGTTGGCAAGGTATTCCTTGTAAGCATCCCAGACTCAACATCTCAACTTCCCTATTGCCCTCATGGAGATTGAGGTTTTCAGCATTCAGGGAGCCCTGGAAACCAAAGTAGTCCCTAGAGCTTTTGTCCAGGGGTGACACCAAGAGAAAAACATACCTTCCTAAATAGTATTCCTTCATGAAACCTGCAGTCTTAGTGGTCAGTAATGGTCAGTATATAAACAACTAAATGGTCAGTACATATACTTGGTTTCCTTTGACATGCCAACATAGGAAAGCCAGGTGCCAAAGGGGTACAAGAGAAGGAGGTTAATTTATTTCTGTAACTCCTGGTTCAGTTGCTTAGCTTAATACATGATGGGACTCTTCTCAGATGGAGGGAAAGATCTCTATGGGCAAATCACCTCAAGGTCAAGGATCAAGAAAATGGATTTTATGCCCCAGGGAGAGAAGAAAAGCACGCTGGTGACAATGGGAAATTGTCTCTGAACTTTCTTAAAGTAGCAAGTAAATGTGTTGTTAAACTGGACTTCTGCTGCTGCCAATGTATCTGATACTCAGTACCACCATATTACCTGACACAGGTTGGCACACAGAACTATGATCAGTGGCTTACTGAGGGAGACTATGCAAGTACACTTACTTTTCAGTATAATTTCATTTTTTTAAAGAAGCACAAAAGCAGAATTGCACAGAAATACATAAATCCAACTGACTGACAGATTTGTTAGGGAAATATGTTTTATTTTGATTCAGAATAAGATTACACATTTTAGTGATTCTTAATGAAGGTAAATTGATACCACAAGCTGTGGGACAGACCTCCTAACAATTTGTCTCGCAGCTTCACATCTAGGAAGTACAAGGTGGGAGGTGGCAGGGCTCACCAATTGCAATCTGTCAGGGAACCTGCCCATTTCAAGGGGATTATGTGATTTCAAGAGAACACCAGATTCCAAAAAAAACATGTATTTTGTCAGAATTTTCAACCGTCTCTGTATTTCATTACTGAAGAATTTCTGACTATCAAGTACCTATTGACTAGATTACATCATAAGGTAAAAAAACCATACCATTTTCTAGATATCCTGTTTGCTGTTCATCTCTAGCACCATTCTCATGGGTAATTTGCATGGTTATCTTTCACTGACTGCCATTTTCCGAACTCCTGTCTGCTTGGATAAATCATTTTCTGAAATACATCTTCAGCATAAGAAATGCTGTCTTGATCTTTTAAAAAATTCCCTCTGTTAAATGCGTTCAGACATTAGTCTCAACTAACAATTTTTTCCTGTGGTAGCTGTTGTTAAATCCTTGAGTCAGTTTTACAATACCTGCCAGATGTACCACTCTTTAAATATTATGTCCAAGTAATCCATGTTAACTGTACTCCCAGTCCTTACTCACAACATTTGGCCTACAATTTTACTATTCAACACGTAGATGTATACAAATATTGGAAAGAGGATGCACAGAACCCTGAGCCATGTTTATGTTGCACTTCTGCAAATTAACATGTAGATCTTTAAATGATGAATGCAGTGCCAGGTAAAAATGCTTAATGCATCTCTGAATATCCATTTTAGCTTGGCATTCACATGAAAAGCCACTTAGAATTGTTACGCTTCAGTAATTCCCAATCAACTTACTGACAAAAAGATGGGTTAACAGGTCTAATTGGTCTTTCCATTTCTAATACCAGTAATGCAATGAACAGATTGTTCATAGTAATAATAATCAGTACAGTATTTATGACAAATCTCTCAATGTGTTTGCAGTAAGAGAGTCTAAAAATTGTTTTGAAAGGATGTGGGTAGAGGTAGGAGAATTAAAGGTATTAATAAAATTAATTCCAAACCAGTTAGACAGCTTCTTCCTTGTGTTTGGATAGGAATTTAAATGAGTAATTTTGGGGCTAAATAAAAGGCAAGTTTGCTACCCCATTTGTGATGGCTTCTACAAACTTCCCTGAGAGTCGTTCAGTAAATGGTTCCTGCAATGGAACAAGGTTTGTCTGTGTCATAATTTAATTGAGAATTTGGTTGTTTTTCTTCTTTCTTTTAATAAAGAAAGGGGATTCCAGAATATTTGAAGACCTAGAATAGTGGGATTCAAGCTAAGGGGCTAAGGGCAGACCGGCTCCTTATATGGAGTTTATTCTCTTCACACTCAAAAACTGCACTGGAAATGTTCAAGCACATTGAAAACAAATATAGCACACTGTAAACAGTGAAATCATGCACAATAAGATGAAGTGAAAATATATAATAGCTTTTTGTTGCAGGATACGATGGGTAATTTCTGTAGCATGTTACAGAAATTAGAAAAGCAAAAAACAAACCTATCACACTGCCTCACTTCTTTTCTTAGCAAAGCAGAATTTGATGTTGTGAGAAGCAGATCCAAGAAGCTCTCTATTTTGATTAGGGTGCAGATGGAAAAGTTGCATAATTTAATACTTTTTTCTTTTATTGATATTTTGCTGTATTTGTTAACTCCAAGTGTTCCCCTCCCTAGTTTTGAATATCCAATAACACTTTTCCATTGTCTCTCTTCTCCAACATTAGTGGTTGTGTTTGGAAGATCACGTTCATTTTTTCTCTACCTTCCTTGCCAGTATTCTCACCATCGCTTTTGTTCAGAGCTGCTTTCTATCTCACCAGCATTCAAACTGATTAATTGTATCAACAGGTTGTGGTTATACCCAGGATGCCTTCATCTCTTCATAGTATCTTGGGTGCCTCTTACTTGTTTCTAACTCTCCTTTCACACTGTAAGCACTTCAAATGGCAAGGTTTGCAGGGGCAGATAATATTATTCATTAGACTAACTGACACAGTTGGGAAAAAAATATGTTTCCAAGCCCAGAAGCCATTTCTCAGATCATTTTGATGTATTAATACTCATAATTTCTTTTCTGCCCAGAACTACACTTTCTGTCTACTTTTATACACTGAAATAAATCAGAAAACTTTGAGCTTAGCCATATCCCTGTGTTTCCTCAGTTCCCGTCCATGACAAAATAGCTGATGCCTTCCTGGAAACTTAACTATCAAGTGAAAGAAGTCTTTTAGAGACAAATAAAATATTCCAGAAAATAGACTACAGGCAGCACCTTGGGAAGTGGCTGGTGAGAAATGGATGCACAAACATACTGGCAACTTCTAGATAGAGTCCTGGAAGCAGGGATCCTGCTGACAGGACCTGGGGAACACAGATTACGAATTAATGATTTACTCAGAAGAGTAGAAGAAAATGCAGGGGAAAGTGGCAGGGAAGGGATAAATTTCAGGGAAAGGCCGAAAAGAATCAGCGTCTGTGTTTGCAAACTCCAGAAGTCCACTCAAAAGCTTTTGACCCTTATTAAGAAGAAATTCTCATTTTTTTCCACTGATACCCAACATTCCATATGCCTGCAAAGTACCAGAACCTGACAGTTCTGTGCTGCGGCATGCTTATACTGAGACAAGTTATTTTGTGTCAATTAAAATGGCCCCTCTGATGACTTGGGATCAGAGTAAATAAACTTTGCATTCAGAAATGTAATCCCTCCTCATTCTCCCTGCAATAAAGCAATTCTAATAACATTTAATAAATGCCTGTGGTGCATCCCTATGTTTGTTTTGTCTGTAATCTCTGGTGACACAGGAAGAATGCACGTGGACCAAATCTTAACCTCCATTTCTGTTGACCTGTATAATTCACAGGTGACTTGGTTGCTGATCCCAAACGATACACAAACACACTATTGTGTGTCCTCATTCTACGGATGATTAGGTGAGAAAGAGAGGGAGAGACGGAGACAATATATGATGTCATGGTACTGCAAGTCCATTTGGGATGGTCAGATTGCTCACAAGAGGCACAGCCAATTCATTGTGCTGAACTTCTGTCTCTCAGGCAGGTTGTGAAGCAAAGGCCTATTATCTCCCGTGCCATGCGGCTACGAGACCGCACGTTGCTCACAGGCAGGGATTGTGCATATGCATAGCAAAATGGGTTTACGGAGTATCTCTAGAGATAGAGCCCTCTGCAGATGATGTGCCACAACATACTTCTAGGAAGAATAAAAGACTCACAGCTGGTACAATAGCTTGAGAAATGACTATATTCAAGATCAAAAGAAGCTGAGCTGCATAATGTCAAGGAAAGGAAAGCAGAGAAGGGCTGGGTTACTGAGGACAGGAGAAATAAGGGCTTAATCATCCAGGAAGGCTGAAAATCGTATCATGAGCTGTCTCATGAAAGCCTCAAGTTTGCACCACCTCGTAAGTGGTGCTGCTCCTATCTGCAGTGCAGCCATAGGAGGCAAAGTTGTGTGTCATCAATGCACACGTTGCAACTTCCAGGGTAATTTAGTAGGTGTTCAGGTATGCATGGTGGGGAGTGGTTTAAAGTACCTTTCTGACCACCTCCTGTACAGGAGGCAGGTGTGCTTACACTCTTTCATCTGCTTTACCCCCAGCTGCCCTTTGTTGTATAAACATGCACGCAACTGTGGAAATTATAGTCTGAGTCCAACAGCCTCAGCATCTCCCAGAGCCCAGGCTGGAGCAAGGCACTTCTGTTCTCCCTTCTGCTTCAAAAATGGCATCTTTTGGCCTAATTTTCAGAGGTGACTAGTGATTTTGATCACTGCATTGATCTACCAAAGGACGAATGCCCTGCAATTTCCAAAGAATAGTCTGGTTTAAATCATCTAACATCTTTTGAAATTTTAGGCCACATGACTTGCCTAAATTGACACTTATGCAGGTGTGTGTGTACAGGGATGAGGGAAGAGGAATTCATGTATTTATGAGAGGATGCATTAGTCCACTCCTGAAATGGAACATGAAAACTGTCTGATTAAAAATAGAGGACTATTCATCCACCACTAAAAATAACATTAGACTACCTCTTCCTCATGCAGCCACACCGGGGAATGCAAGCTGAGCTGAGGCAAACTAAATTAGAAATAAGAAAATGGAGCTAAAAAAGAAAAATATCCTGACAGAAATAAGGTCACAAAGAAAAAAGTTCCTCAGGTGTTTATGTAGAAATGCTGGAAGCAACGTAAAGATAGCAAGGGACCTCCGGTAACTGCACATAAAGAGATTTTATTTTATGGGTGAATGGAGCAGAATGATTTAAAACCTTGGACACATAAGAAGAGAACACAATATTGAGGCAGAAATTGTTGAATGTCTAAGGTTTTTGACTCACTGTCAGTCACAAATATATAGTAAAAATAAAATACAAGAAAGGTTGATTTGAATCATACATATAATCAAACAGGAAAAATACCACTGTTCTTCACAGTCCAGATATTGGCTGAATGTCATTCAAACAAAGCTTACCTCAAAAATATTAATTTGACAATTCCTATGCAAAATGACTTGCATACATCTTTATACTTTCTATAGGATCTTCACCTTACTCTTTATGAAATGTAGGAAGAAATAGCAGATATCTGAAGGAAGACCAGCACTTCATTTTGTTTGGAAAAGTGGAGGAGACACTTTCCCTCATATGCTGCCTCTGTTTTTTCAAATAAAGGGGCTTCTTCTACCCCAAACAGTTACAAGGAAAAAATAATCACAACTTTCCACTTTGATATCTTCCTTATTGCTCCTCTTTGCAACCTGGGAAGATAGGTTAGAAGAACAATAGTCTTTCTAGTTCTTTCTAGCAGGGAAAATTAGAGCTATGTATGTATGCAGAAGAGCTTTTTCAAAGGTGTTTGGATTAATTTCTCATAAACTGAGTTACTGCAAAAGAAAAACCAAAAAATAAAATCAGGTACAAGCAAGAAAGAAAATGTAAATTTTTGTCATAACCATGCACGCTTGAAACATTACAGAAACAGAAAAGAAACTCAAAGAGCAGCACATGAGAGAGTTTTGGTGAATGTTGAAAATAATACAATTTTGCAAGGAAAGAAACAATAGGAAATACTACCAGTAAAGCGATAAAGAGGCCAGCAGCCTAGTAAGTCTCTTCAGAGGTTGGCCAAATATTCCTTTTTGATGTTTTAGAGGGGGAAGTTTTTTGTTTTCCACAGCAATAATATTTTAATGTGTATATTCCTCTCATAAAGACTTGCAATAGAAGCTACAGACCAGCAGAGCTGCCACAGGTTTAGGGCAATATAATAAACATGCTATTTATCACTTGCAGTGCCTGAGGCTTTGAATGAGATGGATTCAAACATCTCAAAGGTTCTTGTTCATACACACACAGAAAAAGACAGTATAAAGGTATGTAGGGTGGGGAACATATTAACACATCCTCTGTTTCCATTTTGCAAAATTTTCAGATCTTAAAGAAAAAAAGCAAGTTTTTTCCCCATTTCATCAAGTTTAGTTGTTTTGCCTTCATTTTGAAACCTTTACAAACTTTCTGATATTTCCTAATATAAATTTATGCAATAATTCAAGCACCCATTTTGCATTTCAAGTTATACATTTAGTCTAAAACAAAATCAGAGAAAACTTAGGAGTGAATGCAGGCACCATTGCTTCCAACAGAGGAACAGCACCTGAGCCTAAGTTAGTGTTTAGAACTATAGCCAGTAACACTGCAATAAATAGATCTCAGTCTAAGAACCAAAATCAAATCACAATGCTGTTTTACATATGCATCTGTATGCAAATGCACATAAAGAAAAGCTTAAGTTTACCCATACTTAAAACTAAATGTTGTTACAGCCATTAAATTTGTATTAGACTTGCTATGGAAAAGGTTGCCCAGAGAGGTTGAGGAATATCCATCTTTGGAGATATTCAAAAACCATTTGGATGTGGTCCTGGGCAACCTGCTGTAGCTGACCCTGCTTGAGCAGGGGGGCTGGACTAGGTGACCTCCAGAGGTGCCCTCCAACCTCAACCCTTCTGTGATTCTGTAAATCCCCTGGGTTTCATCCATTATTCTCATACCCAGTGATACTCGCCATTTGAAATTCTAAAGCCATGGGATTCAAATCATCATCAAACCTTAACAGCATTTTTTAATTCTCTTAGTAGGTCACTTCTGGAAGTATCAACTACATTACAATCACAGTTGGAAATCCTAATCATTATAGAAAAGCATTTTAAAAGGGATGTGAACTGAGAATAAACTGGAAACTGAATTGGTCTGCAGTAAATTTCAACTTTGAGCTCACACCTAGATTTTTGTTGATTAGCTCCAGCATGTTATCAGTAGAAAGCATAGCAGACAGCCAATGTGCCTCAGATTCAGATTTTTTGCCAGTTTTCTACAGACTGTGTAAAAATAAGCGTATAAAATATCTTTCTCCTTGGAAAACTTCTTACCCAAGCAATAACTAATGGCAATAATAATATAAAATGTTACCACTCAGGATGCTTTATCTCTTAGTTCTGGACCCTACAGGATTTGAAGGTCATAGCAAAATTTCAACTTCAGTCACACATGTCCAGACACTTTGCCCATGAATAAAAACATTAGAGCTGACATCATTCCATTTTAGCATATTTTTTGTAACTTGAAACTGAGAAAACCTGTTTGTATTTAGCAGGCATGTTTCCATAACTAGTATTACTGGAATAAATTCTCGAGGACCACTTTATGATTATGAAATATAACCATCTTCCACTTTCCACTAGGGGCTTGAGATAATCACTAATACAGTCAAATTAAGCACAAACACAAATGCCACCCTACCTCAACTAGAGAAAGATTAACATGTCAGCGTTCATTAACTCTGTTCTCAAAGGAGCATGTCCATTTTTATTGGCACACAGAAGAGCTAGGATGACAAACAAAATAATGTCCTATGAATACCATCAGGAGTTCACCACACCATATCAAGTAATGTGACAATCCAATCCATGGATTAAAAACCAAGATGCTGCTTGTAAGAATAATTTTTAGCTCATTTTGTATATCATTGTATTTCCCAATCTGGCACCGTGAACCATAAATAATCCTATCATTTATTAATTACATTTTCTAACCTAGTCAAGAAGAATCCTGCAGTGTGAAGCAGCAGATCATGAATAAATGGTTCATTGAAAAGCAACTCTTATTGCCAAGTAGTTGTAAATTAGGGTTGTGATAATTACCCACTTTAACCTTTTTAAACAGGTTCCTCTAAAAAGCTCCAGGATGGATGTTTTATTATAACAACTTTGACCTCCAGCACACAACAACACAATTAGTTTTGCATTATGACAAAAGGATGCTCTGATTAAAAATCTACTACATTACCTTACGTTATAAAACATCCAAGCAGTACGTTTGTGTATGTTTGTATACATGTACAAACACATATACATACATGCACATAACTGTAAAATGCTTGTCTGTTGTGTACCAAATACAGCTATAAAAACACAATAGGCAGCTGAATTGCAATGGTGTTGGTGTAGTACTTTACTAAACAAATTGTGAGAGTGACACCTTTACAGAAGTAACCCATCTGTTGCCCCTTGCCCTGCTGATCATATAAACTGAGATTATTTTTAGCAAGTAGCGGCCCAGTGGATGAAGATTTGTAAGGGGAAGCAGTTGATGCAGGACACCTGAAGCCTGAAATCTTCAGGTGTTTTATTTCAGACTGGCTCTGCTCTGTTCCCAGAGGCAGTATGTCTATCAGTGGTCAGAGTTCATTAAGTGACTTCCAAGAATGCTTCTTCCAGCTTAATTTCATCTAAAAAGAATCAAATTCACATGCTAGGAGACTGCTCTGCAACAGGAACTGCAGTGCATTACATGGAGTCAAAAGGGCGATGATTTCAAATGCATGCTCCTGAGCCAAACTAAAATGAGATTCCTTGCCAGCAAGACAAGATCACACACCAGACCAAGGCAACACAGCCATTCTGGTCCAGGCAAAGCTACTAAAATATCTGTGCTGCTTTAAACCTGGCATTGGTTCACGTACACCAGCATGTGGTTGTCTGTAGCTGCCCCCGTACTGCTGTGACAGTAACAGGACCATGCATGGCCATAAGATAACTGAGCCAGTAGTGGAGCTTTAGAAGACTACAGAAAGACAGTGACAAGAGAAAATTTAGCTCTCAATGTGCTTTCCTTGGTGGTAGTGAGACTCGTCACTTTTTTCCCTTCTGTTTCATCATACTAGGATTTGTTCCAAGGGAAAGGAAACTGGTGACCACCTTCCCTAGCAAGAAAATAGCTAGCGGTTGTGCACATGACCTTTGTTATCAGTGACAATAATTGTTTCAATTAAATTAATGATAATTTCAATAATTAAACAGCAGAATTAGAAAGAGTTTCAATTAGTCTTTTTAGGATTCATTGAAGAATTTAGGAGGAAAAGTCGTATTATTAGCCAACAGCCCTAGTTACCCCAACATGAAGGCTATAGCCAGCGCAATATCAGAACAAGGTTTCTACCACTGGAAACCACACAAAGACGAACCAGAAACATATAACACAGTGTAAACAGTAAATATTGAACAAAATAAACAAATTAACTCCAAAATTATCACTCTGAATCCTCTGAAACCTCATCTCTGTCCATAGTATCACCTGCCTTTCTGCCACGTGGAAGGTCTTCATTTTGTATTCTGTCGTCCATGTAATTTTAGATTTAAAAACTCAGCCATGGACACCACCCTAGAGCTCTCTTCCAAGTCTCTCGCTGAGCTTTAATAATGTCTTTTACCTAGCTTTCTTGGCATTTGCTAGAATGGTGGGTTTAGCCTACAACTGGGATGCCATCAACCATTTGGAAATCTTCTGTTGACTCCCCTCTTCAAGTCATGTCAAATTCACCCCATTTATAGCTGTGCATCATCTCTTTCTTGTCAAGGTACAACACATGCTTTTACCGTTATGGTATTTCAACAGTTCTTTAATGTACAGGAACAGAAATGACAAAATCTGTACATTCTCTTCTTCACAGGATCAAAATCCATTGAAAGCAGTGACTTTGCCAGTTGGTTGTAGAAGTGGTGAGATGTTTGTTACTGTTTGGGAGGGAAGTACCATAGTCCTAAGTCATGAACATGTGGCCTGTGCTTAAGCATCCCCCTTCTGTCCAATTCAAATATATTGAGATAGGATGTCTTGGGATAATGGCTGGAGGAATAGCTCACTCTAGGCAATTCCCATGAACAGTTTCAAATAATCCGGGCAGGTACTTTGAAGTATCTTTTGCAGTCAGTGGGAAGTTAGTTCTTTTTGAACTAGAGATAAGAGGATGATGTACCCTAGGCAAAAATGACTTCTGTACATCCAGGAAAATTGTAACAGGCCTTGTTTTCAAACACAGCATCTCAGACTATATCTTGCTATTTTAATGTGGGCAGAGGTACCAGATGGCTCCACAGGTTTGCATATCTACCCCTATTTCATTGCTACCTATATTCTCCTCGGAGCCACTTATACCATCATTTTTTTTTTAAATATTGAATTTCCAGTGGGGTTTGCACTCAAGCCAAAATTTGATGAAATGCAATAGCAAAGCATAGATTTCCTGAGTGCATGCTTCCCTTGGCCAGGCTGCAGCATGAAAGCCTGAGGCACAAACCCTATCTAGTTATAGGCAAAGACAAATATTTACTATAAGGGCTATTTGACTACCCTAGAGCACAAAAGAATATAAAAAAGTGCAAAAGAGGTTTACTGCT
>JAOXJM010000001.1:147783018-147793036 GCA_026413425.1 Tringa solitaria
CACGCCAAGAGCAGGCAGCAACTCCCCCTCACCCCCCCCTTCCCCAAAATCCCTGCAGAGCCCAGCGCAGCTCGTGACAGGGATGGACCTACAGCCCCCCAGCCTGGGCAGTGGGCACAGACGCTGCTGTGGGGGGGGGTTGGGATGGGGGGCGTGGGGAAAGTGTATTTAATGACTATTTGTCAGTGTAGAGTCATGGAAGTAACTATCAACTCCAAGACTACACGTAGCATCAATATTTATTTGTTTCTATGGCTCAAAGACTTAACACAGTGGAAAATGAGTCAAATGTGTTTTGAATATGTGTTATTTCTCCTCCCTTCCCCCCTTGGGAAGTTTTTCAACAAAGACATGAGTGGCAGAATTAGATTTAATGATGCCATTTCAGCTCTCACTTCTTTGGTAGTAATTATAAATGGTTTCATGATATGAAACAGGTGTTCCAGCATGGTCTGTTGGGCAGCATGAGGAACATTTTGCTCCCTGATGTCATTGTACATGATGTGTTCAATAATTGCTATTTTCTGATGGAGAATACGTTTAGATGTGCACTAGGTAGAAATTCAGCTGGTTTGTATGTTTCGGTTGGTCCATTGAACAGGAATTTCTTTATTTTTCTGAACTGCATGAGGTTTTCCAAACCCTTGTCAAATCATAAAAAATCAGACAGGAAGAATTTTTGTTTAAATTCAGTTATAGTGAAACTAAAAAATCCTATGCATTCATGATAAGAAACAGATGATTTCCAGAATGCTTTCATTATTTGAAAGCCAAACATTTGACACTAAATCAACTGTAATAACACATCCAAGGATGTCCTGAATGAGTCTGGATGACTGTCCTTAAATATGAAATGAGAAATGCAAGAGTTTATAGGCCTAAATACATCTCAGCGTTGTTTTATCCTATGAACCACTGCCTGATAAACACAAATTATCCTTTCTCTCCCAACACTGTGATCTCCACCAAATACAAGCCTGGCACATAGTCAGAGGGCAGACTGTCCAGTATACTAATATATTATCCAGACTATCTCTATATGATTAAGAGACCAGGATTCTGGGATGCACCAGGACACATCACTCCAGTGAAATCCAGCATTTCTTCATTGCTGGCAGTGACAGGAGTATTGAGATGAAGGCTAGAAGGAATGCTAGAAAAAGCAATATTGGGAAAATATCAACTCAGCAAGGCTAGAAGGAGAGAAATAACCCTAATTAAAATATGTTAATTATACAAATGATAAAGAAAGGACTGCTGGCAGGATAAAGAAGCAGCTGTAGAAGAGGACAAGAGGAACACAAGGGCAAAGTCAGTGATTAGTCTCCATGAGCAGCCCTCAGTGCCTGGCATTTACCAAGAGTGGTTTGATCACCATCCTTCATCACAGCCTGTCCCCTACTTCTCCGGTGCTGCTGTAGCTGCTTCTTCCCAGCTTATGATCCCAGTGGGTGACCATGGAAGTCTGGTACAGAAGGTCATTGACTTAGTTACAAAGAGAGCTGAGCAGAACTTGCCAGAGAAATGATGTCATTGCCATCAGTTTGGGTCAAATTCAACAAACAACTTCAAACATAACAATGGAGAGAAAATTAATCTCAACAGATTATTTTTTTTTTTACAATCTTCATTATGAAATCAGCTTGAATTGTTTTTAAAAGGGAAAAAAAAAGACATCTTGCCAAAATCAGCAAGGTGCATTAAAATGTTTGTTTCACCAAAGATCACTTTCCCCTTTCTGCAGAAAGGCTAACAGATCTTCCTTCTTTACTAACCTAAAACCTGATTTTTTTTCCCCTGATTTTTCTGAATAGGCCACCCAACCAATATAACCCATAATTCACACAACTTGCTTTGCAGGCATGCTACATAGTATGCAGCGCTTAAGGCTCTTGCAGCATGTCCTTTCTCTTTATTTAAAGTTTGGTACCCAAGCAGCGTTCATATTTCTCAGTTCACCTAGATTAAAAATCAGTATTATTTAAGATATAACCATAAACTGGTTATATTATAATTCTTCTTGTTATAATTGGGCATTTTGTAGCAGTTTTTTCCTTGCTACATAAATTTTGCTGGAACTTTCAGCTTTGAAAGATAAAAATGCCCAACTTTCTTGATGCTTTTGTAAGCAACAGACAAGACAAGATATATTTAAAAATTTTTGTTAAAAAACACATATATCCAGCATGTATTTATATCACAAACTATGCTGTGAGGGAATAGAATAATTACTATACTTTACAGCCCAGATAAATGGTGAAATAGAAATAAATTACTTCTTTGGTGCAGAACCAATTACTTTCCACATACAAGTAACTGTTCCCTGTAACTAACTAGCATGTATTGTTTAACACAGCCATCAGAAAATAAGCAATTTTCAAGGATACATTAAGCACAGGCAGTAACCAAAGCCGGGCTCAAACAGTAAGTATCAGACAACAGCAGAATCAGCTTCCCTTGAAAATAACAGCTAAACCCTGGCTCAGCCAAAGTCAATCACAAAACTCCCATGAACTAAGTTTAGGCCTGATTATGTTTTTGGGTGTCCTGGTTGAAGAAGCCATCCCAGTCACACCACAGGTGGATGAATGATTGCCTGAGCTTGCAGACAGACTCCCTGCAGCGAGGACTGCGGGTGCTGGGAACCTCCCAGGTCATCTCGGCCAAAGGGTCTCCCTGAGACCTACTGCTCAGCTTTGGCATTGCGGTATATTAGCTGTCCTACGTAGGGAATCACAGTCCGCAGAAACCGATCTCCCCTTTTGTAGTGGCTTTTAAAACGAGGTTCATTGATTGTACATAGAGTGATATGCAAATCCATACATGTGGCTCAAATATGCAGCATATACAGAACATCAGTATATCAGTCGGAGAGACTGAATGCAATTAAATCAAGCACACAGACCATCTCCCAGCATAATTAAAAGGAAAAACACAACCAACTCAACGGGACAGAAAAAGAAATCCATAACTCATCCCTTTTAAAATCTGGGTAGCAAATACAATTTATAATGGAAAAACAATCTGAAAATTGTTTGTGCTGAGTGAGTGATGGAAGGCAAATGCTGGGGAAGACCCGTGATAATTACAACAAGCAATTCTGATGAAGGTTAGAGCTGTACAAGTCTCTGTGTACTGCCACAGCACTAACCTTGTCAAGTTTGTTGGCAGAGGGCGGGCAGCTCCTGCTCCTCCATGCGTTCTGTCATTAGCTATTGATCACTTCCCATTTTTAAGCTTTGCACTAGTGGCAAATGAATAAATTGACAGCTTCATTATATGACTGTCCTAGAGACATTCCCAAAGCCCATCCTCAAGGGGAAAAGCTGGCTACAGGTGTGCGTATAAAATTAGATGGGAAAAGCAGAGACTCTGAACAGAATATCCCAAAACATTGAGCCATTTCTGAAACTGCCTCATTAGGCAGGAGATTATGTAGATAAATGGAGCCTCCAGCCTATTCTGTACATGAGGAAGCCAAGTCTACTGTATCTTTAGAACCAAATTCAGCATAGGAGGAATTGCAGCTGACCAGGCATTGCAGAATCAGGCCAGACGGCTTTTGTTTGAAACGGGAGACTCTTGTTCTTAGTGAATGTGGACCCGTAGCCTTCTGGGGATGAATCAATCCTCCCTAAAAAGGGCTGGCCTCAGAAAGACAGAAACCTCCAGGTCATGCCATTGCAAGAGCTTCCCAGGGCACTCTGCTGGAGGAGTGGGGTCTAGTCTCTGCCACAACATGTACCCCAGACCTCAGGATTCTCAGGAATCTGCCCCAAAGTATCCAGCTGCCAATACAGCATCTGCCCCCCAGCCAAGGCCTAGGAACCACATGCTAGCACAGCAGGCTGCTCTAAAAGCTACCCCAGCCAGGCTGAGGAGCTTTGTACAAAAGACACTTCAGCCTCTTCATAGTGCCTGTAGAACATGTATGCCACACTTCCACGTGTTTCTATCTCTTTCAAGCTTTTCAAAGTCCTTACTCCCTTTTCTTCCATGGGCTGGAAGTTTTACTGTCTGACATTTTAATTTAATTGCACCTTTTTTGTTTTCTTTTTGGGAGATACAAGAAAAAGCATAATATTTCAGTGTTTTACCTTTAAGGTCTCCAGTCCTAGGAAAAAGTCTTCTGAGGCACAGGTGGAAGCTTGTGTAGGCAATACTTGCCCCTTCTGCTGCCACAGTCATTGGCATCACCCTCAGTCAAGGCAGCTCAATGGTTAAAATCAGCTCTAACACCCTTTTTCTGGGTCTTTTTCCCTTCCTGTCCCACAGATAGCAACTGCTCAAAGCAACAATTTCCCACCTGGCGCACCGAAGCCATAGGAACTTGCTGATATGGACTAAGGGCAAGAAAATTGCTCTATTTGTTGAACTCCATGACAGCTGGTAATTGTGATAAAAAAATCCACCTCTTAATGTTAAGGGCTGTTCTGTGGAGTTAAAAAGTAGCAGAGTTTAAAATCTCATTACTACAAAGACATGGCAGAGCAGAGAACAAGCTGGCTGCCTGGTTGTATGGGACATGTCCACTTCATTGAAAATCCTAATTAATTACCATTTGGTAGCTCTCTTGAGTGTAAGGATCTGTTAGATTAAAAACAAAATAACAATCATCTTGGTAGGTAACAAGAATTTTATTTGTTTGCATGCATTGCACATAGGCTAACAGGAGTTCTGCGCTTGTACTTCCCAGTTTCTATAGGATTTTTCCCTGCACATTTTGTTTAGGTCGAGGAACTTCTCTGGGACTGAATAGAAGACAATGTCTGGAATATCACTGTAAATGTAATGGATGGAGTAAATTGACAGCAGCTCCAACTAAATTACAGTTTAAAAGACAAGGGAAGGCTCAAGGGACATCAAACAAAGGAAACTCTAGCTGACCAGCGCTCAGGTAAAATTGAATTGGAAATGTTCCCTGACTGATTAACATAACAAAAGTCCCAGTGTTTAAAAAGAAAGTCATTCTGCAGAAATAAGAGGGGGGGGGGGGGAAAGAAACTGATCTTCCTCCAAACATACAGTAGTTATCTTTAAAAATATACATTCAAGGAAAGATCTAAAATACTAGTATGAATAAGGAGTTTTTGAAGAGTTTTTTTTAAATGATGTCACTCAGAAACATACATAATTTTTAATAGAACAATATGATTTGAAAATGTCTCCATTTTCATTCCCCCAATTTATCACATGTAAATAAGAGACATTCTACTCAAAGATTTCAAATCAGAATTTGGTAAAATAAATATTTTTAAAACAGAAAGTAAGCTAAAACCAAAAATAAATGTGCACAATTTTATTTCTGTAGAACAGTGATATGAAAAAAGGTTTTCCTATGAAAATATAGCCATTGGAAAAACCATCAACTCTTATTTAACATACATGTAGAGTAGTAAGGGTGGTTAATATTTAACAAGGATATATTTGTTAGTCTCATCTCCCAAATATATAAGAAACAGAGACAGATACTCATGTGTTTAAATCAAGTGTTTTCAGTAGTGTTTCCCTAGTTAGACAAAAGACTTTTGTATTAATAGGGTACCTGCATGCTTGGAGCATGCATGCAGGAGCAAGCAGATCAAAGATGTTCTTCATAGCCTTCATAACTTTCAGCATCATAGTTTAGCAAAAATCTTGTCTTCCCATGATGTTCTCTCTAGGTGATTTTGTTTTATCATCCCAAATTACAGTGTGACATGATACATTGCTTTGCTGGTGGTGAGAACTCCTTGGAGGGAGCCACCAGCAGCCAAGACCCTCAGAGGCTGGAAGAAGCCTGAATACACCTCTTTTTTTTTTAAGGGTGATACAGCATCCTCTGCTCCCTGCCAGTTTTTGTGTTGTCTTGCCCCTCTGACCGCCAGCTCTGAGGCACATAGCTCCCCTAAAAATGCACAGAGCAAACCTTTTCCCAACTTCCCAGTTGGCAGTCGGCTTTGTGCCAGCTGCCCTGTGCAGGGAAGCGTGAGGGTCCACTCATTTTTTCTAAAGAGCCAGTGCTGAAATAACAGATTTCAGTCTATTTGTGGTATACTAGTTCTTGGGTGATGGGCACTTTTTAATGTCTGGATCTACAAATAGATCCAAGCCTGTGAAAAAAACAGGTATCAGCAGCAAGACTCAGAGCTTAATTTAGACTTATTAATGTCTTTTGCTTCTTAGTTACTCTTAGCAATTTTCTGGTTTACTCAGGATCCTAAATGCATCGTCCCACTGAGAATGGTGTTGGGAGCAGGTCTCTAACAACTAGGCACAGGCAGAAGAATGAATGTTGAGAGGAACATGAACTGTAGAGGGAATACAAAAAATTGAAGCTCAATATGTTTTGCTGAAATGTATCTAAGATACAAAATGGAGGCCTAACAAGAACATTTCTTCTTATAGTACATGTAAGTGTTCTGTTCTGTGAGGCAGTGAAAAAATAAAGAGATTAAGAATTATGACTAGTGAGGACAGGATGAGGTCTTGGGCCAGGTTAGCCTTTAGGTTTTGTCTTTCTTGCTTTTGTGGCTGTACCTGCTTGTCCTCCCCAGTTCCTTCTAACCCTCTGGAAAATGTCGACCAACTTTCAAATCTGATACAGAGAGTGTCAGCACTGGGGGACTCCTTACTAACCCATCTCTGAATCAGAAGTGAGGGAGGATGGGGAGCGCAGGGGATAGGCAGAGGACACAAATCCATAGCAAAATGAGCTTCATTAGCTGCACTACTCGTAGGAATGCAGGTTTAATTAAATTAAATTACCCTTTAACTCCTCCATTTAATGGGTGGATGCCACGGGTGAGAGGCAGTTGGAATACAGGTGACTGGCATGACTCTAAACTCTCAAATTTCTCAGTCCCAGACTCCTGCCACTTTTCCAGACAGGCAAAGCCTCCCACCAGCTCCAGCTGGCATGTGCCAGCCCAAGGTGGGTGGCTCACATATCCTGGGGTATGCAAAATGTCTCCCAGTGTGTGCATTTATACGCTTGCAACGTGTTCCTTAGAAATGTTTTATGAACAGCCACTTCAGAAGGTACCAGATGATGTTCAAATGAAAGACTCCCTGGTTCTCCTGTTTCATAAGGTGGTGATGCCTTCACACAAACCACGCACACACATGCACACACTCTCAGAGAGGCTTAATTTTCACTGCACGACATTGAGTACAACTCTGTAGCCATATACGAGACAACTGCATCTGACACAGCCAAGAGGCTCATAAACTCTCCATCGTGCTGCAGCATCAAACAATCAAGCTGCATGCTGAAAATAAACTTTAAAATGCAAAATATTCCTTTTCTTTGAGAATGTAACTGCAGACTAAAAAAGAAAAAAAGAGGTACTAAAAGGGATAGCTGGTTAATGAATTGCACTTTGCTATTAAACTGTTAGTCAATAAAAATGTGTTCAATAATATGGCTGGCAGGGCAAGCTCAAAAAAGTGTGTGTGGGGAAGAAGAGGGTGGGAGTGAGGACGTGGTTCTGTAGAACCAACACGAGACACTCAAAAGAGGATTTGAAACCATGTCGTGCCCATGAAATGTGCTTGAGCAGAGGACAAAACAGCAGAGTCAAGAGTTTTAAGCAGGTTTACTGTGCATGTGTTACACAGGATATTTCAACTATGTGATACAGCCTTAAACCTGGGGGATCCTGCAAAATGGCTTTCACACCAAAGCTGTGAATAAAAAGCTTATTTCATAAACAGCTACAACTGTGTTTGGTGATTACGTGAGGTACTGGTTTCACCTAAAGAATAAGAGGAAAACTTCTGTGTTTTTTAAAAAAAATATATAGTCCTGAAATATTATTTTTAAATGAGCTCTCAGTCTTTCACACAGTATTTAGCTGGAAATATCCAGCCATGTTTGATCTCTGGCTGCCTCTTCTGTTTTCCAGAAATATTTTCCCCACTCTGGAAAGAAGTCCCTGTTTAGTGTCCGCAGGATTTCTTTGAAATATCTTCATGTAGCCAAATCCTTCCAAGTGCCCAATTTGATGTCTCTGCTCAGGACAGTTCTGTGTCACTTCTAGCCTGACCTTCACAGCACGATTTGCCTCTTCTGATCCTACTTTTAGCAAAGCTGGCAAGTATAGAGAGTCTGAATTACTGCCATTTTATTTAGGGTGATGTTTCTCATGGTGGGGAATATGGTGGGTGCTTCTGCTGATGTTTTGTCCTTTGGATGCTTCCAAGCGCAGACACTGAGACTGCACAGGCATCCAGTATGCCTGTAAACACTTGCACAGCAGAGCTAAAGAATGAAATGGTTCAGACATCAATCACCCTCCTTAATTATGCATTTTCTTCACAAATGCACATTCTTTTCTGTTGCTCGCAGAGGATGGGATGTGGGAAATACGGGGAAGACACTGGGAGATCTGTGTTAAGATGAGATCTGTTTGCCACCACCGCCTGGCTCATCACATCCGTGTTGGAGGTATCATTTACCTTTAACAGCAGTGTATTTTAGAAAGTCTTAATTCACTTCTGTCAGGCAATCAGATTGTTGCAAAATATATAAATTCTATATACAAATACCATCAGATGATGCAGCAGGCAATCACTGTGGTAATTAATCCCACATTTTTGTAGTTGAAGTAACAATTCTCATTTCAGGATAGAGTTTGAGTAAGAAGAGCCTATCTATATCTGTAAATGAATGATATCATTATTTTGGGAAATGAAAGTTTAAGCTCTGTAAAACATACAATCCCATGGAGATCTCAGCAGAGGAACTTGTACGTGCAGGTGTTTAATGTGATAAGGTACGTTACCATTTATCTGTGTACTTGCAGACAAATATTAACATAGTCATGAATTAAGCTTTTAATCCCTTTTATTATAAATTGAATATCTTTATTTTAACAAACATCAACAATGCACATTATTGTGCTCCAAACTATTCATTACTATTCCCCACAGTGTACCATTACATGATACGCCATAATACATGTGTTAATATAATGCCAAGCATCTGCTTGAGTATTCCATAGTATATTTCATTCTCTCCCTCTCTCTCTTTTTGTTTAAACAAAGAGGCAACCTCACAAAAGACACTTTTTATATAGGAAACCACAGAGTCATTCAGCCTCACACTGGAGAAGGACAGTAACGCAGTACGTGCCATTTTCTGATGATTCAGGCCCTAGTTCCAAGTCTTCAGATTCCTTGACAGTACAAAATGGGCTTGGGAGCAAAGAGAAGGAAGAGGGAGATGTGGGGAGGTGGATTTAACTGATAGTGCTCAGAGAGTCTGACCAAAATGATGTGCAAGTGATTTGTCACCAACAGCTGGGTGACTTTTCCTTAGAGGTGCAGTACCAGGACCTGCTGGTGCTGGCACCAGGAGAGAGCGGCACTTACTCAAACAAGTAGCACCATTAACTTCAGAATTAACTCCTCAGGAAAATTAACTTGAGGTTATCTAGGTGATTTTTGCTCATTAAGAGCCATGACCACAGAACTGCTGCATGTATAATCTCAGATCAGAATTTGTATTGAAGAAATAGAAACCTTAGCTCTACAGATTAACTGGAGAAATGGGGCTTTATTTTAAATCAGAAAAACTGAAGGGAAATATGAAATTAATCAATAACACCCCCAAAAAAACCCCCTCCAAACCAACAAACAAACAAACCAACAAATCCAACAACAAAAACCCCAATTAGGTGGAAAAACATCACCACCAGAACCAGAATTAGGAAGAAAACAAAGCAGCAGGACCACCATGTTTTTGTTTTATATCCCATATCACCTACCGATCATTTCCTAAGACAACTGACAATAAACAGAATGACATGGACTTGCTATATAACCTTCTTTGGGGTATAGTTTAATAATTTAATAGAGCTGCACAGTGCACAAAAGTGGAAAAAAACCGCTTACTTTACTCGCACACATATAAATCCAAGGAATTCAATGGAATCAAATAAGATAACTAGAGTTTAATGCCAGAGGAGAGAGGAAGAGGGAAGGGAAAGGAAAGGAAAGGAAAGGAAAGGAAAGGAAAGGAAAGGAAAGGAAAGGA
>JAOXJM010000001.1:147802780-147817358 GCA_026413425.1 Tringa solitaria
GGAACTCAATGATCTCTAAGGTCCCTTCCAACTCTAACCATTCTATGATTCTAAGAACTCTGAGTAAAACTCGCACTCTCCTGACACACAGGAGAAAATTACTACATAATTTTCCTACCACTATAAAAAAACTATTCGTCTTGCCTCATTTCTCTGTGTGCTCAGTGATCAAAGCCATGATAAGTTAAATAGAACAAACTTAGGAAATGTTCAGAGAATGGTAGAGCATTCTGACAATGAGAGGTCACACTTTGGTGCTCTCAAAGACGGGGGTGGAAGAGCCAGTGGTAGGGTTGCCAAGGCAGGCAGGGGTGGTAGGGTCACCATCGTTAGCACACTTGGTAGAGATCTGGAGCTGCTAATGTTATTCAAAGAAGACACAAGGAAGGAAGGAATCCCAAGGAAATTAATTACAAAAGAGGCTTAACTGGGGAAAGGCAGTCAGCTGTAAAACGATATTTCAGTAGAAGTCATGTAAGTCTCCCCTGTGTGAACACCCTTTCCTGAGATTTAAATTTTTCTTTGAATTCAAGTTCAGTTTAAACGTGGCTACCAAGGTTTGAGGTGACTGTTTCCTCAGCTCTAATTGATTACAAGTCTAAATGGCCTGCTTGGTCCAACATTTTGTTCTCTTTCTAGCCATGGTGTGAATAATGACACTCTCTTCTACTAACATTGATTAGCCTCTTTCATGGCTGCATGTGTGTAAGCCCAGAGTAACAGAGCACCCCTGTGAGAAGTCCTTATGGCTTATTGTCTGCTTTCTATGTTTTTATCCAACACCATCAAATCCTCTGAAATTCCACAGATTTCTGTGCTGCAGGTTTAGCTTGTAAGAGTTACCTCCTGACCTCCCTTATCAGCTTTTCTCAAAAGTTGCCCCAAAACTTCTGTGTTATTACTTTATTCCCTATCCTAAGCCTCTCGCTCCTCAACTTACTTTCCAGCTTCTCTTGCTTTAAACTTGAACTTGCTTTAACCAACTTTAATCTCCCACCAGTCTGAAGTGCCTTCTAACCTATATTCTGATTCGACTTCAAGGAAATTATTTTCAGGACTCAGTTCTTTGGGGTTTCCAGATGCTGATCCTCTGATTTCTTCAAAAGGTACAGGTTTTGCAGTTCCTTTGCATCATTACTTTTTCTTTTTCTTTTTAATTCCACATGTGCACACATCCTGCATATTTATTTGGTTAGACCTATAGTATAATACAAATTTACATGATATTAATTAGTATTTTTATTAGTAATATAAGGTATGCATTACACTCTAGTGTAATATATGTACACTTGATGCAGTATGTGAGGTGCCTGTAATGATACTTTATACATGGTCTTATAAAAATCTTATAAAAATATGATTGACCTGAGCACTAGACACATTTTAAAATTCCACCACCTTGGTGTGAGATCCCAAGCAAAAGTGATTGAGATGGGATTTATGATTTGGGTGGGAGAAGAATTCAGTCCCTTAAATCACCACTTCTTTTGACTCTGTGCCTATCTCCTGACTATTTGCACTTTTGGTTCCCAGGACTTGGACTCCATGACCTGCCTCTGGCAGTATTATCAGCCTCATCTACCCAGTAGCAGATCTGGCTTCAACCGCATAAGCGAAAAAAAAAATTAATTTGTTAATAATGACTTAACTCATTTTAAAAGGAACAGAAATAACGGATTCTGAAAGTAAGAGAAATTTCACAGATCCTTTGATGACAAAACACTCGTTTATGAGTGTTTCTTTCAATGCAGTCTGGACAACTGTGTTTTCAAGATTATCTACCAGTGTTACATTATCAGAGAAGGCATTTTTATATCTATACATTAAGCTGGTAAAAGTATGTTTGACCACTAGTCTTGATTCTTTTTCATGGAAAGCAAAAGAAAATAGTTTTCCCACAAACTGACTACCATTAACACTCCAGAACACTACCATTCCTCCAGAATTACTCTAAAACTAGTTTTCAAAGATGGAGATTTTATGTTAGAAGTCAAGAGGTACTGAGTTTTCTTCTGCAACAAAGTCATTTGGAGGAAAATTCGTAACTGAAATGCAATGAAGTCAAATGTATAGATGCTTTATTTAGCCGATATTTATTTAGACACTCTATCTGACAGTCATTTATTACAAATTTAATGCCACAGAATATGGTTACCTGACACCACCTGTGAATTTCTTTCTACAGCTCTTTTATAGTGAAATAAAACAATTATGTTTGAGGTTTTTTTTCTTAATTTATGCTAGTGACAATTTAAAAAGTTCTTAAATCTGATTTAAAATAAGTACTTCAAACATAAAAAATAAAATGGAGTTTTTCTACTGCAAGCAGTAAAAAGCTCAAAGCAGGAGATCTGTCTATTATCATCATTATTTTCTGGTTAATTTTCACTGTGTTTGAAGAAGTTCTATTTGAGTTCTTAAGGACTGTAAAAAGTCTTGAAAATCTAAATATTTTTTAAAATCTAAATGCTGTTATAAGAAGGATCATGATCATTATGAAAGAGTTTTAATTATCTTTGGTCTGTATTAACATTATATAAATACAATTACTCATCCGTGTGATAAAATAAGAAGTTATTAATCAAAAAAAGACACTATCCAAGTAGGTTAATTGTATGGTCTGTAGAATGAAACCAAGAAAATAGATTATTTTTTCAAATCTGGAATGGACTGTCAACAGCAAGTGCTAAACAATAGCTGAAAAGGAAAAAAAAATCTTGGATTTTGGCAGAAAAAAATGTTGTTGTTATTATGTTTTTAATGAAATAATTCCTATTCATACTATGTTTAAAAATATGGTTATATATATAAAAAGTTTCACAAAAATATTTGGACTAGGAAGACATTTATTCCCTTAAATGACTTGTGCTAATTCAGAAGTCTCATGTTAGCTATGGTCCACTGTCCCTAGCCAAAGATATAACTTATTCCATTTGAAATCCAGTGTAGGCTGAAGTTTCTAATATTGCAACAAGCCTAACCTGGATAAGCTGTAACATGCACAGAACGCATCAGATTTATTCACTGATGTCCCACATCCATTAATACTTTACTAACAGAACAGCCTAAAAATTGTTTGGGGAGTGGATGCTTACCCTTCCTCTATAAAAAAATAACTCCTCCTGGAAGGACAAGAGAAAATGATAGATAAAAGCAAAGTGCTTCTTCAGAACTGAATGAGTCTGGCAGGTGCACAGAAGTTTGTGCCAAAATAAAGGGCACAGGAAGAATATCTATAATGTAATGCATGTGTGAAGACAACTCCTTCCTCCCTCTGGAAAGACTTCAAAAACTCAGAATGATATTTTCAAGGGAGATCCAACCAACACTGTGAAACTAAATAAAATTATGCATCCCTGTGATAAAATAAGAAGTTATTAATCAAAACCAGACACTATCTAGCTAGGTTAATTGTATGGTCAGTAGAATGAAACCAAGAAAAGAGAGTATTTTTCCTAATCTGGAAAGGACTGTCAACAGCAATTGCTGAACAATAACTGGAAAGGAAAAAAAATATTCTTGGCTTTAGATTTTCACCAAGAGTTCGGACAGTTTGAACTCAACAAGGCACGCACTATTCCTACTCTTGCAGTGTGTTAACCATTTCCATCCCAAACAAGCACCTCAATGTAACAAACTGCTCAGGTGCAGAGCTGGGTTTTTAGTAAGGTAACACACTTTTTTTTGTGTTCTAAATGATCTAAAATAAGAAATGGCTAATGTCAGAGCACCGAACTGCAAAATGACAAAATAATGTAAAGCAGTTTCCAGGAAAAAGTTTTAAGTCACTTACATAAGACAAAGATATTGGAAGTCAAAGGAAGTTAAGAACACAGAGAATATAAAATGAAAAGGTCTAGAAGCATTTTAATATAGCTGAGCCAATTCATTGTAGGGGGTCAAGACTAGATGAACTCTGAATGTCCCTTCCAACTCAAACTATTTTATGATTCTGTGATTCCTAAATTGTCACAGGCAGGGGCTTACCACCGGTTGTGGCAATATAAAAACATACAGAAAGATGAAGAAAACAAGGTATTTGGTGCAATAAATGAACCTGAAGTGCATACTTTCTATTTGGGAAACATGAAATAATGATACAGTCTAAAAGCCACCTAGAGTTAAAAATGAGCCATTTTGGATAATATGTCATTCAAGACAAACACGTCTTCCCATCTACCAAAAATATTTGGGTTGTTTGCCCTGGCCTCCAAAGACAATTTACAAAGACATGTAATTTCACTGTTAGTAATAGCTGTGTAGTTCAAAGCTATTGCATTCTTGGTTCATCTAGAAGATAAGATTTCTCATTCAGCTTTTGCCATTAAAAAAAACACGAAACAGAAACTTGAGGAAAAGTTTGTCTTTAGAATTGACCATACTGATGGGGGAAATACCGATGTTCACTTTGTTGATGTTCTCACTTCAGCAGAAGTGTTAAAGAATTTAAAGACAGGGCAAGGATGCAAGGTCCAGCAACAGAGATGAGTAGCTCAGGGTAGACTAGGAATATCAAAAGTACTATACAAAAAATTTTGTCTTGAAGGTCATCAGGGCCTGTAAGAGTACCCACCCTTTCTTTGAGTATTGATTATGTGGAGTCTTATGGCATACTTAAATTCACCAGGAACAGTTTAATAACCAACCTAACCATAAACCTTGTTTATGTATTGTCAACCAATTTCGGATTTATGCCAGTTTACACTTATTGACACCTCACCTCTGATTCTGATTATTAGACAGTAACAAATGCACCATGGCACTAAATATTGCTAGCACAATACCCCGTGTTTGTTTCTGTAGTTCCTGTACTGTACAGCTTCTCCAGACTTGACAGACTTAAAGTGATCATGAACTACCTGAGGTCTTCCCTGAGTCAAAGCAGACCCTCATGATGAGCTACACAGTGCAAGTTAATGCAGCAGTGGACTATGGTTAAATCCTTATGTTCTGAAATAAAGAAAACATTCACAAAGCAGCCAGATCTTTCCTGGTGTGAACTTGTCCTGAGGGATCCCTGGGTCAACAGATGCCCAAAGTTAAGGTTTGCATGAGGGCCCCGGGAAGGAACACCTAACGCTGAAGCAGATGAGAGCCTCCAACTTCTAGAAATGTGAAGTCTAGGACGAGGACTTACGGTCCTCTCAGCTAATTTCCTGTACTGGGTTGTCAAGTTTGCCACTGAATTCCTGAGTCTGAGCTGTAGCTGGTCTTCTAAATTGGATACATTTACACGTATACCATCTTTGTTTTACTATTTTGGTGTGGGGTTATTTTAACTACATGCTGTTCTCTGTCCTCATTCTTCTTGCTTTTGTTTACTCCCTGTCTGTCTTCCTCACATGACTTCCCTTTTCCCAATTCTCTTTATAGTCTCTAATTTTATCTCCCACACATTCTCCCTATCATCTCCAACAGGTAGTATTTTTGCTGCAGGCTTTGGTGGAAAATAAGTAAAAGCCTTCCTCTGGCCTTTGCTTTCCAGTCCTTGCCACAGTGGTGCTGCTGCTGCCACAACTGTTGGCTTGTGGCATCTCCTGGGGTCCCCACTTGCCTCTAGGTAAGTCTGGGTCCTGGGCTCTGCAGGCTCCCTCAGTGGGGAGTACCTTTGGAGACTTAGTACCCTCAGTACCCTTTGGAGACAGCTTGCTGCTCCAGACTGTCTTTGAAGAAGAGAGACCTGAGACAGCTCCTTTGCATCAATACTCTGGAGGAAACACTCACTTGCTCTCCTTATGGACTCTGTAGGGTGACTAAAGCCAGATGATTCAGCAACACTGATTTCTCATTCAAGACCTCCCCTTCATAGGGCACTATGGAAACCAGAAACCCACCACAGCATTTTTTGTAACCGAGGAAAAGATGAAAAATCTTGGATTTTTATCCAGGGTTTTCTGATGAGTAGGTTCAAAGACAGAAAAATGCCATCCACGTGGAAATGTCTGGAACCTTCAGCTATCCCAGACATAGCTTGCTTTTTTAATAGTTTTCTATTACAGCTCATTTACCCAATCTAAAAGCATTATTTTGCTGGAAGGAATACACAGCTGTCTCTTAAAGGTAATAAATTAAATTATTAAGAAACGGAGAATAAAATGTGTATTTGTTTCTCTGAAATGAGGTATGTGTGTTTCACTGAGTTATTTTAGATGTTTTTATATTGCCATACATACAGTAATGTTTTAAATGAGTCAACAGTACCTCATAATAATGTTCTGAATGTTTTTCTGTAATATAGAATTAAAATAAGTAATTTTATTACATACTTCTCTTTTGCAAGGGTGCATAACTTTCTGAGCACTTTAATGTTTTGATCTAGGAGAAAGAGAGGGAGTTTATTCCCTCACATCCTCTGTTCAGACCAAGGAGGATTTTTGCAAAGTTTGAGTACTTCTATTTCAACAGAGTTTGAGTAATCACAGACGAGAGACTGTGGGTTCTGGGCCTGCGCTGGCACTCAAGCTACATAGTTGGAATACATACAGTGTCATGGAGAATTCGCTTTCCAATCAGTTAAAAATTACCTTTTTCATCTTTTGGAGACAAAGACCAAAATACTGCGTGCCTTTACGATTTCAGAATTTCCAAGAATTTAGTCTGCTCTGAAGATGAGTCAGTTAGGAATATCGTGATACATTAATTTAGAAATTATATCCTTCTCAGAATTACATTTTTCGTGATCTTTCACTGTTTTTAGAATGACTTACCAATTAAAAGAATTATGCATGTGTTCATTTACACTACACCTCAGTAGGTTTTTGAATTTTTTTTGGTATTCTGGCATCATGTCTGTGATATTTAATTATTTGGAAACATTCTGTGGAAACAGAACCATGTAGTTGGATCTGACTTTAATTTACCACACTCAGAGAAGCATAGGCTTTCACTTATAACGTCATTCTGTTTTCTCCAAAATGACTGTATTGAAGGGTTCCCAGCAGAATTCCATTTTTAAACAGAGTTGATCTACAAGTGCAAATTTCTCCGTATTGCTCCCTCCAAATGTTCCCTCTGCATTCTGCATGACTGAAACTTGAGTGAAAATCTTTTTTAGTGACTATGTGAAATAAATGGTTTCTCTAACAAAATTGCTAAGGAGGATGCTGACTAATGAAACATGAATTTCTTTTTACTTTGTTCTTAAAAAAAAAAAAAAGTGAAAAAAGTCTTATTAGCAAGGAAAAAAAGATGTTTAGGTATGAGAATAATGAGAATATAAAAAACCAATCCAGGAATGTCAGTTGCATTGCATGTATAGGACACTCAAAGAACATTTAATACATTATTTATCAGAAGAGCAGTCTATAAGCATGTAAAGATTTACAGACACAACTCTGATGACAAACAGAATTTTAGGAAGGGCACGGAAAGCCTAGGGCTTGATTTAACACACTTGTTAAATAAAGTGTTGATAACATCAGTCCAGAAGTCTGGGCAGCAAATGTGAGTGTGATGGATGCCCCTCCCCAGCCCAATTAGCTACCAGGTAGTAGCCACCAATATCCACAGGCCATAGGACCTAAGAAAATCCCTTTTGCAACAAGTAACTAGCTTCATGATACCACATTTCTGACCATCCCGGGCTTACTAAAGTACGAAACCACTAATTAAAGCACTGTAAGGGTCAGGTTCAAACTGTGGACGTCTTGACAGTCAATATTATAAAATCCTTAATTTGTCTCCTGCCCTTCTTTTTCAGTACTCCAACTATTAATCTCACAGAAAAATATGAGTAGGTTTTGGGTGGACACAAAGTGCTGTGCTTTACTTGGCCCAAGGATCAGGAATCATCCTCAGAAGCACATGCGTTTCAATAGCACAGACACAAACCTAAGCTTCTCTGGTAACCTAGGTGTGTTAGGTGAGCACAGACACATCAGGTGAGCCTGCAGGAGATGTCTGTGCTGACAATTAAAATGGACCACATATCATGGATACAGAGGAGAGCAACGGAGGTAATTGGATGGCTGGAGCGCCTCTCCTACAAAGACAGGCTGAGAGAGCTGGGATTGTTCAGCCTGGAGAAGAGAAGGCTCCAGGGAGACCTTATAATGGTCTTCCAATTCCTGAAGGGGGCCTACAGGAGAGATGGGAAGGGACTCTTTATCAGGGAGTGCTGAGATAAGACGAGGGGTAATGATTTTAAACTGAAAGAGTAGATTTAGATTAGATATTAGGAAGAAATTTTTTTACTGTGAGGGTGATGAGACCCTGGAACAGGTTACCCAGAGAAGTTGTGAATGCCCCATCCCTGGAGCTGTTCAAGACCAGGCTGGATGGGGCTTTGAGCAACCTGCTCTAGTGGGAGGTGTCCCTGACCTTGGCAAGGGGGATGGAACTAAATGATCTTTAAGGACCCCTCCAACACAAAACACTCTATGATTCTATGATTCTATAACAAAGTTCACTTTTGCAGGCTTAACCTTTCCTCTCGTATGTCTGAAGTCCCCCTTAGGACTGGATACACAATCCTGGAATACACAATCACTTGGTCGATGCCAGGGATCATACTAAGTCTGACAATGGGACAGTGACCCAACATGTGCCTTGGCTTTGTTCTATTTCTAAGCATAGCACCATCATCTAAATATCTCTCTAACACCATAGAAGCCCTCACCAATCCTACCCTAACATATATTGTAGTGGGTGACAGGTTTTGCATCAAAGGCAAAATCCCACTGGGAGACAGGGGGAGGAACTGTAACCAAAATGCCTCGTAGTTCAAACCTTAGTATATAAAATATACAAGCTCTGGTTATCCTATTACTGACTATTGCACTGTAACCTTGTACCATAGCTACAGAGAGAACTCAAGATTTCTGAATGTAACCTGCTAGCCAAGAGTGCTTCAAGTGTTGCCATAGAGGTCGGTACCCAAAGAGAGGTTAACAGTTGCCTCGTCACTGGAGTGGTAGATGTCTACAGTGGGGGAATCTGAAGGTTCAAGATCCATATTAGACTAATGATGCATGTGGGAGGAGCTTAATGGCAGCATATGATGGATGGATTATCCTGGTCTGTTTTCTTTTTTTTATGCAACGAGTTAGTTTTATTCAAAGAAAGGGAAAGAAACAGATTCCTGCTTCATCACTATAAACCTACATTATCACGAAGCATGCAGCCAAATACTTATTAGTGTTCATCAACTCTTAGTTTTAAAACAACCACATTAGACCAGTTTAGTAGGCTCTTCTGAAACTTGTAATACAGTTCTACATTTTGCTGAAAGGTTATACCATGGATGATCCAACCAGTGTAAAAGCTCAATGGAAAACATGTAAAAAAGTTTCCAGTCAGGTTAAAAAGCTTCCAGTCAGGCTAAAGCATCTGATATTTGAGAAAAAATTTAACGTTTAAATATGAAATATTCAAGTAGTTCTAGCTGAAATATTCAAGGCAAGGCAAGATTCTGGCAAATCTCATGACAGGTCATCAATTAAACAGTTAACTGCACTAAATTACTGCACACTAATTTAAATACCCTTCTCCCAAACTAAATTTCTTTCACCTTTTGGTACGAAAGAGATTTCCTTGGCCACACTCAGAAATACTCATTTTCACTAAATGTGTATCTTTGGTGTTCACGCTTTCATCTCAAAGACAAATATTTCCTAATGCACAAATGTTATCCTATATAGTTGAGAAAAAATAAATCAGTGTGCCTTTAAGGAGTAAAACATATATAATGCTACTATGTAAATAAAGCTGAGTTACTGTTGCTGTGGGAACCATAACTTTGAATATCCTCACTATTGTACATTTAAATTCTCTACCATAATGTTGCATTAACTTTTTTTCTTCTTTGCATTACATTTATATCTAATGTGATTCCATTTCCCACTCTTTACAGATGCAGATTAGCTACTGTAACGTTCCTGATGCAAAAACTGTTTTTGGTAAATCATATCAAAATGTTTCATGGAACTCACTGAGAAGTGTTGATATATGGAAATTGGTCTTTTTAAAAATTGCTCCTAAAAACCAAATTGCATATTTTGAACAGCACCCTCCCTTTTCTATCATCACTTCCCATATTTCTGGAGAATTAAAGGGAATGGCACATCTGTGACATTTCAAAAGGAAAGTTCCTATTATTGCTGGTCTAATGCTTATTATAAATACACTGTACAGCAAGTTACAGTAATCTAAACAAACAAATGTTAGTAATAAAAGTTAACATCTTGCCAGATTTATCAGGCTTGCATTGATAATGAATCTTTCCCAGTGAACTGTAAGGATTCTGATATATGAAAAACCTGCGTAGTTTCAGAGCTTATTCAGAAGAAAGTAATTTCAGATTATAATTCATGACCGATGACCTATGAACCAACGATTGACTGTAAACTTATTATAACATTGAATGTATGCATTTAAAACATGTCGTGTGGTACAACTTCCACTGGAAACAGTCTCTCCTTTGTTAGGTAAACCCTTTGGAAATTTTCTCTTCTTTCTCTAGTCATTTCCTGCCTTTTCTGGTAGGTTTCTTCCAGTTCAGAACAAGATAATAACAAATTAATTCCAGCTAAGAGTCAAATTTTTTTAGGTACTACATGGAGTATTTTTATAATGAATATAATTGTAATTATTGAGATTAATGTACTTAGGGACAAATAGAGTAGGTTCTAGAGACAGTACTGTAAGAGTGCCCATTAAAATCAGGGTAGAGCATAGATCAATAGTACTTAAGAGACTGGTTGCTTTCAAACAATTCATAGGAGAGAGGTTAAATTATATCAATAAATTATATTATTTCAATGAACAGTACTGGTAACAAAAGTTGAGAGCACAGAACTGAATCAGCCACTGCTCAGTTCATACCAAAATATTTTTCCCTTAGGAAGAAATCTTACAAAGTTGTGCTGCAGTGGAAATGAGGCAAAACAGCAAAAAGCAGACTGTTTTGTTGCTCACTGTAATCCACAGGAACGGCTCCGCACTGCCCCTTCTCTGGCATTGTATTTGTCACTGACTCCCTATGTAATCAACTGTGGGTTTGGGGTCCCATCTGCTTGTCCAGAACCCATTCATAGCAGGTCTTCCCATTGATTTAAAGTCTAATGATATGCAAAATAATATTAATTTTAAAAAAAGTCCGCCCTGTGGAATAGGACACTATTTGAAACCTTATATAAGGAGATGTGGAAGTGCAAACATATGTACATGTATATACATGTCTGTATACATATATTTATAAATGCATAAGTCTTTCTACATTGAGTACCTACAAACAGAAAAAACTACACATGTGTAATTGAAGTGATTATTAAAGAGAGTATATGTAAGGGAAGAAATGAGTATATGACAAACTTCTGTAATTTGAAATTGATCACCAGTCATTCTTAGAAGATCCATTTATTACAGTGTCTTGCTAGCTCTGACTTATATTTATAATCTATCAAGCACTTAATCAAAATGTTACACAGCTTTGACAGAGAACTTTCCTATACTCTACAGGATATGACTGTAAAATGTCTTCCTTTCTTTGACTGCATGATTGAAAAATCAAGCTTTGAAATTTTATTTTAATAACATTGTTAGAGGTCTGTGTATTTCACTTCATTGTCAAAGTCTAATAGAATAATAAACCTTGATATTTCATCAGCCTTAAGTGTTTTCTTTTTCTCTCTCTTTCTTTTTTTTTTCCCCCACATAATGGTTTTAAGATTTTAGTTACTTAGTAGATTTAGATTGTACTCTTGGCATCTTTATTAGTGATTCAGGTATCCTTAACCTCCTTGAACATGTAGAGACATCTTTTCATACTTACATGAGGTGGAAGTTTGCACAAAAGCTCCATCTAATTTATACAGATTCTCAAAAAAACCAAAACCAAATCTTAATCACTTTCTGGAATTCTGTCAACCTTTTCTGCTTTGAATTCTGCTATAGTTTGTCAGATATTAATAAAAGAATGAGTGTAATAGATGAGGTTAAATAGTAAATGTTACACTAGTGTTCCTCTGAAAACGATGTCCAATTACAAGCAATTCAGAGCTAAAAAAATTGCAAGACACCTTTCTGATCTAGTAATTATTTTTTAAAAAAATCTCCAACTCAAATGCTTTTGTGAGTTTTGTTTTCTAGGTGTAACTGGTAGTACTGACCACTAAAAGGAAAAAAATCAGAGTTTCTGTTGAGAGCTTGCAATATTTGAAAATTGATTTAATTTCTATTGTGGTCCATCTACCACTAAAATACAGAATGCTTTTTTTGATTTGGTTGAGGTTTTTTTGTGTTAGCTTTTTTGGTTGTTTTTTTTTTTTTAATGAGGTTTTTGTTTGGGTTTTTTTGTTTGTTTATTTGGTTTGGTTGGTTTGGGGGTTTTTTTTATCTCTAATTTACCAATAATTAAATTCAGCATCTCATTATTACATTTTTGCACCTGGTAATTTTAATCTGAAAAGTCAAAATATCTAGTTCCTGGGTTCTACACATGAGTTTTGCCCTAGGTAACTATCTAACTTTTTTCTTCCTCTTTTTTTTTTTTCTTACTGATATTACTCTGAGAAAGGAGGACGAATAAGGAACTATTTTCTGGCATGTGCACCTATGTATTCTGATACCCATTTGAAATTGAAACCAAGATGAATGATGGGAAATGCAAATGACAACAGGTATATTTGAGCATTTTGGCAGAGAGCAGATCTTTAAAGAGTGCGTCTTCAGGGAAGACTACTGAATCAGAGCCTGCTTCCTCCGTGAACTGGAGGGACAGGAGGTTCAAAAGGACGTTAGCACAATCTTAGGCTGTAAATATTGTGTAATTGGATCACCTCTGCTTTAACCTTTTAGTTCTCACCAATTCCTGATTCACATGCTTTTTTGTGTCCTTTAGCACAGCAAGGTGAAATATCTGTCCCAATTTGTACCCCGCAGCCTGACCTCTGATCTAGATTGCTCACTCAGAATTCAGTTCCGAATGACTAGTGTTCTGTCAGGCAAAATCTACATAATCTGCTGTCAAAGACTGTCAAACAAATGGTTGACTTCATACACCCCATTTCAGTAAAATGATCAAAACATCAGAAAGAAAAAAAAATAAAAATCCTTCCTTGGCCTCAAAAATATGGTATAAAGGTTGAGAGAATACTCTGGAAATGAAAGAAGTCTCTGAAAGGGTAAAAATAAAATTATTGTAAATGGCTACAAAATTCTGAATGCATACTCTTAACTTTTACTTCAGTGTGGGAAGAATTTTTCCTATTTCAGATTTGAATTCTGGAAATTATTTTTATATATATATACACATATATATATGTATAAAAAAAAGCTCTCAGATACAGAGTATAGTGCAATTAAGTTTGGGAAGGGGTACTAAACAGCAGGCAATTATATGTGATCCAGCAATTGNNNNGGAGTAATTATTTAAAGTCCAAGGTCTTTGTTTAAAAATGCCATCAAACTGGTTGATTGGATATAAGCCACCATTAAAAATAAGCTTACATATTAGTTTTCCTCGGGGAAAAGGTAGGTTAATACATCCATTTCTAAATGTAATTACATTTCCAGTGCTATGTGTATTTTATAGCATAACTTGTATCTTAGTAAATAATTTTCTTTTGTTCTTATAACAAAGTTCCTTGGAATGCTAAACGAAGAAGAAGCTGCAGGCATCCTCCATTTAATCCATGTCCATTAGAAATGACATATTTTGCTTTCTAAGAGCTGTACATCATTTTCATACCTGAGATTGTTTTCTATTTAGTGGCTTTTACAAGTATAACAATTTCACTTCTCTCTTCCTCTACATCTTTTTTAAAAATTAAACCTCCAGATATACTTTATTCTTGCCCTGAGAAATAGCAATTCGCTCTGCTAAAGGTAATGTGCTATTTTGCCTCATTATAATAAACACTAATGTTTTTACAACTGCAACAGTTCTCCACCAGTATTAGCATATTTTGGCTGAGGTATTGTTTTACTGTGACCTGTATAATAAGTGTCACATTAGCAACACAACAAATCAAACGTTTGTTAATTTCCCTCGCTTTCCCACACAGCTGCTAGTGTTATCGTGTCACCAGATTTTAATTAATATGATAAGTAACACTTGCAAGACAACAGGCTGATTTTTTCCCCCCTGTGCGTATGTGTGTCTCTGTGTGCACACGTGTAGACCAGAAAAGCAGCAAATAAGAGACTTTTGTGGCAATTGCCTAGCTCGCATTTAAAACAACTTGGTATTAAAAGATAATTCTCTTCCAGCTTGCCCTGAGAATCCAGCGCATGAGTCTGAAAATACGGTACAAATGTACTTGATTTGCCCATTCTACCGTTTAATTTTTATATTTTTAAGCCTTCACCGCCTGAGATATGCATGGCAGACTATCTGAATCTGCCTCATTTCTTTCGCCCCTATATAAGTAATAACAAATACGTGCCTGACTTCCCAAAGCCCTGGCAAGTGGCGTTTTATTTCAGGTATTGCATCCTACCAACTGAATCGCTCTAGTACAAGTCAAAAGTGCCATCTATTTGTAACAGCTAGAAATGCACCGGAGGCCACTGCTGGAGCCGAGCGTGTGCGGTCCCCGCACGCCTCCCCCGCACACTCTGTCCCAGCCAACCGGGGGGG
>JAOXJM010000001.1:147823700-147840229 GCA_026413425.1 Tringa solitaria
AGTAAGGGAGCAGTGTTCCATTGCACTCCCATACAACTCTAGAAGACAGGGGCTGATGTGGCAGTGATACTCTTTTAAATGAGTGGTACATAATACTCATGTAAAGGATGTAAGAGTCAGTTTCATACCTTCCCAAATGCTAAAACCAAAGCAAAACAAAAGATGGAATCATAGAATTTTATAGGTTGGAAAAGACCTGTAAGATCATCAAGTCCAACCACTAAACTAACACTGCCAAGTTACCAATAAACTATGTCCCTGAGCACTCCATCTATACATCTTTTAAATACCTCCAGGGATGGTCACTCAACCACTTCCCTGGGCAGCCTGTTCCAATGCTTGATAACCCTGTCGGTGAAGAAATCTTTCCTAGTATCCAACCTAAACCTCCCCTGGCACAACTTGAGGCTGTTTCCCCTCCTCCTATTGCTTGTTACTTGGAATAACTCCAAGTTACTTTATTGCCCTTCTCTGGACACACTCCAGCACCTCAATATCTTTCTTGTAGTGAGGGCTCAAAACTGAACGCATAACTTGAAGTGCAGCCTCACCAGTTCTGAGCACACAAGAAGACAAAATGAAAGAACTTCACCCTGGACTTAGACCAGGTGAAATAAATTAGTAATACCTCATATCTCAGTTGCTAAAAGTGAGCATTTGGGTTCTTGAAAGGGTGAATCAATTAAATTTACAAATTTTTTTGTTCACTGATAACTGTCTATAAACTCATCTAAAGAACCTTCCATTAAAACCTTTATTTGATATCAAGACTTCTGAAAGAAAAGTTTTGTTCATAAGCTGATGATATATCTATAACATACTTGGATGTTGCCTGCTATCCTGTTGTGCATCATCTCTGTTAAAGGAGCTTCCCATTTCTAAACAAAAGCTGGGGGTGGGCAGGAGGGAAGAAATCCCTTTTCTTAAAGTAATAATAACTGTGAAAGTGCCATTTGCTGCTTTCATGACTCCTGACTGAACTGTTAAAACCAGGAATTGAACTGCAATCCTTGAGAGCATTTGATGTTTCTCTTTAGTCCTTTAGCATGAAAGTCATTACCCAGCTCCAGTTTTAGATACATTTTTATACTTCTCTCTATTCTCTATGAACTCCTCCCTGTCTTAAAAGAGTAGCTCTTAACTCAGAGGGGGTTTGGGTTCACTTGTATGGCCTATTCTGCCTGAAGACAAGGGCTGTGGAAAACAGTTCAATGCTCTTAGACTTTAGTGTTTTCCCCAGTGGACTGGTAGGCTGTAAGATTATATATTGACACTCACTTATCTAGATTTAAAATGGAAGAGCATGACTCCTGCTGACTTTCTGGATATTGGATAGCAGGCTGTCACCACTTTGGATGATAAAGAAAGGGCTGGTCTAAGAGCTTGAAGACATCTCACTGTGTGGATCTGCTGAAACCCTCTATTCATGCTCAGGCTGTCCAACACCTTGTGTTGGGCAGGCTGGCAGCCCCAGCTTGGGAAATGGGAGAAGATAAGCCTGATACTGCTCTGCAGCTCTGGGATGAGCAGAGACTGGCTCCAAAAGAAACTTCTTCCCACCTTCCATGCCAAAGCAAACAGGTGTAGAGGAAAAACAAAAGCTTATTGTAATCAGTAGGCACTAGAGGAAAATTAATTTCAATATAAAAAGACTGAATAAACCAGGTATTTAACTGGTTTGTCTGCAACCAAGTTATCTACCTGAATGGAGACTTACATTCATTAGTTTGGAAGATTTCTCAATCAAAGAGGAGAGGTTGGCACTGTTTTTATATAACGTAATGGAAGCCTGAGTGGCATAGACAAGCATCTCACACTTTGTTTTTAGAGTTAGTTTACAGAAAGCTGAAGACTACTAGGTGACTTAAGAATAGGCTGCTTTGAATTCCAATCACCTTTATTTCCACCTAAAATGCTTATCATTTTGGAATTCATCTGTAGCAAATACTATTGCCTTCAGCCTATTACATTTTATTAACCATTTGCAAAATATCATTAAATCTTAATATAAAGAGTAGCAACTTTCGTTTTCTTTAAGGGAAGTACAAATTAAACTGAATAACTGAAAATGGAAATTAAATCCAGCTTTCCTCAACCAGATACTTGTTCATTTCCCAGTCGGTTGAATTTTGTCTTTATTTTGGTAAAAAGCTGGAATCCAAAGTCATCCTGCCTTAACTTTGGGCACTTAGCTGATGCAGCCACATTAGAACCTAGTTGTCGTTCACTCTATACTCCATGGAGAGAAGTGACAAAGCTTCTCAATAGACATGCCACATTCATCCATTATTAATATTCTTTCATTACTAAGTTTACAACATTATGGAGATTGTCTGAGATCAGATAAGAATACTATACCACGGCATTTTGCTTTTTAAAGGTTGAATTTTCTGAGTAAAACACAATGCATAGATTTGGGTTGAAGTATAAAAGTTTCATGGGTCTTAGCAGCATCATCTGCAAGTCATTTTCAGTGTGCATCACAGATTTTATGCTGTGATATTTAATCTGTTTCACTCCAAAGGGTGAAGGGAGCTGCTTTCCTGAACAGCTCTGTATGCACAGAAAAGGGTAACAGGAAACCAGCTGAAAACTCCAGAATGGTACTGGAAAAGGTTGTCATGATTACTATTTCAGTAACAAACTCCAGAATGGTACAGGAAAAGGTTGTCATGATTACTATTTCAGTAACAAGCTCTTCCCCTTGCTTTTCTTGCAGTTATATAGAAATCCTCCATTTTGGAAGCCTGAACTCTGTTTATCAATTTGAGAAGACAAAGCACCATCTATCCCTTTCTGAGATCATAGCCAACCAGAGCTCAGAAAGAAATGAGGAATGCTGTGAACACAGAAATAACAAAATGTCCTTGTGGCCTTAGCTCTCCAAAGGTACGAGCCAAGCTCAAGCAGGTCTTTCAAGTCTAGGTCTAAAAATTTATCATACATTTCCTTTCATCCTTTACCTACTAAAAGGGCTTTAGGTAAAAATGCCATATATGGTCCACAAAGTTGTAGTTGATGAAGTTAGAGGCTATAACTTTTATGGAAATAAAACTGATTTAATTTCTGTTTTAATTTCTGAGGCTTTATTTCACATTAAGAGAAAATAAAACACTCTACAAAACCAAAGATAAAAATTTTGGAAATATAAGTAGTCAGGAAGGTTTAAGCTATGCTTTCTTATTTTTTTGGTCAGAGAAGGTGATTTAAAACTGCTGAATCAAAAACAAGCCTTTTTTTCTGCAAGAATAATGCCAATGTAGTGCAAATTTGCATCAGGATAATTTTTCAGGTACCAGGTGTTTGTTTTGGAAGTCAACATAAACCACGGCCAAGTAGTTAGGTCACTGCCTTTAATGTGTTCTTATTCCTTTTCAAGTCCTATGCTTAGAAGCAGGCAGGAGGAGGGCGTCATCTCTAGCCCAGGACATGCAAGACATCCAGCATCAGCCCACAGTGTTATACATAAAGGGATCAAGAATTATGGCATATAAGGGAATAAGAAGTACAGCACAACAGGAACTTGAAAGCAATTCCCCAGTATCCTCAGTGATATTCCTCTTCTGGGTTTGATGGGGAATCACTTGTTGCGCCCTTTTCACCCAGGAACAGTGGAAGAGTTGGGTCTGTCCTGATGTAGAATTTTTTAAATCTGAAAGACTTTTCTTAGCATTTGTAAATCCTTACTCAGTGACATGTGGAAAAGAAGACAATATCCTTAGAGAGAGGAAGTTCTGCAGGTACATACTAGAGATTAATATTTCAAAGTAATTATACTTTGGCTAGCAGTACATTTTGCTTTGTTTCAGCAGAGTCATTTGACTGTGCTCTAATCATCTAGACAGAAGCACGTACCAGTTAATTTGCCTATTTGCTCAGTCAAAAGTGTTTTCTAAGGGAATTAGGGCTGTTGTAATTTCATTACATTCTGAATAGTCCAGGAGATATATACTACACAACAGACCACACTCAGGTCTGAAACTGCCTTTGAAATAAATGTAAAAGAAGAGAGGATATATGCCTGCCAAGGTACAGAAATGCTGTATTTAACTCAGTTCTTCACATTGCAAGCCATATGGCAGAAATCAAGTTTTTATTCAAAAGTGGACAAAAGAGTTTATTAAAGGCAGTATAGCCAGGGTAGCTGAAGACTTTGACTTAAACATTACTTAAGACTATTGCAGAAACTCTTTAATAAGATCTAAATTGAGATAACCTGAATACAGTAGTCTGGGATATGACTTGAAATAACATTTTTGAAAAGTTCTCAAAAACACAACTTTAGTGCCAAAGACTAGGTATAATTAAATACAAATTATACCCTCACATCATACTGTGTTCATTTTGAACATGAGTCATCAGTCTTTGCTGTGAAGAACAATCAAATACTGGGCTACATGAGCAAGAGCACAACCCATAGGTCAAGGGAGGTGATTCATCCCTTCTATTCAACACTGGTGAGACCGCATCTGGAGCATTGTGGCCAGTTTTGGGCTCTCCAATAGAAGAAAGACACTGACATAACTGGAGCGATTTCAGCATAGAGCCACCAAGATGGTCAGGGGGCTGGATGACGTGATGTACAAGGAGACTTTAGGATGATAAAGATAAGGGTAGGCCTTATGGCTATCTCCAACTGCCTATTGGGAAGGTGTAAAGAAGATGGAGCCAAGCTTTTCTCAAAGGTGTGTAATGGTAAGTCAAGAGGAGACAGAAACAAGTTGGAATATGGCACTTCTTGATTTCTTGTGAATTAGGAAATCTTTTTTTTTTTATTATTATGTGGGTGATCAAACACTGGAACAGGAACCCAGAATGGTTGTGGAGATTGTTGCAGATATCCAAAACTTGACTTGCCCGTACCTGTCACTGATAAACCTAAAGTAACTGAACTGCTTTAATCAGGTCTCTTCCAAGCTGAATTGCTCTATGATTCAGCAATTAAAAGTAGGACAGAAAGGGAAAAGAGTGCAAGGTTTTCTTTCTGTCTTCCCCCAACATACATGTCTGCCAAAGGGGTAGCCTGGTACAATAGACACCAAAACCAGAAACTAATTGAAAAGAATACATGATGTTGCTACTGGTATACTACACACAAACTGTCAATTTGTCTTCATAAAAAAATACACTAGCAGAGCCATGGGTCTACAGCGGCACATACCATTTAACTGCTTTTTAAAAAAATGTTTTCTTCATTCCTAGAACAAATAGGTAAAAAGAGCCAAAGGATTGTTTTGGGTAACTGAGCCTAGCAATATGAAACCCTATGTTCAGACAGACTTTGGGAAATTTGGTCTGTCCTCAGCAGAGGAGAAAGGCCATGAAACCTAAGATAGCCAGGCAGTACATATTAGTGAAAGTACCATGGTAAAAGATGAATTTAAAAAGGGAAAGGAAAGTGGAGAGAGAAACATAAGTGGGAAGATGATGAGACTATCATTAAAAAGTCCACTCCCACTGGTATGGAAAGAGTCGAAGTGGTGCTGGTGGGAGACAAATACTTCTGGTTTTGTAATAGAACTCAGTGTGTCCAAGAGCAACATTACTTCCAGGAGCAGGAGGGAACAGTCAAAGCTGCACACTGTCACAGAGTTGGGCTGCTTGTGCCTTGAAGTGGAGATGCTGCTGCCCGCAGGAACAAAGCAACACAAGCTGCACTCTGCTGCACTCTAGCATACCTTTCTTGCCATCTGTGTCCTACCATTTCCTTTCAAGTCACCAGCATGGTCCTGAGAAGTACAAAGGGTCATGACTCCTTCAGAAAATAATTGCAAACATCTTAAGACGCTCTCCAAATACTGTAGAAATATTTTGCCCTTATATCACTGTGCTATACATATTTTTCTACTTAGTAAGTGCACATTGGATTTTTTTTTTGTCCCTTTCTCACTATAGTCACCCAGATACTGAATTTTTCTCCCTGCTGAGTGGAACAATGAGAATTTTTTTAGCATTATTCCAAATGGTTTTCACAAGCTTGATTCAAAAAGGGATAATTCCCCACTATATTTTCGGTCTGATTATCAGATGATGACGGACAATAGATTGATAAGAGTCACTCAAGAAGATGCAAGCTCTTGTGTATAACAGCCACTGCAATTATCAGACACTACTAAACTATTATTGATCCTGTTCACATTGGGTGATAACTGAGCATTTTCCACTTATTTAAAGTGCTGTTAGCCAGAAACTCCCATCAATGAAAAGCAGTAGACGAATTTCTTCAAACATGGTTCAATAAATAATAGCACATATAGAAGGTCCATAGTTACTTAATCTCAGTGAAACAACTAACTGCGAGGCACAAATATACCATCCAGTTGTTGCTAAATGGTTGATTACAATAAAACAGGAACCTCCACAAGGTCATTTAATATGTAACCCAAGTATCACTGACAGAACAATTGTAACCCTACAGAAAACAGGGAAAAAAAAAAAAGGCTGTTGCCTCATATAGTTTCAATAATATCAAGAAGAAAAAGAACACCAGTCCAGATCAAAAAAAGTGGACTTCTCCCCATAACATCATAGGGCAAATCTCATTGTCTTAATCACTAAAGCGAGGTTTCTTATATATAATTGTATTATTTCAAAGATATGTAAATCTGTGCTTAATATTAGACTGGTACATTTTGATAGAACTATAATCACAGCAAAAGTGGCCCTTATCAGTGAAATTCATATTACTTTCATTTTGTTCTCTTTAATACTGGGGACATACAGGATGTGATCTGATATTCAGTGTATTATATTTCTCAAGCAGGGCCAGTGGCAACATAGCAGTGGACTAAATGTAAAAATGGCTATTAAGGATATTAACTAGTAATTGCTTAGAGTAATCTCTCTAAATAATCAGTAATTAAAAAAATAAATAAAACGGCTGACCATTGTGATTTAAGGTCAGATTAAAATTGACCAAAAAAGTCAATTGGAATAGTTTTAATTATTTATGGTGCTGTGTTTTCCTTCAACAGAAATGTTTTATATTTTAGTGCAGACAAAACAGATAATTTGTAGCAACAACGGCAGTTCTTTTATCAGCTGAAAAAGTGATGTACAGGATTTCAGGTCAAAAATAACCTTTCTTGATTCAAACAAACTGTTAACAACTCAGGGTTTTTTTGATCCTCTACCATCACACCTGCAAGCCCTGTCAGCAATATGTGTAGAGCCTGAATGAAAAGATTTGGTGAAGACCAGACTACCCTGTCAGCTACTTCTAGAGATGAACCTTTACAGCTTATGCCCAAGAGGAGGGAAATAGTGTACAGATTATGTTTGCTAGACTACAGTTGATGATTATAGTCAGCATGAGATTCAGCTTTGCCTTGCTGGGGTCCAGCAACATGGGAATTAGAATTGAAAGGGTGACTACAGGTCTTCAAAGAGTCCAGCTCCTGCTCTCCTTGATCCAGAGGCAGGGCAGAGCTCCCAGCACTTTGAGGATTGGTGAGTGCCACCTTGCTAATAGTCAAAAAGGATGGCTGGACCCCTTGATCCCAACAGACATCTGTTTCAGCCACAGCCACAGGACGTATCCAGTTACCATGTAAGAATACCTTATAAAAAACCCCAAACAGACAACTCACTAATCACAACACATATCACCAGTCTTTGGAAACTATGGAGAAGGCCATCAAGAAATCATAGACTGTTAGGAAAGGAGATCCTATCTTCAAAGATATATTCCCAAAGCCAATCTTCTAAGCCTTCAAGTAACCTCCTCTTTTTATTAACCGATAAACACATTAAAGTTTCTATAGTCCAAAAAGTACTGTATGGATGGTCTAGTCTGACTAATAAGCAGGAAGCTTGCCAACACTTCTGTGCAACATCAGAATAGACAAACAAAAAAGTCAAAATTCCAATACTTCTCAAGACATATAATATTTCATACAGGGCTCTCACAGAATGTGAGTAGGCAAAATTCAACAAATGCTATGATATAGAGTGAGCTCATGCATCCATGTAAACCAATGAAAGAACTGGCTATTCACCTATCACTCCATCTCTGATCTCTAATCCTGCTCTTCAGTGGAGACCTGCAAAAGCATCTTCTAAGACAACTACAGAATAAAGTTCATAGTGCCCGTGGATAACAGAAATAATGAATTTCAGTAAAATGCAGTTTTTCTTTAGATTTAGGGTGTGCAATCTCCAATTCCAGACATAAAGATGGGTTTCTATGACCAAGACCTTGCCTAGATTTTCCAGTTATAGTGGTTGTTCCAACCAGGAGATATTGTTGCTGTCTGCAAGAGTTCTCTCATCTGCTTCCTTAGACAGCTATAACAGCAGTAACAGAAGAAAATTGGTGCATCTACTTAATTTCAACTCTTTTCATTCTTGACTTTGTGCAAATACATTATAAAACATCATCCACAGTTTAAAATCTAAAGATAAAAAGAAAATCACAGCTTTGCTTGGGGACAGACCTAGGAATAGCAACTGGCTTCTTGTTCATCAATTCATTTGTTAAGTTGCACTGCCTAAGCCCATGGGAAATGGTCCTGAAGAAGTCCTTCACAATGCATATGAAGTGGCATGTACTCCCTGCTGTCTCTCTCCAAATCGTGCTATTCCTATGGTTCAAAAAGCCACCAGCTCTGCATCAGTGGGACCCTAGCATTCCCTCTTTTACTATATTTGCTGGTTAATTTTGTTGAAATACTGCATCTAACAGAAAAGTTAGCGCACCCCACAATCCACAAATGCTTGTGGAACAAGTTAAGATCTGGAAAAAACCAACTGACTTGCTTCTGAATTATTCTGATGGGAGAATTTCTCTGTTAATTCATGAAGATTCGAGCTCCCTAGTAAACTGTTCTAAAACCAACACAAAATTACTTGTACACTGCAATGACACAACCTGGAAGTGAAGAATAGCTGCCTTCCTATCTTCCATTAAAAGGCTTCAAGCAGAACAGCAATTTGCAAGTGTGTCACTTTCAGAGCTTGAGTTCTTCAGCAGCAGGAGGAGGACATCACTCCAAACTCAGAGACATGTTAATAATACGTTTTAGAATAGCGTGACTACTGGCTTGAAAACTAATGCAATAAATACACAGTTTGTTACAAAAGAAGACTATTTATACTGATGTCATTTTAATAAATATAACAACTTCAGCATCAGTGAAAGTTCATTAAAGCAGTATAGTTGCAGGTGGTGAAGAACCCGTGTACAGAATTTTGAACCTAAAAAGATTGAAAGAGCTTCTAGTTAAATCTAAGCTTATAAAATCAATTTGTGACTTTGACTCTTTCATTTGGGCAGTCTGTATTTCTGCCACTTTAAATTTAATGGGGGAAGCAAAACACCTCTGCTACATATCATGGGCATTATTCACTAATGGCCAAACACTAAGTCATTCTTACATAAAACTGAAAAACACTTCTTAGACATAAACAAATGTTGCTATTCCCATTTTACATGTAAGAAACCAGCTTTTTAGCTGATTTCCAAGGTGATTTTCTCAAGATTAAACTGCTCAGGCCAATTAGGGAAGGAGTTTTAACGGCTTATGCCTGAGGTCCATTATTTTAAGCTCAGTAGTATCACACTAATATCAGACCGAACCATACAGCAGTAAATCAGACTATCGGAATCCAAATCTGTAAAATTCATCAACACGGCCTACAAAACAAGGTGAGATTTTCCAGTATTTACTTTCTTTTCCAAAGATAGACCTTTAGGTATGAAGTGAGATAGCATGGGACCCATGTTAAAGGTCCTGAAGACAGCAATGCCTGAGCTGATGATCCCCCACAGCCCTTGCCGCAGGAGAACTTGCCCCACTTCAGGCTGCTAGGGAGGTCCACCATTGCATAAGCAAACTAAAGGTCTGGTCCAGTTCCTTCTTGATGACACGTGGAAAGTAGATCAATATTTGTATGTCTATTTTTTCAGTGTTTTCTGGGAGAAGAACTAAAATCTATTTAACAACAAAACAAAAAAGCTGAAATTCTACCTATGAACAGTCAAGAATATCTGCTTTATCAATTAAAAGAAAAGACATAGTCCCAATTTTTTTTCTTTTTGACCCTTCCTCCCTTTGGCCTCGTTCTTCTTGCTAGTAAAATGGTTTAAAAATAACAAAGAGTAAATAAAAATAAAAGGAAACCCCAAAATTAATCATAAAGAAGCATTTTGATTGATCACTGCAATATGTAAATCTGGTCCAGTTAGATCTCCTTGTACAACCACTTAAGCAAAAACAGAATAGTAGACAAAAAGAAATGCTTCAAACACTGACCCCTAGTTCACCCACCCTAGTTTATCTTCCAAATCCTTTTGGACAGCCACTGTGTTGAATCATCTCTGAGATGTACACTGAAAAACCTTGAGGGAATCTCAGAAGAGCAGCAACCATATGATCCTGGAGGAGTTTATTTGCTGAAGTTTGCTGCAGATACAGCACGCACATCTCCCAGCAGAGCTGCACGAGCAAAGAAGCAACAGAATCCTATAAAAGCACTCTGTAAAAGTAATGAGCATAACAGAACAAAGTTAGGCTTATAACCCAAACTGCAATATTCTTAGCATTAATTCCAAACACTGTTTCTGATCATCTAGCAGCAGGGCGCAGAAATGCAAGAGGAACTAGCGAACAAAGAGAGTCTTGACATTCACTCCCTCTTAATACAGGCTCAGAAGGCATCAGCGAGAAGCTGCAGTTCGGTATCACACAATTATGTGCCTCATTCATTAGTACCACACCATTGACTACACCATGAAAGAAATGACAAATTAGCAATTTCACAGGACTAGCATAATACTATCATTTGTATCACAAAGTCAGCAAAATCTAACCTCCAATAATTCAGCTCACCATTCCAACCCAAGGCTGGCCATCAATACGGTTTTATGTGCCTTGTACTAATCACTAAAGTCAGATAATATGCAAGGTTAATGGTTGCAGACAGTCTGGGGAAATATCCAAGATCTGATAAGGAAACCCCACATTATTGCTGTTCTATGTGTGTATATCCCAATCAAGAATAGGCAAAGGAAGGAAATCAATGCTTAAGGCAGTTATAATACATCTCTTGGTGTAACATATAAATTGGCCCTTCATTGCCCATTCACATTTCAGTTAATAAATAGTTCAGACATAGGACACATGGATAGTGAAGAAGTGTAACCATTGTATGTTTGTCTCTCTTACTTTAGATTTATGCTGTCTAAGTAAAACAGACTCTATCCAGTGTTTTTCAATTACTCCACTAGCCTTTTGAAGAAAATAAGAAGTGATGCTTAATCCTGATTGGTAGTTTGTTATATAGCCCACCACCTGAAAGGAACTTGATGCATTTTCTCTCATTTAAACAGGAAGATAATCAACCAGAATATTCTCATTCTAATTGTACCCCACCATTCCTTACAGTCACGAATATATATCTCATCTCCACTGCTGATAACGAAAATTCTTTTTTTCCATACTGGTTACAGAAGACTGGAAGTTGATTTCCTTTTCTGTTTAGCACTGAGCTATCCAATGATATTCTCTAGTAATTTGCAGAATAAGAGGTCTGACCTCGATAAGCTCATGCACATTTTTTAATGAAGTGTTGCTCATAATATATAAACTCACATCATTTCAGCCTGTACCTGTCCAATGTTCCTAAAATATCAAACCCTATACTTTGAAACATTTTTTTTTAACCAGCCGTTTTCCCCCTCTAATGTAATTACATCATTTTATCCTCTGCAAACCAAAACCAAAACCCGGCAGGCAGTGTATTTAATTTGTAACCATACCACTAAATGCAAATGTAAAATTGGCAGCTTTGATGTTGCAGCATTAAATATAGCTTATCTCACCAGTGACAGTGAGAAACAGACACTCTCTTAGGACTGTGAGTTATGACAGTCTCTCCAATGAGTGAAAAATCATCCCTGTACAGCTGTCACTGATGAGATTTTCCTTTTCTATTTTCTTATGGCATGTGAGGGCTTCAGCGTAGTTGGAGCCACCACTCTGGTGGCAAAGATGGAAACTGCTTTAACACAGTGCAGCGTGCCCTTTTGTCTGCACAGTTTTCTTTGCCATATTTAAAAAAAAAAACAACACCCACACACACACAAAAAAAAACCACACCAAAAAACCCACAAAAAACCATCATACTTTAAAAAAATCATGCTGGACCCAGTAACTAGCAGATATTAAATTAATGTACTATTTGAAGAAGGTATTAGAAAATGACAAGCACACAGAGCCAAGGATTAAGAGGTGTCTCCAGTGCTCACATCATGCAAAGCATGGCTTCTTTTTGCAGAGGTATATAGGTTTACCTTTACTCACTTTAGTATAAGAAATGCACAGTGTTGTTCTTTAAGGATAGCATCGTAGTACCATGGAGCTTCAGTCACAGCTGAGCACACTTGTTCTGGGCACTGCGTAAACAAACTCAGCACAAAATATCTTTCCAGAAAGTTTGCAGTCTGAAAAGAATAGTTTGCAATTCACACACTGAGTTTACTGAGAAGAGAGCAGACTAGTAAGAAGTGCTACTAAATCCTGGGAAGTGAGGTTTTTTCATTCTGTAAGTGTGAAATAGAAACACCTGTGTCTTTCAAAATTCTCTTGGAAATTTCAATCATAACAATGTTAGATAAACACTGGGTGATAAATACTGGTGGACAAGGGAGATGCTTAACATTTCATACATACCTTAATTTACCTGTCTCTGTCTAACTATATGGCATTACATGCCTATAACCCTTTTGCAGTCTTTGTGTGGGCAACAGATAATTGCAGGAGGATTGCTGGCCAAAGGGCACAAACAGGATGTGCAGTCACTTCTTCCACAAGAGGACTACAGGAACCAGATTCAGTTAGCTGCGCTCAGATTAAAAAGACAGGGGAATGGCTGCTAAGATCTATGTGAGCAACCTTTGTTTTGCTTTATCTATTTTATGTATCTTTGAATGAGTTGACTATGAGTTTATTTAATAAAACATTTGGGGGTTCCTTTAACTAGCCAGTGCTCATATATCATCCTCTCCTTCCCCCCTCCAAAAAAGAGTTCCCTGGCAGATAACATGTACACTTGACCCCTCATGTTCACATCCCACAGAAATGAAGGGAGGAAGTGGTGAAAAACCAGCGATCAAACCCCAGAAGTTTCTCTAATAAGGGCAAGGCAACCGAGCTTCTCATTTCAGATCTGCAGTCCAGAGGAGCCCAAAATGCATCTCATATGCAGCCCATTTTGCAAGTCTTCTATGTCTGACTATAACCCGCTTGTGAATAACTATGAGAACAGCTTGTACAGCTTTGCTTCCTCCTGCTTGTACTTTCTAGCAGATGTATTCTTGTAATACCAACTGTTTGGTGGCCAAGTACACAATAAAGTCTTCCTTAGTCCCAATTTTCATGTCCCTTCTCTCATGACTGCTCTTTTCCCTGCTCTTACCAGCCGTCACCCCCCAAACCTTCCCTTTTTTTCAGGGCACTTCTGAGTGAAACTTTCTGCTGCCCTCAGCTTCTCTCTTACCTTGACCTAGTGCTTGCCAAGAGCAAGCCCCTCTACTTTATCCACTGTTTTCTATTTGATAGTAAGAAGGGGACACCTGTCTGTTCTAACAAGCCATTACCTTAAATGCAAGATGCTTCAAAGAATTATTCTTATGTGCTTTTTGTGATCCTTGTGGTTAGACTGACCACTGTGTGAATACCCACAAAGCAACATCAACGATCTTCTTCAAAATCTTCCTCAAAATACTCATTCAAAAATAGGCAGACCTCCAGTGGCCTTTGGTTACAGATGTAAATTATGACCAAAATACTGTCCTTGCTTTTATGCATTTTCTTTGCATGTGTTACCTCTTGTGTTTTACCTAGGAGCAAAAATGTTGGGGAACACTACTAGGAACCTGTATAATGCCTCATTTCAAAATTGATAAGCTAGCCCAGAGGGCTGGGGATTTCCATTTTGAAATACTTCATTAATTGAAGAAAAGCCCCTTGAGTTATATGCTTCCAAGAGTCTTCAAAAGAGAAGTCTTAACAGATATTCATCCCCCTTTTTTCTAGCTAGAAGATCATCATAGATTAATTATTTTTTTTTAATTCCACTAACAGAGGACTCATGCCAGGATCAAATTTTGACAATGTGGTCTTTCTCTGGAGACTACCCATCTCTTGCTGTCTCTTCCATCCTCGTGGTCTGGCATAGTCAGATGCTTCTCTTTCAGGAGCAGAAGTTCTGTGTCAACAGGCAGCTGCTCTCTGGTAAAAAAGCTACCCTGAGAATTGCTCAGTTATTAAAGCAAGCAAGATGAAATTTAATCTTAGACCTGCCATCATACTGAAAACATAGCCGGATTTCAAGGGGCAGAGACTAATAATGCAGTTACTCTTAAAAATACAAGAGAGAATTGACCATCAATTTCAATTTTGCTTCTCTCACTCAGCATGAGCATGCTGCAGTCTCAGATTAACACTATCTGAAGAGAAACAAGTATGCAGAGCATTAGCAGTAAGGCCAAGAGACCTGAAATAGGACGAATTTGCTCTAAACCCTTTTGTCATCATTATCAAAAGTTCTGTAGGGGGAGTGGGAGAAGGCAAAACATGAGGAAGCTGGGGTAGCAACTGGAAAAATCGGAGCCAAAGAAGCAAGGCCCAGGTGACAAAATATTTTACTGTGGTTTTGAGCTCCCATTGAATATTTATTTGCAAACAAGATAGGGCTTTTATGTAATTGTCAGCCATATCTTGGTCCCAGGTGATAGTGGAGAGATATTTGCGGTTGACTACAACACAACTTTCAACCTCAGCAAGACCCCCAAACGGGGTATGATTTACAAAAGAGCCCAAAAAGAGAATGAAGAAAAACTATGTGTGCAAGAATCCCAAAAGGCTAGATGGTTTATTTTAATATTAATAAGAGGATGGTCTCTCCAATGTCAATAACTTTCAGTGTAATTTGTTTTGGTAGGAACATTTGAGGAGTAAAACAAGCTCTATTTTTTTTCATAAAAGTGATATTTTCACAGTTCAGCAGGACTGGAAATTTTCTGCAAGTGAACAAGCCCTCAATATGTAAAGTACTGACATGTTTTTTTTCGGATAAATGAATAATAGTGCTCTTCAAAATCCTGAAAACAAATGTTTTGCATTGTTTTTCTCAAAGCAAAAAGAAAAGGATGCAAAGGTTGAAAGAACAATTAAAAGATAAGGACAGAAAATTGTGCAGCATGTTCATTGCAACAGCTAATTGGAGCAGTTTTACGGTAGCCATTTCAATTCTAGTACTTACAGTACTTTTTTTTCAACTCATATTAATGCAACAACACTTAATTGTTTTCTCTTCGTCTTGGAGATACTGTATTAGGTCATTATTTAGCTATGTTCTTTATGTCATTCATACTTATAGCTCATAAATCAGACTTTCAGTAAGTGTGCATTTCCAGCAAGAAACTGATTTGATAAATAAAACTTCCACTTTATCCTTCCCCCCTCCCCCGCTTCTTTTTTTTAAATTTATAATGGTTGGGTTGGCTTTTAGCACGTTTTTTTAAAATTTGTTTTTCTAAACAAGTGGTCAGATCACAAGAACGATCTTTGGAATATTACTTGAATAAACCATTTCCGAAGATGTCTGCCTGAATCTGCAGAGAGCCTAAAACACTGGTTCTGAGATGTAGGTTGCCCCATTCATTTCAAGGGCTGATAACTCTGTGACTAATCACAGAGCTGTATCTGTCACTGTTGCTAGTTACATCACCACTAATCAAGGCATAAAAAGAAAATCATTATCAGAACTGGTGAACAATTCTCAATGACACAAAAAGTTAACCAAGGAGAGACAGGTTTAAAATTCAGCAGAACAAGCTTTTGTTAAGGTTTGATATATTGGGGTGGGCGGGGAGACAAGTGGAGGGCAAGGGGGTGTGTATTATGATCAGGTGCTGTAAAGTTAATTTTATTTGAGAATGATGGTGAATGACCTCAGCAACAACTTCTTGTATTAGAACATAACACAGATAAAATATATTGGGAGGGGCAGTAAATCTGGGACTGGACCTTCTACCATTAAAGCTCATGCCAAAACCACTCCTGATGTCAACTAAATAAGTGTTATATGCCATGGTTTTGTGTGATAGTGGTCAAAGTAGTTGCATATGGAATAAGTTGGAAATAATATGTCTCCATTTTAAGAAGAACTTGTACATGGCAACTCAATATGCTTTTTCTCATTTTCCTGTCATATCTATTTTGTGTTAATTAGATTAAAAATGTTACTGATGTCAGAACAATGAAAATGGTATGTAGAAATGATATGTTGCTTAGACATATGGTAACAACTTTGAAACTAAAGAAGGTGTTGAGCTTCTTTCCTGTCTTCTTTAATTTGATAGTTATATTGTCAGAGCCATTTCTGATGGGAAACAGAAATGAAATGGAATCAAATGAAATGAAATGTGCCCAATGGTGCTTCTCCCCTCAGAGTTTTCTTTTTTTTTTTCCCTCTTTTTCTTTTTCTTTTTCTTTTTCTTTTTCTTTTTCTTTTTCTTTTTCTTT
>JAOXJM010000001.1:147840241-147856752 GCA_026413425.1 Tringa solitaria
TTTCTTTTTTTCTTTTTCCTTTTTCTGTTTTCACTTTTTTCTTTTTCTAATAACCCTGTAGGTATTAGGAGTAACCCTGAACATGTTCAAGTTTCAACTTCAAATACGAGGATTTGGACAGCTTGTGTTCTGAATGGACATCCTGAAAATGCAGTATAAAAAAAAAAGAAGTGTGATATATACACATGTGAAGCTTTCCAGCTCTCAAGTGAGGAACTGTATTAAGGAAAAAACAAATCATTTATCATACAATGTTAACCAGTGAAACACTGCTGACCATGCTGTACTCAGAAATGGGAGAAATGGGCTTGATGGGTCTTTGACAGAAGCTCCTAAAGTTTGCCTCTGCTATTGGTGTCTGGATAATGGTTAACTTAATCACCTTTTTTTGGAAGCCTATCACCAGTACCTTCCATACTCCAAATTTTCTGTGGAAGCAGTAGGGACCAAACATGGCTGGTTCTGAACTTGAAGAAAACGTGTTAAAAGGTTTTGATTGTAAATGTCAAGACTGAAAATTACAGCTGCCTGCTCCTGAGTGCTTTGGCTCAGAGGCATAGCCAAGCGAACATACAACCTCAGCTATAGCAGCAGCCAACAGTACCTCCTCTATTCAAGGCTGTATCATCTTTCCCAAACTGTCTGCCAGAGCTTCTTTCTGGAGGGGAGCATTTTGCCTGAAATCACCCCATGCATGGGGCTTGCAGTTCAGCCTGATAACTGACTTGAGTCAGAGCCTATATACTCCTGGAGAATTGTTCTTGGTGCCTTATGTGTGGTCTGTCCATCCCAAATTGCACTCCTAAAAAAGGAACTCAATTAGTAGTAAGCTTACCTATCACTTATCAGCTGACCATGTAAATAGCCTGCAAAATAGTAAAAAGGCAGGTGGTAATCCAATGGGATAATAGCTCAGGGAAAAAATATGCTATTAGCCCTGCTGGGCTCCACACGGCAAACAGCCCTTTCCACTCATAAAACCATGAATAGATCCGCTGCACAGCAAGAACACAGCCACGTTCAGCAGCATGTGTCAAGGCAGGGAGGGAGTGAACCTGCTCTTGTGAGACAAAAGACTACACTCTGTGAGATAAACAACGCTAAGCCAGCATGATCAAAGAATATTTAAAAATAACCATAATAAAGAAATGCAGAGGGGAAGAAAATGTTCAAACAACCTGAGTGGAATCTCACTGAAAAATAAAGTAAAATATTCCTCATGCCAAAAGGTTGAATCTACTACCTTGGAGTCACACTTTGTGTTCTTCCTTCTGCTGTTTCAAGGCCCTGAGGAAACAAATTTAGAAAAAGAGGGACAGAAATTTATTCCTTGCCCATTTGCCCCATGTTAGTATTGGAAGCTGGGAAGCAGGGTGTGAATAACACACCTGAGATTCACCCATCCCTGACTCTGGGAAGAAGGCAGAGGTTCTAAATGACTAAAATACATGTCAGTTGTTTTGCTACATCAACCCCTTTTCAGCTGCAAAACAACAGCCTAAGTGTTTAGAAACAAAACTGTGTTATGGCAAGCCAGCATGAGATTCCCCATGTCTTGCCCCAGCTTTCCTGGTCACCTGTAGCATGCATATAAAGCCTGCACGGACAGTCTCATCACGAATATTTGGGGCTAGAGCCAAAGCAACAGCTGGATGAACTTTCTCTATGGTCTTCAGGATATTATTTAACCTACCGTTGTCTCCCTTGCTTGCCTCATCTGTAAAATGGAGATATCACAATTTACTCACTGGCTACTCCACAGCCGCATTAATAACAGCGTGGCCTTTTGGGATCCTCAGGTAGTCAGGCACATCTCAGCAAGGATGATTAGAAAGCAATGGGCTGCCTGCTTTTCTTGGTGCCAAGAGAAATGGTGTAGGCAGACCAAAGCTACAGGCAGCAGGTCACCAACACGATGATTAAATCAACAGTTGAGTTTATTTACAGTTTATCAGGAGTATTTACAAGTGTTGAAGTCTCGATTTTATGCAAGAAACTGTTGGATGTGTTTCATAGAACAGTAAGGTATAGCACAGGTTGTTTTGCTGACAGATTTGTTTTACTTATCTATGTCTTACATTTACAATTTTTCAAAGCTCACATATGTACTTACTGTAGCAGATATAAAACATTTAAATTTTACTTCCTTGGCTCTGGGAATGATCTGTATTTAAATCTACTAATTCCTAGTGTTACTGAAAAATATGCACCAAGTTTATCTGCTTATGCCCAGGTTGAAGTAGCTCAGCAACAAAGCAACAAAAGATTAAACACCTGAAATTGGAATTTCTGGGGTGCTGAGTGCCCAAACATCCAAATGTGCAATAGTAGCTGCAGAAGTTCAAAGCTCTAGAAAATCCATCGCCTTATTTTCTTGCCGGATGGAAACTGACTTTTAATGAAGGAAGGAGGAGGGAATATGGAACTAAAAGTTTACACTTTCAGAGTAGATGGGGCTGTCTGAGGCTCAACAAATGCTGGAAAACAGCAGCTGATGGAAGAATAAGCAAGACCAGACATCAGGAGCGAACCTGGAAGGAAAAACACAAGCTCCAGTTTTTCTCGTTCAGGCACAGTGGCACATCTCTCTCCATACAGGCACACATTAATGCGCCACTGAATAAGCATCCTGATTGTACTACAAAAGAAGCATCATATATAGATGAGAAAGAGGCAGAGCTTTAATGATGTAGCAGGAGTTCAGAAAATCAGCAAAGCCTTTTGACATTTCAGAAGAAATCCAGGAGTAAATCCATTTGCCAGACCTCATATTCATTACCTGGAATAAGTTCTCTGTTACTGGAGGAAGGCATAAGGACACTGCTTGAAGGAGTGCTGTTTCCACTCTTCTTTAAGTTTTCCTGTAGCCTTCTTTTGACTGATTTCAAGACCTCTGGGCAACTGCATCAGTCTTTTCTATCCAACTAAATATTGATGTATGCTCATGTCTAATGAGGAGCAGGATTATGCTAACAGATTAATCAAAAGAAAGAATAAAGTCCAGGGAAAGTACATTCTGTGAATATCAAACTTCAATGAAAAACTAAGAATGATAGGTAAAACAGGGGTGAATTTATCATCCTACCATGCATATTTCAGCCTTTGTCTGACTCTCTCTTCTCTGCTTCATTTGCCTTTTTCTAAAGATGAACACCCCTAATTTAATAGAGACTTACATTAGACACATCCGTACAAGATTTCCAAAGACAGTCCTGAAAAACTCCCCTAAAGTATTTTTTAAAAACTTTTAATTGAAGAAAAATTACCAAGAAAGAATTTCTCAGTGTTAGACAGAAGTATTAACTTGTACTGACACTCCTGAAAAGCTGATGTGCAAAGTGAATAGTCATTTAAGGTCCAGGTACATGATGAGGAAGACAATTCTTCCAGCTGGCTATATTCCAGTTTCTCTTCCACCAGTTAGCTGTCATATGTGCAAAGTAGACCTATTAATAAAAGCAACAAGCAAACAAACACCCTGTCATTTCAATCAAGAAGAAATTGTTAAAGAAACGATCCAAAAGGTAAACCACTCTCAATTTTGTGATATTCAAGACAATAAAAGAAATTAAAACAGGTGCAGCCATGTCAACATCCTTTCAAAATGGGATGATTTTATGCACATGTTCGTCAATCAGTGAGGTGTCTGCTGCACTAAACAAATGGACTGTGGCCCTTCCCTTTTAATACCCAGCAACCTCCAAAAGGTTTGAACTCTACTTTTTATTACTTAACACGTTCAGCTCTGAGGGTATGTAACTACTTTTTGAAACATGATCTGTCACAGCCTGCATGTATAGCTGGGGACATCCCCGAAAGTACGTTTAAGGACTCTTAACCTTTACCACCAGTAACTTCACCAGGGGGCATGAGGTAGCTGAGTGCACAGACATTGGCCATACAACACTCCTGGGCAAGTGGTAGCTCACACCAGGTGGGTATGCCCGCTGCTCCACACACAATCATTTCGGTTCTCAGGCAAAAGCAGCTTCTTCAACCCTCTCCTCCAACCAACCAAAAGCTTCTTGTTTTGTTGTGAATTGATGCCATCGCCCCCCCCAGATAGTACCATGCCTTCACTGGTAGTTGACTGCTTGTCTTTGAGAGCACCTCACCTTTCCCAGTGACAGTCAGCCATCCCCACCACCAGCCTGAGTCCTGACAGTGAAGAGTCCCAGCAAGGAGAAAGGAGGACAGTCCCCAGCCCTCTCTTCCTCACAGGAAAGGCAGCATCACATCAGGTCATGTGACAAGGGCACACAGCAAGAACAACAGTCTTTTTACATAAAATGAGCCATACCTGTGACATCTGAGAAAATATTTTGAAGTGTCTTGCAAGAATAACGTATAAAGCCAGAAATGAATTATCAAAGGTTTACAGAAAAGCAGCACTAAAGCTCTGAGAAGCCAGCAAAATGTAAAATAAGGAGGAATAAGAGCCAAATTAGTAGTTCACGTACACATTAAATCCAATGTACATATTGACGGTGCAGGAAACTAAGGCAATAATCTATTTCCATCAACTTAGAAGCAGGCAGAAAATGACACTTTGCCATGGATCACCCCTACCATTGCAGACAGGTAGGGGGGAAAAGGCCACTTTCCAATTTTACTGGTACTTACTGGTTTTAGAAGAGAAAAGGCATCAGAATGTACCAAGTCCGAAAAAGATAAAAGGGGAAAGTTAAGGGAATGTTCTTGTCTGGTTTGTTCAGTAGGTAGGTTGGGCTGTTGGATCAAATCAAATCAAGTGAGTCTGTTACATTGGCTCCACTATTAACCTAACTGCTCCATAATTACAGTTTGCTGTGTAAGTGCTTTTCACAACAAACACATTTTACTTTGTCAAAACAGGCTGGAATCAACTGTGCTTCCAGATGGAGACCGAAACACCTTCTCTGTGTTACACAGGCTGTGTGGTGCCTGCTTACAGCAGCAGCAGTGGAAACCAGGCATCCCCAGTACAGCAGCACCAGCCCCAGCACCAGCCCCAACCCAAGTGGTGAGAGCTGAGAATGAGCCATGAGTACCACACAGGCAGGGAGCACCCCGTCTGACAGCTCTGATGGATATAAAAGCCATCCTGGCAAGACCACTGGGCTGGGAAGGTGCATTTCTTTTTCCAGTTCTTCTTAGGGTTTTTCTGTATTGCTCTGCCCTCAAAAGCCCAAGTTCTGTAAATTGGGTAGAGGCATATAGCCCCCTCCAAGAACACCTATGGGAGTTACTATAGAGCAGCTGATTCACAGTAAGCTCATGCTCTTGCACATCGTGTACAATCTTTCCCGTGTAAATAAGTATTTTAAATATCACCTGTGTTATTTCACCAAGGTGTTTCCTGTGGACACAACATTGACAGCATGGCATCAGTGCACCGAGACTTGAATGGTTAGTTTTTCACACTTGTGCAAAGCAAAAATAACAGCCATTCAGTTCTGGTGTTCTGTGTGAGTTCACTGACTTATATGTCTACACAAGATATTATTTGTAGGTATGACTCAGAAGTCCTCTTGAAACATTTCCAGTGTTCCACATTTTTAGAAACCCCCATGTATGGAGAAAAGAAAGCCTTGTATGTTTTATAAAATTAGTCTTTGTGCTTACTTTGACTTCATGATATGGCATTCTAATACTAATGTCCATCATCTAACAAAAAAAAAAAGGTGAGAGGTGGGGAATCACATACCATATCATTAAATACTGCAGTCAACATAATTTAGGAAGGGGACCCAGCTACAAATATGAAGCCAGAGTTCAAACCTTTACACTATAATGGAGCAATCTTACATTAAGCAATGTAAACCCTTCTGCAGCTGATTGAAGGCTTCTGAACTCCTCAAAGTGTTCTTCCATCCTGAGAAACACTGCCTTAAAAGTAGTTCTGTCTATTCTTAGTAAAAATTGATTTTATTTTTTATAAAGGTATAATCACCAAAATGTAAGATAGATACTGAGAATACAAATTACTTGGGAACTAACATAAGTCACAAAAAAAGTCAAAAGTCAAAAGGGATGCAACTTCTTGCTATTTTCAAGTTTGCATCCTTGAGCCTTAAAGTTGTGAATTTTGCAGAAGTCCAATACCAAGTTGAAACTCTGTGTTCAGGAAACTTATATATGTATGTAAGTAATAATAATTAAAAAAAAGGTAGGTGAAGATGCTGTAAAGTCATAAGCAGGTCATAAGGACAAATTAGTCCATCCATCAGAGACCCTGAAGGAAAAAGAGGAGAGAAGCAAAGCAGCCACATTGTCGGAAGAACATTTGCATCCTGGAGCCATCCATTCTGTCCTGCGTGGAAAATGCGCATGTGCAGCTTGCTGCTCCGTTGCTTATTAATGCCCTGTTTATCCCACACCTTTCCACAGGGCAGCAAAAGTCATTTGACCTCATGCAACAACTAAGTCAAACATCTATTTTAGTTTACTAAAATATACACGTGCGCTTACCACGCCCCAAAAGCTGATAGTAATGAGTAAAGAACTGCACACAAATTCCTCTTCGCTTGCACAGTTATACAGGTTTTTGGCTGAGTTTCTGAGGAGCTTGTTTTGGTTTGGGGGGGAAGTGATTTTTTTCTTGCTGTTGGGTATTTTGTTTCTTTTTTTACCTCCAGAGGCTTGATTACATATTCAAATTTAGTCATCGTAGTTGTAATCAGTATTTCATAATACTCCAACTTTGTGGGTAGCTTGGCTGGCCATTTTTCCAGTCCCTATTATCTTTATCTGTTTAATGGTCCAGATGTCAGAACAATAGAACATGTTAAATATTGACACTGGGGAAGCATAAAGAAAATTAATATTGCTTTTGTTTATTTTTATATACTAGTAAATGCTTATTTTGGTGAGTGTTACCCTAAATACTCTGCACTGTTATGGAACTTCCTTTCTAAAATTAAATGCTATTCACAGGTTAAACCAAATTCAGATATCACAGGAATTAACCATTTTACATTTGAGCAGCTTGATTACCTTAATAATCCCATTGCTTAAGGCTATTCCTGTGTCAGCTGCATTGCGTGACAGATATTTGCTCAGCTGAACAGTGTGTATTGCATGTTTGCAGTGACCCTACCTCCACTAGGCTGTTTTTATTTATAGATACTTATATCATCATTTGCCTGGCTTTATCCTCGTCACTATCATCTACAACAATCATGATACACCACGTCCAACTGCAGCAGCTGCTGCAGATCAATACGCAGCCCAGTGACTTTTCAAGCAACTTGTCAGTGTCCCATAGAGCATACTTCATTGAATACTTTATTTCAGGGGAAAAACTGCATTTTCACTATCTCATACTGTTATGTATGAAAATACATTTGAGATAGTGCTATCTCATTGGAGAATTTTATGGATGGAGAATATAAATATTCTAAACAGTGTTTAAGTTATTTCAAGGTTTTGAAATAGCTGGCTCAATTAATTCTACTTTTAACACACAGTGCAGGAGACATAAGGCTGATTTGTGCCCTACGACCTCCATGCTGTTTCTGCGGGACAAGCCACCCAACATTTTAGTGTGTTTCTCATAGGAACGTTATTATTTTTGATAAAGGATTATTTAATACTTTCAGAGCTTCAGAAGACAAAAAATGCAGATGGACAATACACTGTTGTTTGTTTTCCACTGACGATTTATTATATTAAAACCTTTATAGAGAATGGTTATGTGATGCTCTATTATGAAGGTGGCTCATGACAGATTTTCTATGAGATATCTTCAGAAAGACAGATAAACACAAAAATAGCTTTTGGCTCATTATGGCTTACTTCAATTTATCATAGGAAGATATCTTTTATAGTGGCATCATTGAATAGGAGACTTCTTTTGACAAATACCACCACCCTTTCTGGGACTAAAGTCTCCTTAAAAGCAGAATTAATCCCATTCTACCTGACAGGGCTAAATGACTCTGCTAGACAGTTGTGCTGCTTGCAAAGCATGGACCTCCTCTGCTCCAGAGATACCGCTGGGGGAGTGAGACTATCATGGAGAGAGGGCTTGGTGCTTTATAGACCATCAATGCTTCAAGTCCATATTGCTTCAGGTCCACATTTTCAGTTCATGACTGTAAAGACATTTCAATTTCAGTACCAGACCTCCTTATTGGATTGAACTTGCTTTGCCAACCTGAGCTGAAACCTAAGAAATCTATCCCAGCTACACAGCTAATCTGAGTTGATTTAGCCACCCTGGATTAAGAAATGAGCTAGACATTTCCTTCAGCAGTGTGCAGTGCTAAGGATTTGCCTGTTACATAAGGAAATACAACTTCGTGCCAAATGCAGCGAGCCAAGAAGCCTTGAATGTACCCCAGCCCACAATAAAAAGTGGACATTTCAAGATGTCTTCAAAGCAAATCTTGCAAGGCATCTCTCCCCTCAGACTGAAGCAGGAGGCCCAGAAGATCTGAGAATGTTCAAGGACTGATGGTGGGAGTCTCATAGCTTCCCTGCTCCCCCCGAGAGTGGGCTCAGCTGAGCCCGAGGGGCTTCCAGCACCACAGAGGAGTGACCAGAAATCTTGTAACCCTTGTCTATGGCAGCTCTTTGCCACAGGGAGGCCTTTGAATGGTGAAACTCTAAGGTCTGCAGGCACTTTTCACACCACTTTCTCTTCTAAACAACTTTGTTCAAATCAACCTGTCCTGTCAAATACTCTGGTCTTGATGAGTAAGGTTTTTTCCCCCCTCAGAAGCCTTTGTTAATCTGTTATGTCTGCAATGCTCAGGAATGAATATGTAAGCTGTGCATATCAGCCTCTTCTAGCCCCAAGCATCTCTTCCCCTTGTGGAGGTCAGAAGGCATCACTGAACAGGTTCCTGGTCGTGCAACAGAGAGGAGACAAAAGGAGTAGCTATCAGACCAGTTCCTAGCTCAATGATGGATTTTGGCACGTTCTGCAAAGACTGCAAACCACCAAGCAGTGCTGTTTGACAGTGCGTGTTGCCCAATTTAATTATATCTTATTTCAAACAAAGACAAGTAAACATCCACTGTACACCAGAGCACAGTGGAACCAAAGGCACAATAGCTGCAGGAGTGTATAATACTCCATTAAGGAAAAAAAAAAAAACATGTTAAAATAATGTTCAAATAGCCTACTTAAGCATTCAGAGACCAGAAAATACCCAATATAGGGTTGTTTATACGGTCAGCAGGCTGCCTGTACAGTGCTGTCTAGAGATTCACTGACTCCAGCTGAAGCTCCATAGGCTTCCCCAAGCCATCTCTGCTCCCAGGACATATGGGTGCTGAAGGAGCACCCTCAAACGTCCTCCAGCACAGGCAATGTTCTGTCTCCAGGGACACCAATACACATTGAGGCTGGCATGGACCTGCTGTCAGATGGAGGCAGCTGCAGAAGGGGCAGTACCTGAATGCTGCATCTAGGTATGGTGAAAGGTTACAACTGAACACCTTAAAATACAATTAGCCACAGTCTGTCCACAGTACAAAACATGATGTCATCAAGCCACACGTGACTTTTTTTCCCTTTTTTTTCTTTTATTTTTTTTCTTGAATTAACATTTTATATCAAGTGAATACTGTTACAGAAAAAAAAAAAAAAAGCCAACAGTGAAAATGTGTTTTTGATGGGAAAGGAGGGATAAGTTCAAGTGCCATGCAGTTTGGCATGCTGGTTAATATCAGCTGAACATTAGAACTATATGAAATTTATCCACTGCATTCTTTTCCTGCTTTCTACATGACTGAGAGGGACAAAATTCCAGCTGGAATTATTTGAGCATAAGTCATATCATAATGCATCAAGAATGAATCATTTATCTAATTATATATCTTTGTCTCTGCTCACATCCAGTTCTGCATATTAAAAAGACACATAGCAAATGTAATCTAATTTTTCTCTCATTTGCACTTTTAAATATTAGCTCTTGATAGGAATTCATAGAATAAAAGCATGTTATAGCAACTAAAAATGTTGAGCCTAGTGCCGCCACTCTTTGCTATTACACAGTTTTAAAGACTATACTGATGCTGATTTGTGTTCCATGTGTTGTTGCTTCATCTTGATTTTTTTTAAGAGAAAAGGCTGATACAAAAATACTGGAGCAAATGTAACTGGAATTAAACACAAAACCTTAACATAAAAGCTCTCTCTGCTAAAGTAAATTGGTCTGGTCTAACACTACGTCTGTACTGAAGTTCCGATCAGAAGAATCCAAAAATTAGGCAGGTAAAGGTAGGTTTTCTATCTATAATTCTAGACTAACATCAATAAGGAAAATAAAACAGTTAAGAATTGCTGATAAAAGCAGGAAGAAGGGATCAGCTGGGATGAAAGACTGACTGAGAAATAAGCACTAAATAAGAAATAGAAAGCCAAAAATTGCAGGTTGAGGATACTGAATTTGATTCCGGAAGAACAAGAAACAATCAATTAAAGGAATTCAGGAGATGAACAACATTGATTTAGCTACAGGATGTGAGGTCTTTAATGCCTATGACCTTCTTCTCTCAGAACAAAAGTGGAGAAAGCAAAAGAACATTCCTTTAAAAATGTGTTTTGATGCTCCTGGTGGAGCAGAAGAGCAGTGGACAATGGAACAGTTTGAAAAAGGACTTGTGTTTAGAGGGTCCTAAGGCATAAAGTGCCTTGGATTCAAGACCTTTGCGTCTCTGTTCCCTTAACCTCTTGTCACTGTGTCACACATTGGGTAGCATAGCCCCTGGCTGAGCACCGGCTGATCAGACCCATATTAACCAAAATTATTCCTATTTCATTCAAAATCTGCAACTTCCGTACTCATCCCCTCAGCAAAGCCTACAGGCAAACCTTGGATTTGCACAAAACAAAACTTGCTGGAGAAACCGGCCACCAGCTCACCCATCCTTCTGTTCCAGCTTTTACCTCCGTGCATTTAGGAAGGAGCCAGCCTGGGGACGCCTTTTCAGCCAAGAAGCAAGGCTGCTAAAAAAAAAAAAAAAAGAATAAAAAAACAAAAACCACACTGAAACTTCCTTTCCCACCTTCTGTTCTGAGATGAGCTGCAGAATCGGTCTAAACCCCTTGCCTTCCCTATCCATCCCTGAGAGCCCAGCCGCCAGCAGCCGGGCTCCCGCTTCCCATCCCGGCGCTTGGCTTTTCCGTAGGGATGCTAGCAACATCTGGTGGCGGCTGGAGGAAACGCACCGTCCGGCAACTGCCTCTAAAAACCCGGCAAAAAAAAAACAACCCCAAAACCGCGCTGCGAAGAGATTAGAGCAAATTTTCCGTGGAAAAGTGTTCAGTCTGGAGCAGGAGAAGGCGGCAACCTGACTACGAAAGGGCATAAGGGTGTGTTCCAACCCAAATGGCTCTGTAAGAGGATGAGATGGAGGAAAAAAAAAAAAAAAGTCTTCGGCCGGGAGAGTACAAGAGTGCTCCAGCCAAGTTCAGCATTGTAGGGAACTCTGCAGAAAAAAATACTAATGATAATCCCTTTGCAATATTTGTAATGCAGCCTCAGCAAACCGGAGACCTGAACCTAGGCCCAAAGTCCAAACTCTCTAACAGATTGTCGTCTCTCATCAGGGTGATTGTCAAGATAAAGAAAATCATTCAATGTAGAATGAACAGATCTCAAAAACTACTCAGGATTTTACTAGAAACATAAATTCAACACACAGTAGGTGTTTAAGTATATTTCAAGCATAGCCAGCTTTTAGGGGTTTAAGACTTTTACAGAAGCTTCACCCAGCTTCCAAAAAGAAGCAAAAGACTAAGCGATTTAGGAGGAGGAGACCTGAAGGAGTAGCTATTATTTGTCAGCTTTCTAGTCCAACTTTTCAGCCTACTTTTTTTAGTGATTCTGACACTGCAAAGTAAACCCCAGCCAAAATTGTTGAGTTTTACCTGTCAAAACCAATGAAATTCATAGGATTCCTGCACCAGGCTCTATGTCACATCTACTTTGTCTCTGATATCAGTAAGCCCATACACAGCTTTGAAATAAAACCCTTTACCCCCAGAAATGATGGCCATTGGAGGTCACTAAGAACACCTGTACAAATACCTTTCAAACATGAACGAGGTCCAGAAAATCCTTTCTTGTCCTAATTCCTATCATTGACCAACTGGCCTTCCATGGTCACTTTTGAGGAAAAGGGAAACTTTTGGCACACAGCCTTCTCAGTTCTTGATTTAACACCTATAACAAGCACCGTCAAAATTCCAGCAGCAGTTACCATTCTTTATACCTTAGAGTCCTTAGAGGAACTTTTGGAAGAGCTGTAGTTACTTAATAATCAGTCACATCCAGATATTTCTTAGTTTTGAATATCATAAATATACAACTATACCTCTAGCCACCTGGATACTTTAACTGAACTTGATGTAAATAGCTGAAAATCAGTGGGATATTGACATTCCTCTTCCTGGTACGTTCAGAAACTCGACTCAAATCTAGAACCATCACATGCAAACACAGAGAAAAGAAAATACAAGTACTATATAACCAGAGTTTGATTTTAGCTTGAGAATTAACCTGAGGAATGGACTGCAACATGGTCAACCTCAAAGAGGTTAGAGACAAACTCTTCACCTGAGTCGTATAAAGATCTTCACTGAATTTCACTGAATTTTTAGAGTTGGAAGGGACCACGGAGATTATCTAGTCCAACTCCCCTGCTGAAGCAGGATTGCCTAGAGCATGTTACTCAGGACTGCATCCAGGCGTGTCTTCTATAACAAGAAAAAAAAAATAGGTCCCTTGTTTCTCTGAGCTGTAGGAGAGGGGGTTCTTATCTGGGGTAGTTTAAGAATTTTTTTAAAAATAGGCATTCCCAGACAATTATCTTGTTTATGTTTCCCACATATACCAGTGTACAATGTACAAATGTGCATTGCTTTTCAGGAATCTTAGACACTACAAAGAGAGGGAAGTACAGTTGGAAATTCAGGAATGACAGAGTTGATGTGTTTCCACTTTTCGAAGAAGGCAACAATGAGTCATCCTTAGATAATCGCTGCAGCCTTGACTCCGACTTACCAGCGCGTTCTGAATAATCTGTAGTTAGGAATCAAGGAGTACAGCCTACTTTTCTCTATAGTGGTAGGTGCATTGCTAAGAGTGGGGGGAAGGAGGGGACGTGACAAGGACTCTCTTGCATCTCAGTGAGTCTTGACTGCTGGAGTGGCCTATCGACACTCCTGGCAGCTGATATAGATTGAAGTACTTTGTGAGCCGCTCTGTCTTGCCTTACGGGGACTTCAACTCTACTCAGAGCTGGTAAGTCAGCGGCAAGGGTGTGATGTCTAGTTTTGGGCACAGCACTTCAAGAAAGACATGAGCCAAATGGAGAGAGTCCAGAGAGGTAATAAGAGTGAAGAGATGTGTAGAAAACATAACCTGAGGTAACAGCTAAAGGAAATTGTCTAGAAAAGAGAGTCCGTGAACTACCTTCAGAAATGTAATCAGTTACTGCAAGGAGAAAGAGAATATATCCACGAGGACAGAAAATTCAGGAACAGATTTAAACTGCACCAAGGGTACAGTACATTTTTCTTAGGGTACAGTTCAGTTAAGGCTTCTGGTCTTAGCTGGACATGAATCATTGTATTGCTTAAAAGTCATCTTAACTATTTTATTCTTAATTTTCCTGTGTGTACTTTTCTCTACTGCTTTGCAAATGTAACATATACATTCAAAATACCTATAACAGAATCACTCCATAAAATGCGTTTACCAGTATAAATGTAACTTTAATTTCTATATACCGCAGTTTACAGCATTCCTACCTACTTCATGCAGTTGTTGTGACCTACTCAGACACCATTACCCTATTTGAAACGTGCAAGTTTGAATAGTATTATTTTACTAATATATAATGATATTGTATACATTTATTAATAGCATACATTATTATGTTTGGTAGTGCTTTTTATATCTTATTAACAGAACTAATACAAAATGAGAAAAATGAGGCCCAAAACTGTGACCCTGCTTTTATCAGAATTTTTCCTGTCTGGTGTTTTTTCATCATCTATAATTACCCAAAGCTGAGAAAAAGGAAGTTGGGATGTATTTTAATAGCTGAGGAAAGAGCTAGGGTCAGCACAGAGTTAGCATGCAGGTGTCTCAACAGACCAACATCAATAACCCATTTTTCCAAAAGAGATATGTAGTCAATAAAACATAAAAGAAATGTGTTTAAAAAATTTAAAAGCTCTTTCAAATACAGAAAGTCCGTATTATGACAGCAACTGGCCACTCCAGGATGCACATTAACAAAGCATGAAAGCACTGCTGAGGTGGTGGAAGTCACTCTGCCTTTAGCCTTGTGTCTCCCAGCACACCCAAGACACACATTAATGGCTTAATGTGTTACTGCCTAATTAAATGATTAAACGCTTTGTACGTGAAAGACAATCTGTTAAGTGGTAGGTTCTGGCACTCCTCACCCTGTAAACACATTAAAAGCTCTTGCCATCTGAAAAGGAAAGAGATGAGGGCACAAACATTTGGCTCTACATTACACAAAATGAATCCAGCCAAAAATGCCAAAATCTAATGATACTGACAGACAAAAACATGAACTTTGCCTCCAGAAGCAAAGTCTCTGTCAGGAGGGAATGAGGAAACAAAACAGAAAAAAGCCAGGAATCATGTGTAAACCAGGTGGCAAATGCATCCTAAACCTCCTGCGTGCTGTGCCTGAGATGTCTCGTAGAAATACATGCCAGCACTGGGGTACAACCTCACCTTTATATCAAGCACTTTAAGGTGTGTGGCAAATATTTGCCTTTGAAGCAAAGCCACAAAGAGACAGAGCCCAAGGTAACACCACATGTGTTTAGGTGAGACGCTTAACCATATGCAGAAATTTTTTTAAAAGTATTTCTAAAGACCAGAGGTTGAGGGTGATGGTGAATTTGGGCAGACAGAAAAAAACGAGAGGTTCCAAGAAAAAACAATCGAGGTCCCCCAGTCTCCATACAGTAGGTCATCAACAACAGCTAGCGGGCTGAGCAGCAGGATGCAAGCCAGCAGCTAACGGAAGTCCAAGGAAAAGTGCATTTCTCCCAGTGTGAGGCTGGGCTTCACAGCCAAAAGTTGCTTCCTCCGCTACTCTGCTCTTAAAGACAAGTATATAAGGCATTTTTGCCTACCTTTATGTAGCAAACTGCTGGCTTGGCCGTAAGAAGCAGGGTGTCTCAGTTCAGTGGCTCCCTCGGGCAGAGGGAGCTCAAACCCAGTTGTCACACCTCAAGAGAAGGTGCCCTTCAGGAGATTGGGATGGAACAGGACGCCCTTCTTTCTATCTAAGCCCACTTCACTAACAAACCTAACATCACAGTTGCTTTGCATTCTTTTTTTATTCTGTAAGATAACATGGTACAGCAGATGGGTTGTTGCTCAATGAGAAGAAGGGTATTATAAAATCCTAAGTTCCGAATTCAAACACAATGCAAATTATATATATAAACAGTGTCTCACACATCAGATATTGGGGATTTGATTTGAAAAAGCATTTATATGAAAGGCTTTCTAGCTCAAGACTGCTCTTTAAAATTCTATTTTTAATGTATAAAAAATCACTTTCTAACAGTTTCATTTATGACTGCTGTGAACACAGCCTGAAGTTCTGCTCAGAGTAGCAAGGCTCAGGAATATGTACCGCGTTATATTCCTGGAAGGTATGTTATCATCTGAATGTGACAGGAATGCCTTAACATGACTCAACTTATCATGATCATCAGTGAAAGCTGCTAAATTTGGCAAGTGTGAGTCATTTTGGAGGCTACATATATATGTAAAGAATTGATTGTCAGTCTTTGTATTCTCCTTGAGTTTAAAATCTAGAAACAATGGTCTGCTCTCTCAAGGAGCTGCTGAGTTTACAGGGAAGGTGAAACGTATGCTCTTACCTGAGAAGGTACATTTTCATGATGGAAAAATGAAGGTGGGAGAAATTTAAAGGAAGCAGTTTTCTTTCTGTTTTCCCTCACCCCTTTCTTTAAGATCAGATATCCCACAGCATTTGTGATAGATTTTTGTCTGGTCTGTTTTCAAAACTCCAGACTCCATTACCTTCTGTCAGAATAGTCATACAAGCTAGTATGTGCCTATATTTACTACAAGAAAATATTGGTATTTATCTAACAAAGTTTGATGCAGTTTAATTTCACAGTTTCTTATCCCGTCCATACATAACATAGAAAAAAGTATCTTCTATTTTCAAAACTTTTTCATCTATTTGAAAAATAGATCACCTTTCAGTTTGTCATAGATTAATTCCAAATTTTTCAATATTTAGTAATAAAGTTTTATTTTGTCATTACCAGTCTCATGTTTTTTCTCTGAACTTCTTAAGGTTCCTCCCTAGTACTACACTAAGTATTGCAGAAGAAGACTTCCTGGTGCCACATAGGGAATCATGGAATTATTGGAGTTGGAGTTGGAAGGAACCTTCTAGAAATCATCTAGAATGCTAAAGCAGGATTGCTTTAATAAGGTCTCCCCTCAACCTTCTCTTCTCCAGGCTAAAGAGTCCCAGCTCTC
>JAOXJM010000001.1:147866491-147877673 GCA_026413425.1 Tringa solitaria
CTTTTTCCTCCAAATTTACCCCAATATACCGTACCTTGTAGCTGTCAATGACTTATTCCATCCTTCAGATGAAGCTCATGATGTGAATGGGAAAATCATAGAATCATAGAATCATTTAGGTTGAAAAAGACCTTTAAGATTATCAAGTCCAGCCATTAACTTAACAATGCCAAGTCCACCACTAAACCAAGTCTGCAAGCACCGCAACTACATGTCTTTTAAATGTCTCCAGCAATGGTGACTCAACCACTTCCCTGGGCAGCCTGTTCTGGTGCTTGTCAACCCTTTTGTTGAAGAAATTTTTCCAAATATCCAATCTAAACCTCTCCTGGAGCAACTTGAGGCCATTTCCTCTGATCCTATCACTTGTTACTTGGGACTGACTCCCACCTCACTACAGCCTCTTTTCAGATAGTTGTAGAGAGTGATAAGGTCAGCCACCTTTTCTCCAAACATAACAATCCCAGTTCCCTCAGACGCTCCTCATTACTTTAATCCTACATTACTTTACTCCTATTACTTTAACAGGCAATGGGCGCTGTGCTGAAAAGTTACTTTGGGCAGTAATATAGACTGAGATTTTAGTTCATTTATTTGGAAAAAATGAAAAATAAAATAAAGGGGAAAAAAAAGAAGGGAGAATACATAGTTTAAAATAAGTAAAATAAAAAGAAAAAGCAGTCTTCATCATTTCCAACTTTTGATTTTTCTGAAAACTCTTAAAATCTTTCTTTTTAACATATGCAGAGACAAAACTTCCCGTCATAGTTCCATAGACACACTGTAGCGCCCCCTCCACTTACTCATTCAATATTCAACCTTAAAACAGAGACAGCAAAGAAGTTTAAAGTCTTTAAAATTAATTCAATCTTTTTTTTAAGTTGATCAGCATCTACGCACAAGGCTTTTGCCATATGCTCTTTCCTTGCTTTTAAAATGTGGTACTGGTCAAAATATCAGAAATTAAAACCAGGGAAATTTGCCTCAGATGTAATTTGAATTATGTTATTTGGATCACTTGATAGTTCTGCAAGTATGAAATTCTAAAACTGTTAACCGAAGAATGTAATTGTCATATGTGTTCATGTCACTCCCTAAATGCCTACACTGGTGTATCAAGATATATCTAACCTGTAGAAATACCCATACCAAGTGTCAGAGAAGCAAATGCAGGTTAACAAGTAATCCACCACAGGGCACTGAGTTGCTTCAGATGATTCTAGGTGTTGCGGAAAAATGGAAGATGAGGCAGAAGAACTTTCCACAACGCAGCTCTGCCATGTTTCTCCAAAACATATTCAAAATTCTTTAAAATGTAATCAGTCACACCAAAAGCATTTCTAAAGAACACAAGTAGTTTAACAGAAAGGTAATTTGTTTTAGCTATGTATGTTTGAAAGCACATTTTTAACCTCTCTCCATTATTTACGTTTTCTGTAGTACTGGACACACCACTTTCATCCACATGTCCATGAATGGGAGCAGATTATCTTCATTTTTACAGCCCTCTAGCACAAAAGCTGAGAACATTACCTTTCCAATTCCAACAAAACTGAAACCCAGACTGCTAAATAGCTTCTGGGAATCTGGCATTAAGACTTCTAACAAGATCACATCGGATGCTGGGGAAGAACAGAAAGGTGAACCAAAGTTTCCCAACTCCTAGGTCTAACCATGGAATCACTCTTCAGTGCAAGGCCTGATTTTGAATCCACTCTACTGTGAAGCAGGGTAACTTATTTGCATCAGTAGCTGTCTAGCATGAAACTCCTGGGAAGGTTAAAGGAGATCTTATCCCCTCTCTTGTTGCAGGGTGACTTCACACATGCTCCACAACTTCATACCACAGTCAGGGTTGCACGACTGTGCCGTGCAATGTAGTGTGCAGAGCTCCTGCATCTCCCCTGCTGATCATGACTGCGTTTCCCCTTTCTCCTCTTCCCGCATTACCTAAATTAACAGTCAGGTCTACAGAGATATTGCAAGATCAAGGCAGAAAGCCCCCAAAATAAAAGTGAATCCCTGACTGAAACAAGAACAAACCTAAATTCAGTTTATCCTAATAATTACCCTGTATTTTCCAACTCATAACAACATTTTTCTGGTCCTAATTAGGTGAGTAAGGGGAAAAGCAATTGAAAACGATTATGCTATTTTATATTAAAGCTTTTAACTCGGTTAATAAACTTGGGAATATCAGAGACTATTAATTTAGTTTTAGAACAGTTGTAACTGCTCTAGATGCAGTGACACATCATAAGAGAATTATTTTGCACATCCCTAATATAAAAAATTAGTACAAGAGTTCAAAATAAAATCAAATCTATTCATTAAAGACATACATGAGAACTTTCAGCCTAACTGATCCTTCTCACTGCACCACCAACTTTCTTAGACACTTTGAAAGCCAGATAAGCAAACCAGTCTACTTTGCACTGGGATTCCTTTGAATCCATACCCCAGTATGAAATGAAATAAATACTTTTATGTATGATAAAAGGATAATACCAGATGCAGAGTTGCAATAGCTGCTATGCTCTTATTCCAAGAAGTGCTCTCTCACATGTCTTTGGTCTGCATTTGAAAAAAAACCCTAGGTCAGTTAAACCCCTGGTTTTGAACGAGATTTGTCCATATAGGGTAGACTCTGGTACTCCAAGCAGTGGTAGAAAGCAGCAAGAACCCAGGCTGTGAGCAGCATTACTGACTGTTTATCCTGCACTCACATGGAATTTGGTCACAGAAGCTAAGAGCATGCAAACAAGCTCTATTCTCATTCTCTCAACTACTTAGCCCACCCAGAGACTGCTAGAGCACTTGGTCTACCACCATTTTCTAACAATTGTTTTCTCCTTGTCTACCAATTCCAGACCTAAAAATGTGACCATTGTCTATTTTTAGAACACCGTTATCGGTCACCTTCTCTCACTAACAGGATAAACTAATCTCTCGGTCCCGTTACACTAACATGTAACTCTACCAAAAGCAATGAGGGAAACTGGGACCTTGCTCTTCTTGAAGCTGTTCTCAGCATCTGCTGCAGCCCAAGCACAGTCTCCCTTTCTGCGTCTCACCTTTGGCAGCTCAATGCAAGAAATAATCTATCACTTGTAAAATGGATTAGAGGGAAGGATGTGTTTTATGTAAATTTCAGCAAAAGTCTTCAGAACTAATTGCTTAAAGTGATTGGGAAAGCTGATGGAATTAAATTGCTCTAGAGATATTTTTTTTCCTGTTCTACAACAGAGAGACTCCTGAGTGCCTGGGCTTAGTACAATATTTTGCATATCAAATAGATACCAAGTTGTTAGCACTAAAACATTATGCAGTCCAGCTAAAGTGCACAATAGGCTGTATGGCAATTATATGGTCTGCCCAGGTAAGCACAGCTGAACTTTATTTCCAGAGACACTCATTATCTTTACAATACATGAAATAAGAAACCAACTTAACCTGAGCAAAACAAAGGCTGCTCCTCCAGCTTTCCAAAGTCCTTCTTAACATAAAATATTGACAAATTCAGGGCATGCAAGTTTCCTGTAAACATCTCACTGAGAGTATTGTATGCTAGATGTCAACTTTCTATTGCACTAGAAGGTTATTACGTCATTTAGATTTTTGTGAGTGGCATGAAATATCACCATTGTGCCTGCAACTCCATACTGAGCATAACCAGACTAAGAGCTCTGGGTTCTAGTTCTCACTGTTTGGTTCTGTCTGATCAGAGCTGACACTTTCAGTAAGGCTAAACAAAAAAGCTATATAACACTTCTGACACTTCAGCATTGTCAATTAGCAGCTTTCTCTTTCTGCTGCGCAGCAGACCAATTCTTTTCTTGGTGTCTCTCTGTTGCTACTGGTACATTTCTGATGTCTCCTGCTAGTTATATCTCATTTCGTTCCTTTGGCATTTCTGATGTTATCTTCACCTGCTTATGCTGTCCTTTTATACTCTCCTTTGAAAAGAGACTCAGTCAGCCTGAACTGTGTGTTCCCTTCTCTATATCAGAAGTCAGAGTTTGCATTGTCTGAGTTTTTCAATGAATCTTCATCTTTTTTGTCACTCCATCTCTGCCCATCATGATCGTTACTTTTTTGTTCTTTTGTGTATAGCCATTAAGTTTTATCTCTGTTTTGCAGAAGTCCTAACTCTGTCACCATATTTTAACTCCTTCACTTGTGCTCCAGCTTTCTTAATGTAACACCTTATTTTGTGCTTACTTGTTTTGCATTGGCATAGCTATGGTAAACTTGTTTTGTTCTTTGAGCTAATCTTTTTGTTGTCTAAGTCCAGGTTTAGTTTTCCTTTCCCTAGACTGAGATCATGAGAAAATCAGGACTGTGCATTTCCTTTACTGGTATGAAGTAATTTTACCCCCCCATCTTGTGTCTTAATTCACGCTACTGGACAAACTGTGCTTCAGAAGTTCTTTCTCCATCCACAGCTACTTACTTATTTCCAAATGCCAAGTGTATGACATATCATTGCTTGACACATAGACTCTCAATGCTTTTACGGCTTACCTCGTTACTTGAAGTTTGTTGTGCAGGGGCTGTAAATGTGTACCTTGGTGGGCTGTAAGGTCAGAGGGTCCATACAGGGCACTTAAGTGAATCATGCAATTCATGAGGAAGTTATCTTTATAGGAGCCTGTGTCTACTGGACAAAATTGAGAACTTGAACAGACAGAGAAAGACTGATGTGGTCCAACAAAGACTTGCTCTGTACCACACCTTGAGCAACTGGCTGCAATCAGATGTTTCTACCAGAGATGACACTGGGTGGTTCACCATTGGATTCATTCATCTGCTTATCCTTTCCTCAGAGTGGACGTGCAGCTTGAATTGTGAACTTCCCACTTCAAGCAGTGCTAACAACCTCTGAATCTGCTTGTCCAATTCTGTGATTGCTTAGCAACCACCTTGTCCTCAAGAACAGTGAAAGCTGGGGGTAAGCAGATAATGTCACTGCTACTAGGACCTATTCTGACCAATAAAGTTCCTTCTTGTTTCGTAACTGCTCCTCTATCAAGCATTCGTATTACCACTATTATCCCCTCCAGCACAGAAGCACACATTTTAATCCCAAATTTTATCTAAGGCAGACTGGTGAAGCTGATTTCCTTAAACGCTGCCAATAGCATAAACTGTACTATGGCCTGTGTTAAAATGCCTATTGCATGGAAGCTTCTTTTACATTCAAGAAGTCCTATCTGGTTTTCCTACACATGAGACAAGAAATTTTGTTTTTCTTAGCAGTTTTCTGACTAGCTCCAATTTTGTGACATTTATTGACGTGTCATGGCATCTCTACGGTTTGAGATTTTTTTCTTGGTGGCCATCATAACTGGGGTTCCCAATTCACAATATTCCAGTGTCACTACCAAGCACAGTAAATGGAATGGAGGGATGTTATGGCACAGTACAGTGAACAGTTTAAATAGGAATCTCCTCTTCCAGGGGTCATGCATTTACACAAGGTCAACAGAAGTCCTCTTTACTGAAACTACAGAAAACTAATGGCAAATTAAAACCATAAGGCTCATGTTCTGAAGGATAATCTTGAAAGGGCTCAGTTTTCAGAGAGGAAAGAAAGGTATGTGCTATTTGAAAGTCAGATACAACTATTAGTTGAGGTCACCAGATCTCAGTCAATAGTTTCATACTTTCAAGAATTGCCAGTTGCTTATTAGTACGATGCTGCAGTCATTTTCAGGAAAACCAGCAAAGAATGAGGCTCTTAAAAGCAAAATGGTATTTTTTCCTATAGCTTTTTATTTGATCACTGAGATAAGCATCCACAGTATGTAGTGGAGTTTGGAATGAAGGTGTCAAACCTAAGCCTCAGGAGCCATTAAAACTGATGACTTATTTGTGCTTGGGCAGTTTGCTATAAGGAAACATAAATTTTAAAACAGCCATACTTTACACATAGAACAGCACGTGGTTTTACCCAGCTGTCTGTAAGAAAATTGTCTGAAAGCTTTTCTAGAAGAGTATCATTAAATAAGATATTCTTCCATTTTGAGGAAAAGCAGAAATTCATCCCAGGTACTGTTGTACAACAGTCAGGAGTTACTGAATACCATACAAGCTTCAAAGGAAGAGAAGTCTGTTTTAGCAGGGATTTGTACGTACCAGTATAGCCTATTGAAATTCATCCAAGCCAGTGTAATTTTAATATGGAAATACAGAAAATTAACACCTGCAAAAAGTAGTGAAGTTTCACAGTGACCTGAAAGAAGAAATTAGAGCAGAGATGGGCATCCTGGCCTTTTACTCACAATGCAGTCCATGGGGAAAAGCAGAGAGCAGCATCAATACATTTTAAGCACCTCACAACTTAGAATAATAGCATGCAACATAAATGAGACTTTGATTATAAAGTGACTTAAGAATCTTTGAAATGTTACATATGGCTCAAGATATTTTTTTCAGGGTAACCACACTTTCTACTGAGTGGTGAAATAATCGTAGTGCATAATAATGTTTAATGACCTGTTTCAGAGCATTCATAGAAAGCAATGTTAATTAAACTTCATTACATTCTGATTCCTTACTGCTAGACCCATAACATTTTATAGCAATGGGAAAGATTTAACACTCTTGTCATTCAGAGGTACAAAAATTTTCATGGTTCCTGTGGGTCTTAATGAGCAGCCAAACATACTTTTGAAAACAAATTTAATGACCACTAAAGGATTCTCTCCAGAATCCAGTGCATGATGTTTTGCTCTTGAATTTCATGCAGGTATTTATGCACAGTTGCCCAATTTCACTTATGTCTACCAGCATCTGCAATGTTTAAAAGATTCTCTGTAGTCAGGGATTTTGAAGACAAAGTTTTGAATATCAAATCGAGATCTCTGGGGTCAGCTCATTTCTCAAACAGTGTGTCTCACAGGTGGCTAAAACTCTGCTGCCAGAAGAAAACTCCCATGTTAGGGGGCTGAGCAAGGTGGCACCCACATACCATCAGCCCCCATGACAAACCTGGGCATGGGAGAAGGTGCTGCCCCACCCCTCCACACTTTTTGTACAACGGTTTTCTGGTCCAAAGCACTCACCCCTGAGGTGGGGACCTGCCTGTAACTCACCCCAGCCTCCTGAAGGTACCATGATGGTGGTGGGTGGGCTGCTGGCTTCCTGTTGGAAGCTGTTTCACTGATAAAAAAGCATTAATGATACATAGGTGTGGAGGAGAGAGTGAAAACCAGCACAATGTGGCAGCCAGCTGGCTAGGGCCCCATGTAACAGGGCAGGGAAGGGAGCCCCAGATTAATTTGGGAAAGGCCAGGGGTTGAGGTGCACCCCACCAGTGCTGGGAAAGACACACAACTCCCTGGGAGAGGCAGGGTCTAAATGAGCATGTAGGGATTGTCCTTGAGATAATCAGTTTGGAGAGCACTGCTACGGTAGCTCTAGGTCTACAGATCAGCAGGTCTTCCCCAAAACAAGTGTTTAATTCAGCACTGTGATGTTCATGCATCCCTGTAATGCTGTATTTGTGGAAAAAATATAAAGAGGAAAGCATTAATCTGTGCCGTGCAACACCATCAAAAACCACCGACCTCTCCCTTCTTCCAGTGCAACTCAAAAGCCAAAGGAAGAGGAACAAAAAGCTCCCACCAAAGCTGCAGTAAAAAACATTTTCTCGTGGTGTTGCTATGGCCTTTTATAGTTCCCCGTAGTGACTGACGCTGCTTTTGAGAGCTGTGCATAGAAGCAAGAGGAACATTTCTGGTTCTGCGTCACCTCGGTGTCAGTGCTCTGCTAATGTGTTTTCCCTTTCAAGTAACTATCAAACAGGGAGCACAGTGCACTTGAACTCATTTCCCCTCCCAGATAACAGGTAGCAAAAGGAAACCCATCCTGCTTCATTTCATGTATGCAGAAAACAAAAGAAAAAGATCATCTGTACCCAGAGCAGCCTTCACAGAAAGGGACAGAGGCCTCAGTGTATCTCCATATACTTATTAGTGCTATAATATCAGAATATATGCTTCGCGTGCAAGCAAAACCCGAATTTTAGTCTGTGACATAGATAAGAAATCAGTCAGATACGTACCTTCTTCTGGCAGGTCAAGTTTTTCTGAAAGGTAAAGTTTGACTCTAAAATGGGGTGATTTCTGGCAATGCCTTTAGGAGGAACCTTTTAGTCTCTGCCATAAATCTGTAGTAAACTGCATACTGTTATACTGGAAAACATTTTTCCCACACAGGCAAGCAGTTCAGAAAGGCAACTAGGGTGTCCATTCGAGGTTTCAATGGCTTGGCATGATCTCCCACATACTTTCCTTACTGCCATAAACCAAAACAACATGAGAAATGTAAAGCTGATTAGTGAAATTGTATTCTGTGGCACTGTCTTCCCAGTTAACATTAATTTACTTCTTTTGAAAGTAAGATTCAAATCTAAAATTATTTAATGTACTTTAATTATTCTGAACAAATAACTGAGTCCTCCTTGAATTCATATAATTAAAACTGAAGTTTATTTGGGGTTCAGAAAGGGAATAGACCTGTAAAGAATTCATTATTGAAAATATTCTTGACCACAAAGCACAATGAACTGAAAGGTGAAGGAACACAGACAGAGGCACTATTTCTCTCATCATCCAGGGGGACAGAATCTAGAAGTGCATTTATTTTTATATGTTGGGGAGGATTACGAACCAGGTACAGAAGCATCTTCATCAGAAAGTTGTCCCACTACTAAAGCAGTGAAAAACATTAAATGGTATTATATTGTATTTTTACAATATTTTTTTGTATTATAAATAATATACATGTACTTCTGTAAGAGTATATGGTGTTCTATTTTAGGTAATATACTCCAAAACACAGTTTCCTCTCCAGAAAATCTGTTGGAAAAAATTATTTCTCTGACATGAACGACCAGCTTAAAAACTATACACATGTTGAAGAAAAGTGAAGAAATTTTATTTGATGACACAGAGAACAAACAATTAATTTGTTCATTTGCAGAGCCATTGCAGGAATAGCATCTCTCAACTATGTTTCTTCATTAATATTCACAACAGCTTGGGCAGGAAATGCCATCACATACCATCACACTGCCCATGCCGTGAATGTCAGTGATAACAGCTTTCAATGAAGGCTGCTGTATCATTTAATAAAATATTCAAATTATTGCCACTGATGCTTGCTTTTTTTCATGTCCGGTAGCAGAGATCTATCAAACAAAACCAAATGTTGATGTAAATGACATCCTTTTGGCACCCTGAAATCAAATTTACTGAAAAAAATGATTCATTCCTCAGAATGCTGCTGAAGTCATAAATCCCACAGGAAGTAGCTGGGTAAGAGGAACAAGGGAAAACGCTTTTACAAAACACCTTCGTGCATCTGATGCCCACTTTCCTATCCCATAGGTAGAATTTTCTCCAAGGTGGCAGGGATAATAGCTATGATGAAGTCTTGAGAAATGCCTTTTATAGATGGGCCTGTCAAATCACTTCTCTGTCCTAAAAAACAGTTATCCAGGGGAATATAAGGTGCATGTCCTAAGAGAGTGGACTGGCAGCAACCAAGGAGCCCTAGAAAAATTTCATCCAACCTTTGTCTCTCTCCCTCCCTGAGTGAAATGCTCTCCCCGCTGGCAATTCCATGAACATTTTAGGTGGGAGTCGAGGAAAAAGGAGAGTGCACAAAGGCTGTGATGCATGGGAGGTGCAGTTCATGTGCTGTACAGATACTCAGGTTTCTCCCGCTGGTCTGCTTCCTGTGTAATTCATAGAATCATAGAATGGTTTGGGTTGGGAGGGACCTTAAAGATCATCGAGTTCCACCTCCCTGCCATGGGCAGGGACACCTCCCACTAGAGCAGGTCGCTCAAAGCCCCATCCAGCCTTGACTGAGATATGCCTACAGCTTGGGTGGGAGCTGAGTGACCGTGAACCATCTGGTTTTGCAAAGGATATGCTTTTAATGGTACTGGGGGATTTTTCCCACTCTGAATGCTAATGGTGCCTCATGCTGTAAGTCTGGTCTTTCTGCTGTTCTGTCTATCTATTGAGGAGACCAACACACAAGCGTGAACTTTTTCTTTTGAATACTATTTCTGCTTCTGATATGACACAAACACACTGTGGGCCAAGGAAGACCCTGGTCTAATTTTAATTAATTTTATTTCCAAAGCTCGTGCCCCAAGGCAGATCTTCTGTAATGTTTAAAATTTTAAAATGTTTGCGTTATCTTTTGTGTGCACCCAATGTTATGAATAATAGGGGGAAATACTTAAAACTATGAAGGGCATCATGTAAAAAGTGGAAAAAATGGCTAAGGGCACATCCTTTCTTTGCCCTCCTCCAAAATACAGGTACTGAAACAATTCGTTACTGTTTAAGGCAGCTGATATCAGGAGGTAGAGGAGGAGGATCCAGTAGGTAACCTGTGGAGGCTGTGCCAGTGGCTCTGCTCTTACCATGGTCATTGATTCTTAGCATTTAATACCAGAAATGGCCATTATATCATCAAGCCAGATGAACAGTATTTTATAGGGTCTTTTCATTTTACAGCCATTTATTCCTTGACTGAATCCAGTAGTTTGTGCTTGGCTCAAGCCATCCCATCAGCAAGTCCAGCTGTCAGGAGATGGCAACCTCCATTTCCTGGGGACTCTCTTCCAATGCTTACATACCTGGGTGTTGAAGTGGATCTAATCTGCTTCAGCTTCCATCCATTAGCTCATGTTACATCATTTTCTGTTTGATCCATATGGTTCTCATACCTCCCGTTTTCTCCAAATGCTACTTCTACTATGCTATATTCATGTCACTTTTCAGCTTTCCTTGGGTAAGGAAAATATCAAGCCTCCCACTGTCCATAAACGTTTTTTCAGACTCTTTCCTATGTAAAAACATTAACTATGTTTAGACTATGTAAAAACATACTTTTACAAGTATGGGAACAGATTGGGTTTGGGGCTCTATCACCCTAGCTGTACAGAACAAAAAGACAAGATCACCTCCCAGCTCCCTTGGGTGACACCTCTCTTTTAAGGACTCAGCTTACAAAGAAGTGGTCTGAGGTTCCTGGCACAGAAATGTTCCCAAAATGTGTTCTCCTTTGAACACTGATGCATGGTTTTGACCCAATGGTCCAAGGCATGTTTAGTTTGGAGAAGAGGAGGCTGAGGGGAGACCTCATTGCCCTCTAC
>JAOXJM010000001.1:147877773-147888557 GCA_026413425.1 Tringa solitaria
GGGACACCTCCCACTAGAGCAGGTCGCTCAAAGCCCCATCCAGCCTGGCCTTGAACATCTCCAGGGATGGGGCTTCCACAACTTCTCTGGGCAACCTGTTCCAGTGCCTCACCACCCTCATAGTCAATGAGTCACCGAGCAGAGGAGTCCCTAGTATACTGTATCACTAGTGTAATGTAGGTTATGGTACCTTTGCATGGAGGTAAGGAGCAATCCATGATCCATGCATTTGTCTGGATCAACCAGTAATTATAGACAACAATAACTTAGAAACTCACCAGCCTTCTGAATGCACAATGCATGTTTGCAAAGTCCTATAGAGCACTGATAGAATTTATTGCAAACTATTCAGTTTTTGCTAAGGTCCAAGTAGTACAGGCACATCTGAATTAATTTGACATATTTAGTTAAACCCAAATTGAAGCTGTGACACTCTTGTTGTCTGCCCAGTATCTATGATAAAACAAAGGACTGATAGTTATGAAATATAAGCTTTACTTTAGAAGATTATTTCTCTCCAGTTAGTGTCATAGCTTTCATAAACACAGTTATAGGCTGGCAACAATCTAAAAATGCTTATACATCATTACAATGGATCTTATTCTATTACTGCTCAGTTTAAAAGTGATATTCAAATGTGGATTTTGTGTGAATTCTCTTGTAACTGTGTAAGCAAAATGTGACTGATTAAAGTTCCTTTGGACCTGCAGCCTTCTCAAGATACAGTGAAATAGGCCGTCATAAATATGCCTGTGGAATAATATGAAAACATTCTCTAGTCAATGTGTATTCAGCAGGAATATTGCATTCATGTTATTTTCATTTTATTAATTTTAATATGGAAATCAGAGATTCATTACAGTGCAACAAGAAATACATAATAATATAAATTTTCAAAGCACACAAATAAAATTATGCCTTACCAGCTTTCATTTCCCCACAGCACTCTGCAAATAATATAAACAGAAGTTGTGTTTCAGGATCGGTGTGGCATAACCAATTCTGCTCAGGCAGAGAGCCAAGAAAACACAAGTTCTAATCCCTACCCTTGGGCTCTCAATTCAGCAAGGCACTTATGTCCCTATGTAACTTTAAGAAAAAGCAGTGTCGTTTAAGTCAATGAGTCTACTTCACCATTCATGCATTTTCCAAGTGCTCTGCTCAGCTGAGGTGGTAAGCACCTTTCTGCTATTTTTTTTCCCCCACTTATAACACAGGAGCAATATTTAACTGCTTCAAAGTGGTGCCGTAAGGTTTCTGATCTGTCTTTCTGACAGACTGATAGCAGCTCTAACACAGTGGAATGCCAATGCTTTGCAGTCTTTAATAAGTTTAAAGTTTACTTTTTTACATAAATTCCATTTTACTAACATAATGCCTCCCGATTTAAAGCAACACTGAGCACTTCTGTCTCTCTTTCACATTAGCAATACTGGAGTTATCATTACAGGGGTGCAACTGAATTCCCCTCCCACCCTACTGGCCTTTGGTGAAATCACCTGAATTTTGCTATAGTCCTTCTGCTGTTGTGAACACACCATTGCTGTCCTACTCCTGAGCTTTTATTTGAGGGGTTGCCTCTCTCTGCAGACACAGCACCATTTAAAAGTTGGACCAAGCCTGCCTTTGCAGGCATCTACAGTTCTGCATCCAGGGACTATCTGCACCTTCAAATCTCTCCCACTTGCTTTGTACTAGCTCTTGTCCCACTTCCAGGAATTTCTTCCTTCCTGTTCTTGACACCAGCCACCTCTGACCTCTTTAAATCTATTCACATCCCTGTTACTAGGATCATCCTTCAAAATAATCATCCTGACTGCAGTGATCCACTCCTCCATCTCCCTCGCTTCCATCACTTCAGTAACAGACTCTTACTTTTAAGGCTACCACAACAAGCTGATGTCAACAATTTTCTTGCTTCTTTCTGAAGTGCTTCCCCCATTTTTGAAGCTGTCCTAATTTTGTAGGGAATTTTTTCTGACAATGCACAAAATTGTGGTTATTGGCTTTTTAGTCTCTCACGGTCTCTTGACACTCTTAACACCATCTTCTCCCTTCTGACACTGATTAGGCAAAATAGGAGCTGAAAACTTTGCTCTCCTGTAAAATACTATTTTATGCTCTCATTCATCCCCACTTAATTTTCCTGTTTTGTTGTCTTTCCCTTACATGCAGTTCACTTGTTTTGAGGGCTAAGGTCTGTCTTCTTGGTTGCTTATCACTACAGCAACATCCACAATGGATTTCCAAACTGCAATTAGCCTTTCTAAAGGTCTTTGAAAAGTCAACCATAATTTGTTTAGTCCAAACCACATGCTCGTCCCCTTTATTCTTCCCCAGGTGGGCATCCTCCCTTAGATGCTCCCAGGAAGCCATCAGTTACCCGTGCTGTTCTTTGAGGAAGTGCTACTGTCTGGCAATCTCAAGGTTCAATATTTCATAGACACTGAGGAGCATCAGCAGGTCACTCCTCAGTGTCACTTGGGTATTGTTATGTGCCCGTGGCTGCTGTGTACATTTTATTTTTATAAAACACAAAGCCTTTCAAAAACCTTCAGATCTGTAACTAGATGTAAAAGCCTGTAATGTTTGAGAAGCAAGGCTGAAATGGATTCAAACACATCCTAATGATGGCAACAACAGAAGAGTCCTGCCTAATTTTTTTTCAAAAGTTGCTTTGTTCTATTTGCTTTTAGAGTTCAAAGCACTGCAAACCTGCTTTCAAAATATTGCTTTTCATCATATGATTTTAAATTGTTAGCTGCACATTCCAGTTTTGCACCACAAGAGGCAATAGTCAAGATCCGTTTCACATATAAATATTTGTTTCACAGTTTCCCAGCAGGGTAGTCTTACTGTACATCTACTTGGAGGTCATTTTTGTTCAGACATCTGACCTCGTTATTGCAGCTGGATTGCTTTGTATGTTCTGGTGAATCCAAAACTGGCTTTGATGTTCCTCTGTTCAAATTAGCCTTACATTTAATTCCAAGTGCTTAGACTTAATTTGGGAAATTACTACAATGCTGACAGCACTAGGTCTTTGGGGATGCTCTCAGTGGGAACTAAGGGGCTGAGTTATCTGTTATACTGTGGTTCACACCCATGTAACTCCATTGATTGCCTGGAAGTTTCACCAGCATTTAATCAGCACAGGAAAGCGAAAATCAAAATCATTGGCTTCTCTACCACACAGGGCAGTCTGAGATAACAGAAGATACTGCTGCTACACATTGACGTGGCTGGCCTACATGCCTTAGAGTATGTCAACACAGAAAGATAACCGGCTTTCTACTTTCTGCACACTTTTGAGTAGGAGCTCACTACCTGTTCATTACAATAACAATACTTCCACCGAACACAAACAGCACCTGTACACAGGCTTGTGTAGCTGTGTGCACCTGGAGCAGGAACAGAGCACAACAGCTTTAAAAGCATTACTTCACTGGAGTGACGAAAATATTTCAGCCACTGGCAGGTAGTGGACCAATGGGTCCAAGATCGCTGTTTCTTCTGGAAAATATTCACATTCTGGGCTGCATTAGGGGAAGTGTTGTAAGTAGCTACTGCGAAGTGATCCTTCCCCTCTACCTCACCATTCATGAGACACACCTGGAGTGCTGCATCCAGTGCCGGGCTCCCCAGTACAAAAAGGACATGGACTTACTGGAGTGAGTATAGAAAAGAGCTACAAAGATAATGAAGGGCTTGGAGCATCTGTCATACAAGGAGAAGCTGAGCACAGCACTGTATGAAACATTTCCTCAGATACAAATGACAGGATTTCAGTGATAGAAAGATTTCTAAGGTATCTTACCTCAGACCAACCTTAGCATTGCATTGCTAAGCAAACTCCTCTCAAAAAACACAGATACCAGAAATGGAAATGAGATAGGACCTCACTAACCTCCAAAGTTCTAAACAATCCTTGCAAACTGCACTTTTCCACTGTGAAGTTGAGCATGGGACAAGCATTACTGTGTCAAGTTACCTTTCTACTGGTTTTCACCTTCCATCAGATTGGACTTTATCCCTATTTTGCTGCACTCTCCTAGCCTATCTAGGCAATGAATCTGTTGGCCTCATGCTCCTAGGTGAACTCTGCTTCGTGCATCACTCAAACAGCTCATGTGTTACCATATAATAGCAAGGGGACTTCCCTCTAAGAACAACTGAGAGAAATCTTTCATATAAAAGAGTGACTGGTACCTCAGAGAAACCCATGAATGGCTTTACAGTCTTTACAACACACTGCATTTGCAGAAAAAAAACCCCAACTTATGATGGAAAAGAAAGCTTCATTTCAGCAGTGAGCAAACTTTCTGCCACCTTCGGCTGAGACATTAGAGTGGGCAATTAGGCCTCAGGCTGGCAAACAGGTTCCTGTGCTGAACAAAGAGAAGTCATCACTCATCACCACTCTTCACAGGCTGAAAACCAAGCAAAGTGTTTCTAGAACTGAAGTCTAATGTGCCTAATGAATTCATTCCCTTTGCTGCTGAAAAGAAAAAAAATAATTAAGACAAACAATTAAGCTGTTTCCATTTTAAAATTAATACTGACTATGTAAGTGGATGGTTTTCACAAGTCATTTTCTAAATTTTAACAACTGCTATTCATATAAGTCAAAAACAAATATAAATGGGCTACTGTGCAAAGGTAGAAAGCAGATGTTACAAGTAGTAATTTTCCTTTCTTATCAAAATCAGAGTAAAACCCTACTGAGAAGCAAAGATAATCTGCACAGAAACACCGCTGTATGCGTGAAATGATTTAAAAATTTGCCTACAATTATAAATCCAAGTTTTAAAACAATTCTAGAACAGCAAAGTAACAGCACACTACACAAGTACTCAAAATGTTGAGATAATATTGTTAAATATCCATTTCCAGAACAACTTTACTTTGCATTTTCAAGTATTTGTGAAAATGAAAACACTGTATATGGTGAAACACTCAGGCATAAGAAATGAAATTCCCTGTTGTTTTTTTAGTGTGAAAATACAACTCCAGCTACAATTAAATGGAGTGGTTTATAAAGATAGACCAAATGAAATAAGACCCTGAGTAGAGAGTTTCATATATTTCTCTAATTTTTTTAGTATCAAATTACAGATTTTGGATATTATCTTTTTCTAATAATCGCAACACACTATGGGATACATATAGTTTCAAGTAATATATTACAATTACCAATTATTTTAATAACTTGGCTATCGTTAATTAGAACATCTATTAAACTATCATTGTTGGATCATGTGATTTATTTTGTTTAATCTTACACTGATTTGATGAAAATAAGAACATTTCAGGAATATTCCTACTGTTGATTGTAACACACATCCATTTACAAGCCCCAGGAAATTGTTTCGGACTTCTGCTGTGTTTCATCATGTGTATTTCACAAAGAAATGATTAAAAAGTTAGCCCTGTCAGACTAATATATGTGAAAACATGGCAATACTACTTAGCTTCAACATACAGAGGAAAACAATAGATAGTTACACCTTGTGAAAGTATCCTCAGAATAAAGCTAATGGAAGCCATTTGCCCAAATCCATTTTCCTTCCAGAGGAGCAGGTAACCAGAGCATCCAGTCTCAATAAAGGGCAAGCTAGGAGATATATGTGTTTATGCCCTTTAGCTGTTTGCATCAGGTATTTTTCATTACAGAAAAATATACAGTTCATCAAAGAAAACATTTCTCATTGACAAACGCACATTAATCAATGAAGAAAGATGAGCGGTTTTACCGAGATGAGAAATGAGTTTTACTTCTCAATGAAACAAAAAGAAGTTACTGGCAGAACATGAGATGTCTAAGGATGCGATATGTCAGTTAGGATCCTTCATTTACGTACTTCAACTAAGACAAATAGCAAGACTAATACCAGAAAAGCAAAGATTGAATCTTGTTTTTCTTAGATAGGTATCATAAAGAAGTTTTTCAGATCCCAAGGTATTAATCACATTAGTTACAGTGTAAGTATCCACAGACTCTTCACAAACCACAGGGTAACATGGTACCTCAGGGTCAGGAGAGGAAGAAGTGTCTACTTGCAACCAGTAATGAGCAAGAAGGCTCTCTGAGAGGCAACAAGATACAGAAGATCATGCCTGTACCTCGACTGCATCACATATACGTATGTAGGTGCTGGAACCCGTCAATACCCCTATACTCAATCATAACCCCTCCTATGCTCCTGAGCTCCAAACGAGCACAACTTTTTTACTGGCATTACTAGCAAGTTGCCCCCTTGACACTAAGTTCATCCTCATCTGTATTTCATTCTTCACAGTGTTTAGGGAATAACGTGAATCTGTTACTAAAGAGCAAAAATAGGCATATGGGGGAAATATAACTTTCTCATTGCTTCTGTGGGCCATGTGGCATGCCTGCTGGGTGGCTTGACAGAAATCCAAAGATGTTGCTGATGCTTAGACACATCTATTGTGAAAAGCATGCTTAAAGAAAGTATTGTGGGACTAGTGATTTTGAGATTTTCCCCAAGTGCTCAATTTTCTGATAGCCATCACATCACAATTTCTCTGTTAAACCTTCTGCAGATAACCCATCCAGTTGCTTTGTTCACTCAAAGCTGATTCAACAGAACACCTTTCTTATTCGAAGTTATTTCAAAGTCATATGTGCCAGCAGATCTAGCTGATGCATCAGCTGAAACATGCTTAGTGTTTGCTTAAATTACTAAATTGTTCTCCGGCCTTAAGAGTGTTTTAATATGAGCTCAGAGCAGGCATGTTCAACTTGTAACTGCATTGAAGTAAAGGCCTTTGTATCAGGTCAGTAAGCAAAACATCCTGAAGCTGGTACCTCACAGATTCATGGCCCTGTATAAGTCAGGAACCAGCTTTTACAGAGCTCCATCCTTCACGAGAGTATGAGTCAGTATCATGGCAAAACTCTTTTCTTACTACCAATGAATAGCTGAAGACACTCCAGAAGCTCATTCCCACAAATACACCAAAGAAGCTAAAGTTGCTCTGGCAGTGTGACTGCAGAGGCCCAAACCGCTGCATCTTCCTAGCAGGTTAGAGATGGCACAGCGTGAGTTCAGAGTGGCTTAAGATTGTCAACAGCCCAAGGGCCCTCAAAAGACTTAGCAGGATCTAAGGGAGAGAAAAGCAACGCAGATATTTGTCCTCTTCCTTTGCTGACAGCAAGAAACTGGAGCATCAAAAGAAGCCAATATCTGTGGAGTTTAAAGAATCCTAAAGCTTCCTTGCAGCAGGTAGAATAAAGCCAGTAACAGAAGAGAGAGCAAGGGAAAAGGATTAGATCATCCTGATTTAGAGAGGTGATTCCTTCCTTTTTGACCAATTTCTGTATGTTTGCTGGCTTTTCCTTTCCCCAGAGTGAAATTCAGGCAGGAAAAGAGAGCGACTCAGTGCTTTCCTCTCTTCTTCCTCAATATGAAAATCAAGTGAGTCCTGACAGCGTTTTCTTCTCTTTATTTAAGGATCCAGCACAAACTAAATGAGCAGTAGTTTCCCCCCATATGCCACAAGGCAGGTCGTGTGTGAGGAGGGTGCTAGTGAGGAGGGGAGCACACCATAGTGTTCTGCACAACCCACATGCACACCAGCCTCCTAGGGAATACTGATTTTTGTGCAGCCAGCCACCCTCTTCTACCCACTCCTAACATAAGAGAGGATGCAGAGCCACTGCCACACAAGGTCAACATCCACGTGACACACTACCAAAAGAGCTAGCAAGCCCTTGTTGCTGTGTTTGACAATCAAGCTTCAATGGAGCATAGGACATTAGCCCTTCATCCACTGAGAGAAGTGTTATTGTATATAGCTAGCAGATATTTCTCCCTCTTGCAGAATGAAAAGCATGGGAAGCATAATGTCCCCTGGACATTGAGAACAGAAATGTAGTTTCCAGATAACAGAGTCACTACAGCACGTGATCGATGCTAGAGCTTAGTAACTGAACAAATATCTTTCTATCTTTAGGCTTCAAAGTCATATCCAGAATGAGAGCTGCTGTAAATTATTACCACGTATGATTGTGCCATGGGCTATCCCTTATGAACAGTTAGTCTCAAAGCATTTCTGTTTGTCAACATTACCCAGTAAAATAGTCACTGGTGACTGTCCCAAGCTGAAAAAGGAAAAGGGCTCATAGTCTTTAGATTCACATATATTTTTAAAACACAAAAGGTACATTTAGATCCATCCTTCCAAATAACAAGCCTAATGCTCTCTTCAGAGATAAATCCACTAAAGCAAGGATTTCATTCTGTGTCAGTTTTGTACAGCAACTACCACCCTCTCCCAGTTATGTGGAAAATAAATACGGCTATCACAAACTGAGTTGACACATCCCCTCCCTGTGTTATAAAGCTCAAACAATCTTTCATGCTCTATTCAGTGGTATTTTGGAATTTCCTTATTCCTTCCAGTGCCAGATCCAAGTCAGAAACTGCACAGGGATAAGATGCCACTGGCTACCTGCCCAAGTCTGCACCACCTACCACACATTGCTGGTATGAGGAATAATGTAATGAAGAGTACTCTGCTTGAGCACGTCTGACCCCACCAGGTAGAGACACCCCTTAGAAACACACAGCACATCCACAGTGATGCGTAATGCCCATGAAAAGACACGTTCTCTGAGAATATGACAGGAAGTTTGTAAAAGTTCACAGAGCGTATAGCATCTCCAATTTCTACAGTGGCTTCGGGATGGAACTATCAACAGCCTTACATCAACCATGCGTGTCCTTGGGTTCAGGTTCTCTGTACACAGCTACACCCCTGCTTTCAGACAGGCCATTATTTTGATACCACAGGCTCTTGCAGCTTAAAGACTCTTTGCTTCTCTGAACAATATTTTTCCTTTTGCTATGCTGCCATCCCAGGCAGCCTTTACACACACAAAAGCTTGATCTCTAGGGACAACGTGAATTCAGTGTTCCAAATAGTAAGCTCCCTTACTAAATTAAATACTTTGTTTTTAGCTTTAAAAATAACCGCAAAGTTCATCTTTCTACAGCTCTGCATTCAACATTGAGAAGTATACTGAAAGAGGATCAATGCCCTCTTTCTCCCGCTCATGCAAGTCTCACTACAAATACCCAACCAGACAGAATTTCTATAAGGTGATGTACTGGTGCTACTCTGGAGTGGGTTGACACCAAAAAGTTGACTCACAAGCACAGTTTTTCAGGAGGATAAAAATTCAGACACTTAGAAAGTTGAATTTTTTTTTCCACCTAGTACCACAAAAGTGCTGGTCTCTTCTGGATTACGTTAGTGTTGAGATATTGAGGCAGAATCTTGCAAAATGTGCATATATAGCAAAAAAAAATAAAAATCAGTCTCCTCAAATTTGACCTTAAATGGTGAGGTTCCACTAGATTAAAGATACGTATCAACTGGACCTTCCTCTATATGCAACCCAGGACATCTGCACTCAAACTTCAAGCTGAAAAAGGATGCCAGCAATGTCAAAGTCTCTGACTAATTCTAGCCTCTAATTCTGAATAACTCAACTCTCATGTTCTTATTGTATTAGAGTAATCAGAGTATTAGCTGGTTTTAAGTACTGTAATGCTTTGTTTAAGATAACAGACAGTAGAGTCTCATTCTAATTGCTGTTCTGTTCTGTTCAATTTGTTTTAAAAACTCATCACAGTGAGTCTTCTTACAAACTTTCAAATTATTTTAGTGGTTTCTGTACAGTTATGTCAGCTTACAAAGTGTTAACCAGTAGTCCATTATCCATTTTATGTATTTGTGAAACAGCCTAATAAAACAAGTGTAGAGTCCAATGCCATTTTATCTTTTAACATTTACTGGCATGTTTGTATTGATTTTGTTAAAAAATCTCAATTAAAGCAACATAATGTCACATTTCCAATATGATTCAAAAGCAAGATTTTCACATTTCCAATATGGTTAAAAACTTCTATGAAAGGCCTCAAAGAAAGATTAAGACCAGCTCCAAGGAGACATTGGAGATCAACTCTCAAACAGATAAATCAAGACATGTTTTACTAGCTGCTATATGATGTGAAGTAGTTGATGTACTTTATAAATGCTTTGCAGCTGGATGTTCCATTTCCCAGGACAACTGAAATTACTTTTTTGTAGCTCTCTGTGAGTTTTGTATCTTTGCTGATTGGTAGAAGTATAAGCTGTACTCTTTCCTCAGTGTAAGTAGTGTATAGAAAAAGGCTATTTAAGTAGCTGCGGATGGATACTTCAGATGTGTCATCAAGCTTAGACCATGAAGATGACTACCCATAACCCTTTGAATAATGACTGATCCTAATTTCTTTTCCTTTTGCTATGGTAATATGTAAGGGATGCAGCAGTTGCTTCTTGTTCCAATTATTCTGAGGTGGCGGCTATTTTGTTGGCTTCAGTGTGGAAGAAGGAACATATTGTTTTATAGACTGCCTTAAAGCTAGCAAACATGCCTGGCTTAGGGACAAAACCAGAAAAGTTGTTCACTTCTATGCTTTTACATTCAATAATAGAAAAGGTAATCCAAAAAACATTTACAAAACTAGCATTTTACTCTGAGAGCAGATCTCAGAGTAACACTTTCTCAGTGTTTCCCATCACTTTCACACTGACATAGATCTGATTTCAAATTAGTTACAGAGATTTGTAAGTGATGAAATGCTCTGGGGAAATCAGGACCAGTGCTTTTAGCAGTGATAAGCTAAAATTAAGAGAAGATCAAATTATTTTACAGCAAGGTAAGAAAACCAGTGAGAAAAAAAAACACCCATGGATGGAAAAAAAAG
>JAOXJM010000001.1:147888657-147905341 GCA_026413425.1 Tringa solitaria
GAACAAAAAGAAGAAAAAAATTCTGTCTATCACAAAAGCACAAGTTAATTTAGTAAAAAATTTTGCCTGTTTCATGCTGCGTGGGAGTCTTCTCTAGATTCCAAAGAACTGCCAATTTCTATTTCCCCCTCTCCATGTTGTATGTACTTAATATACCCAGTAACTATTGGTCTGATTTTGCAATATGTATTCTCTCCGGCCGGTGGCATCAGAGATGATGCTGGAAATATTTTGAGAGATCATTTGATTAAGAATTTACTTCCTTAAGTGTCTGAGCCCAATTCTTCGCAGCTGTGCAAAGTGATTTAAAACTCCCTACAGTTGCAGCAGGGCCCTTTTCTTGCATTTACGGAGTGTTGTGGGGTCACCTGTGGTCCCAGAAACTTGCTGTGCCCCAGGCACCTTTTCTTCCAGCCCCCTCCCCATTTATAACCTAAGCCCTGGCTTTTGCACTGCAATGCAGCTGTCATGTCAGCCTCCATTTTTTATCTACTTTCTGAAATCACCAGAGAAAGTACAAAGTACTAGACAGTGGAGAGTTAGGATCTTGGTTTCCCATTTGTAAGAGCAAATTGGAGGAATTTTCCTTCAGCTCACTCTGTAGCTGAGTTTCCTCTGCTTATTTCCAGCCCATTTTGAACCCCTAAAGGCTAGTAAAGAGGGACCCCTACTTTCTTTCAACTCCTGAAGCCCCTTAAGTAACCCGACTGCTAGCAATATATTTTACTTTTATTGACTTATTTGTACTGTACTCGAGAGCCTCAAAGCAGAAAGATGCTGTTTCAACTGTCTTTAAGAACAGTCTTGGTAAAATGAGCTAAATTACTCTGTAAAATAATGTTACCTTCAGGGCATCACATGCACTGAGAAAACTCAAGGGACCAGCTCTCCTCATAAAGTAGAAGATTCCTGTTCAAAGCAAAATATTGGTATTCAAATAGCTACATTAAGAAGGCACCACACACATTAGAGATCTGCTCTTTTTTCTGGCCACATTTCAGAATGAGAAAGTAAGAGTGTGCTCATAACAGCTGACAATTCAAAGCTTGAGCATTAGAAAGCAAAGCCTTGTTTACAGAGCTCTTCCTGGACGTCTTAATAAAAATACTTGAAGCTTTTCATTTTATATGCACCACGTGGATTCAAGTACACCGATAAGGCAGAGTGCATTGAAAGCTGAGAAGGCAATAAAAATTGAAATCTGCTAACCTTATATTTTAGTAGAAAATAAAAAGTCACCCGTAAACAAGCTCCTAGTTTTCAAGGATTGAAGTAGAGACAGACATGAAAGTATTGAAGCTTTGTGCTGCTCTGAACTTTTATATATGCCATTTACATAAAGAATTACAGCATATAACCAAAATCTACAAAGTTTAAGCCAACATAAGAATCAGAAGGGTAAAAGCAGGAAGATCCATGAAACAGCACTCTACAGGCATTCATCCACACATTGTGGGTTGCAGTTTATGACCTCCATTATCACCATTATAGATAAAGATCCTGTAATATATTTTTCTTCTTAAGTATTATTTTTAGACACTCAAAAGCCATCAGCTCTATTCTAACACCAGAATTCCAATAAGAATAAATTATCCAGATACTCCTTTACTGAATGATCTTTTTAAAAAAAAAAAATCACTAGATGCAAACCCAGCCAAGGTGACCACAAACTACTTGAAGAGCAAGGCTGAAAATTTTAAATACAGTTAGTACAGAGAAAGCATATGTGCAAAAATACATTGAAGAGTGCTCCTATTTACACTTATTTTGAATGATAATTCACCTTGTTTCCCATCTTATCTTAAAGGTCAGGTTTTCTTTCCAGTGTTAGGATGCATTCATTAGGTAAAATATGCCAAACCTGAATATATCAATGTTTTTTTGACTACAGGTTTTGAGGGCTTTCAATTACCTTGCCATCTGCAATGGCTGGAACTTGCTTTTATTGCAAAATAATTACGATCAACTTGTTTGCCTTACAACTGTAGAGAAATCCATTCTCAGTAAAGAATTTATGCTCCAGCATCAGCAGATACATAAAATTTCAAGGCAAATGTGCAGTGCATTATTCAACCAACTTTGTCAACAGGGGACAACTTTAATTTGTGTGTTGTAATACGTAGCATGTAATTTATAACTGCATAGACTGGAAATGTGTTTCTTTGTGAACTTATAAATGCTGACTGAAATTGAAAATATCTACTTTTGTGAGTTACAGTGGTACATAAAGTGAGTTACAATGGTAACATTGGTAAACTTCACATTCATTTATATTATACTCTAATATAAGCACCAAGAAATTAGTTTGGAGGTCTTAGAGTGATTCATTGCTAGGTAATTATTCATAATTCATAATATTGCCAAATAACAGATTAGTACTTGGGCATGAGTTGTCTCATGGAAAGCTTATACTTTCTTTAGTATACAGCTATCCCGCTCTGGTGGGGTCAGTATGGGAAATAACTAACATCACTGAAATTTAAATACCAAGTTTGCTTTCATGGAGGTTTATGCACATGCCAGAGCTTCATTAGAGCACTGTATACCGAAGTGAATCATCCTTTCTGCATGAATCCCAGAACAAAGCATGCATTTCCATGACAAAGGTGAACCCAGCATAAGAAACATACTTCAAACACATTCTCTAAATCTTATTTAAATATAGCAAGAAAAGCAAAACTGTTCTTTCTAACGCTGTAGACAGCACAGATGCTTTGGAAAACTTGTTATACCTATTTGACCTACTTGGTGCTAGGATAACAGCACTGTCCAACTACAACCGAAATCTTTGCTCCTAAAGAACTCCGATAACACAACGTACTACAACTCTGCTAAGTCTGTAATTAAAAAGCTAAAATCACCACCACATCTGTCAGTTAATTAGTCTCCTGATGAAACAAATGCCAACAACACATTGCTAGATGATAGTTTATTTTTCAACAAAACGAAAAGGGTGGTTCTATTGAATAGACCCTCTGTTCTCACATTAGCAAGTACCAACAAATGCTCTATTATATGCTAACATACATTTCAGTCAAACACACTTGAAAATTTCATTGTATTACCATTCTTTTAAACACAAGCAATATTATTTGTCTCAATTCAACTTTGGATGCAATATAAAGCAGATTTTCCAGTTGTGAAGAAAACTGGAATTGAGTGCATGTTGCATTTTGTCTAACAAATATTTACCCACCAAAACAATATTTCATTTTAGAAATTTCCTTCTAAACAGAGTAAATCCAATGAGCAACAAAGATATAAATACAAGTAATGTGCAAAAATATTACTCCAATTACAGCAATAAAACACATACCAGTCTTAAAACACTTTGAGAAATAAAACATCGTATTTCTGAGAGCCAAACACAGAGGTATGTTAAGTGAATAATAAAGCACACTTGTGTGTACTAATTGGATAATGACATATATTGCTTTGACTGTCAGTTACCACTGTGCCTTTAAAAGTTCCTTTTGTTAAGCATGTAATTTCACTGTTAAAAATGAATAAAAACCTATGCAACTGCCTCAAGACAGCTTTGCATATGGTACAGATCTAACTTCACTGTTACTTAGAAAATAATCCCCCTGTAAGTCTTTGCACTTTACATTCTCATTTACTTTATATCTCCCTAGGGTATGTTCTGGTTTGGTTTTTTAAAACTTTTCTGAAGCCTTGGGAAAGTTTATAGGGAGAACAATACACCTGGTATTAATCTATTCTTTATTTCGATTAAAAAGAGTAGGGGGGTTTGCAGAGTCCGGATTGCAAACCTTTTCACTGTAAGAAAACCTTGTGCAAAGCTGCTTCTGATTTGCCGACAAGACACGGTCTGTCCTCTAGTCCTCCCTGCCACTGAAATCCCCAAGTCATGGCACAGTTTTGACCTGCTATCACGTCTCACGCTGCATCTCCCCGGGCGCTCCAACGAGTGGTTTTCATGTTACTCCTATCACCCAGGCAGGGAGACTGGTCAAAAATCAAACTAAACCCTGAAGCCATCCCTCACCTCAGTGTCGGTGAGACCAGTCAAGTCTGCATCTTACACATAAACAAACCCCAAATCAACATTTTTGCATCCCTGTGTCTGCATGCAATTTTTTTTTTTATCACCACTCAGAGCTCAAGACTATCACAGCTACCAACAATTTAAAATCATACGCCCGTGGAGAGGAGGGGGAGGGAGGTAATTTCAGGTACTCAGACTGAAGTTTACCCTCCACTCCCCATGAGCAGAGGCAAAGAAACAAGAGTCACTACAGACAGGACACGCTCCCAGAGTTTTCTGCCATCCCCTTGCCTTTGCTCGCACAACCCGTCTGGGGAGCGTCCTCCACCGGCACCGAGACCTTTTAGCATCGAGTCACAAAACACAGATGTAACAACACAGCACGTCCCAAAAATGCCAACAAGCACCGTTGCCGGATCAAACCTCCAAAGGTTAGTTAGAAAAAAAGCCACACCGAACCCCGAGGCAACACTTCCAAGAGGACCTCGCGGGGCACTTGGCAATCCTCGCTCTTCGCCCCTCACCTCCTCCTCCAGCCCTTTGCTCAGCTCCAAAGCCACCGAGCCCACACCGTCCTCCCTGGGGTGGGGGGGGAAGGGTGAGGGGAGAGCCCTTTCCCCCCCCACCGGCGCTTGGGATAAAAAACAAAATATCCCCGGCCAAGTTGTCCCACCGCGCTCTCGGCAGCCCCGCTGCACGCCTTTCACCTTACCCCGAGGAGAGGGCAGGCAGCCTACCTCCCCGTGCTCGGCAGTCCGGTTGCGTGCAGGGCGCGGAGTGATGGAGAGCGGGGAACTCTTCAGTGATAATCAGCGCTGAGAGGCTGCTCCTGTGAATAGTGTACATCCTGTAGCAGCAGGCTCTGTTTCTAGCAGCTGGCAGCAGCCTTCGCAGGAGCAGTGATGAGCACAGCTTGAGATCTTCCACAATTAACCAAATATTGTATAGCGGCAACAAATCAACAACTAAAACCCGGCTCGCAAATAAAAGCAAAGTACAATTTCAGATGGGAGCTGAAAGCTTAAGTCACCGAACGCTACATTTCTTCTTCAAGATTATTCCAGCAAGCTCCTTCTGCTATTTTTACTGTACCATAATGCACTAGGTCTGGCTTTTACCCTATTGAAAGAACATGAATATATTATTATCCACACAAAAGAGCAGGTTATTGTTTATGAATTACCAGCCTTCCCAGCAACAAAGGCTATTTTCATAAGAAAACTCAATTTCATTTTAGCTCCAATTTGATTACCAGCTGAAGAAAAGCAGCCCTGCGCCTAAACCTCAAAGGATTTTTATTCATACCATTGAATGGGCTTTATTGCTTCCTTTTCAAAACTGATGTAGAAAGCTTTTAGAGTAAAACATTGACAAAAAATTATTGCGCTGCTATTTTGTGCAATAACAGAGCTGAAGAGGGGCAATGATTTCTCAGTCATCCTTCACTGTACTTCAGAACAGTAAAGGCTGGAATTAATGACAGACCATAGAGAGGAGCTAAGCCAAGGTCTCACAATGCATGTCAAATCTAAATGATCACTATACATTGAAAAGACCCAAAAAAGCCTGCAGCTGATTGATTCATGGCTTTCACAAGAAAGACAGGCTTGAAGAGTTTATTGCACCACAATTTACTCTGAATTATCATAAAAATGAATGTAGAGGCTGAATGTCACCCCGGCACACTCCAAAAACACACATCCAGGGACAAAGTTCACCCAGGAATTATAGCAGTGCTGTTCATGCTACTATAGTTAAGGGTCTGTCACTTTTCTCCTATTATAGGGGGTTTTAGCTCAGCTGTAAAGCTGTGCTCCAGAATAAAACTTGGCACAAAGGTCTCATTTTGAGGGAATATAATTTTTTTTAAACAAATGTAAAAGAAAAAAAACCCACCCTTCCTGGCTGTTTTTAAGTTAAACATTTCTAAAAGCTGCTTGCTAATTTCTGAGGCTTTTTAACAATTGTATAACTCAAGATTGGCTTTAGGATTTGAATATTTTTTTTCTTTAAGAAACAAAAATTAAGCTGTCAGACCATAAAGGGTACAAATCGGTTTTGCTGTATCAGACAAAAAGATTTTAAAATTACTGATTTTTTTGAAATGGTTTATAGAACATGCATGGGAGAAGAGCGGAACTGAACTGTTAGTACATGGACTCTGCCAGAGACACCTGGATGCTGCATTATGAAAACAGCCTCTGTACCACTATGATTTGAATTGGCTCAGTCACTAAATTAAGAAGTCTCCCAAAAAATTCACATACAGCAGATCAGAATGACTCAAATGCAGCACATTTAAGACTACTGATTCTGGGACAATTTCTCTCTTTTTACACAGCTACAGTAAAAATGCAATTAATTCATTTTCATCTTTCAGTAGTTTGACATCAACTCTCGAAAAGCAGGAGAGGAAAATAAACTGCACTTGCTATGCTACGTCCCATTTGGGGCTCTCTGACTAACACAGAAACTTTGAAACCTGAATTAGTTTTACAAGTGAGCCAACAACTCTGGGCTTATGCTATATTCCTACTTTTTAATTCATTGTGCATTTTTTAACATTACCTGGCCTGAGCAGAGACACATATTTAAGGCATACCTTTGAATATCACGTACATTTTGTGGATGAAAAGGCTATATTCGGTTGTTGGCCACTCATAACTATAGTGGAACCCAAAGCTGGAATTGCAGAATAAGCTGAACTTCCTTTTTGGTGCCCTGGCAGGATGGGCAGAGCTCTTTCAACTGAAAGCTGAAAGCTCTTGCTAAATGCAGGTACTAGTCCTGAGGTTCATATCTAAGCCCAAATCTATTAAAGGTTAGAGGGGCTTGGTTCTTGGTGCTTTAGTGAGTCAGAGTTTCTGTACTGGGATGAGCAGACTGCAGTCCTTTGTGAAATACATCTAAGAGCAAAAATGAACCTGTTCTCTTAAATTTTGGTATGGAGTATACTTTCACTGGAAAATACAGAGAGAGCTTATAAAAGCAAAAGAAGCCTGAAAACCTACGTTTCAGCACCAGAGACAAAGAGTATGTACATCAAAAGACTAATTTTGAGTAAAATATTGCAGTTACACACAGACCAATGCCAACTCACGGAAGCTGAGTACGAAGGGGTATTTTAAAATAATTCCATTATACGGCTATACTCACAACATGGTCTCATCCTACTCACAACTTCAACTGTTTTCATTATTTCAGTTTATTTTGTATTGTGTTTGAAAATTCTCTGGAGAGTTGGTACCAATGCCTATGCACTCCCTTGAGATGCAACCAAACACTGGCAAACTGATGCAGAAAAAAATTGGTGTCCAAACCAAGACAAAAAAAAGAAAGAAAAAAAGAATGGTATAGACCATGAACAATTACTCAAATAGTTCTCAAATTCAGAAAGTTGTAATAGCGTAATGTTTTAATATCCATAAAACATTAAGAAAGTGTATGTTTTTGAAGCTATGCCTGATGTAGAGAGAAGAAGGCTACACCCACTCACATTGTAAAAATTAGTATTATTTAGAAAAGTATACTGTAACTAGTGAAAAATATTTGTTCATATACAGCAATTCCAGTTTTTCTTCCTGAGGCTTGTTAGTACATCAAGGCATTAAGAGCATCTGTACAATACCACCACCCAGGGATACACTTTTTTACCTCAAATTCTTATATTCTTGGTACCGTTTCTGTGTGAAAAAGCTATGGAAGATCAGAAAAGTACTGAGCATTAAAAGAGACCTCATACTATTGCTTAAAGTATTTAAATGTGTGTACATGCACATGCTATGAAAGTGTTCTCCATATATATCCACACACAAAATCTAGCCAGTTTTGCAGTACTCCCATAATGTGTTTGTGTGCAGCTATTATATGCAGTCACACGCACGTGCACATTTTTTGTTTACAGCAGATGCTTTCTGAAAATATCTTTTGTCTCTAATCCCACATTTTTTAAACATAGAAAATCTGACATACTAGGGAAGTCGTACAAGTAGACAGTATTTTAACACGTTACCATATCAGGTTGAGCTGATGCAGGATTTGGACCCTCCTGGTGCTGGCTATCGTTCTTCGGGACAGGTAGCATTCAGGGCCAGGTGTGAGAAGCCCCTTCACACAAGACCCCATGTAAATCAGCAGCAAACTGCTGCTGCCTTTTGTATACCTCATACTGCAGAGATATGGCAATATTTGACACGGTGCTAAACCAGCAGACAGTCTACTTGTGTGAAAGAGCAAGCAAAGGTGGAAACCCATGATGGATTCAGTTCCTCGACATACACAAGAGCCTGACACTGTGGAGCGGGGAGATGTCTTTGAATATAACAGTCATGGACGTGCCTTAAGTGCTCTGCCAGGACAACTGTAAGTACGGAAATAGCCCCATAACTGGTTCACATCATTTCATTAGAGCATTGCACAGGGAAAGAAGGGAAGCTGCCAAGCCACCAGTTAAGTAAAAGAGATGTTTAAAGCAAATGGATGTGCCTCTACCAGGTCTTCCTCGTTAATCTTCCCACAAGTTTGATATAGAGTCATCCCTCCCATGCCTTCATCCTTTGACAAAATATGATTGGGATGCCCTTAAGCACACAGAAGAACAATACCAAGAAGGTTTCTAGCAGGTAACACCCTACTTCCTCCCATTTCATCTTTCCACAAGCCTTTGCCATAAACCCTTTTGGTGTTCCCTCTTCATCAAGTCTAACTTCAGCAGCAGCCTTAAACCCTTTCCCGTCCTCCCATCACATCCTCCTCAGCAAGCAGAGGCTGCTCTTTGAGTCTCCCTGCAGGTCCTGACCTGCTTTTTCCCTTCACTTGATCTCACTTGATTGACTGCAGTGAGAGTGGAGTGCCCTAACACAGGAGAGAGGGGGAACAGCCATCTCAGGGTGCAAACCTGGGATGTGAAAGCCACCTTTACTTCTCAACAAAAATGCTGAAGTGCTTTACCTGTCTGAACTTGAGTAGCAAAATCACTATTTGGCCAATACCAAAAAACTGAGTCTGTTTCCAAAAGAAGTGACAAAGTCCATTATAAACTGTTTGAAGCAGTGAGTACTAGGAAATCCATGTCGTTTTAAAGATGGACTCACTGTTTTATCATTGACTTGCAAGTGCAGGCCAAAACACTGTCAGCCATCCCTCTGCTCCCCCAGATCACAGGTCACTTTGCACTTCCCTACCCAGGAGGTAAGAAAAACCTGAGAACACTTACAAGAGACCACAGAGAAAGGTCTCCTACAGGTAAAGGGGAAGGGACAGGCACTGCAGAACTTCAAATTACAAAATAATTTATTCTTTTCATACCACCTCTACTTCAGCTAGGATCAGATAAATTAAATTCAGATTAATTAATGTATTGACTTTTTATTATTCGCACCTTTTTTTTTTTTCTATCTTCTCACTAAGAAAGGCCTTATACTTACCCCTAACCTAAAACAAACATCCTCTCTCATCCTCAAATTTTTTATTCCTCCCACAGCCAAACCTTCCAGCAGCCTTTCAGCCAGCATGGCTGCTCCCTTGCTCACCAGTTTGGGACTCTCAGGCAGAGACCAGAGACCTCTACCCAGTCTAGGTCCATAAAGTGAGAAGCAGTAGAAGTTGGTACAGACTGACTACATGCACTAGCATTGTGTGCGTGAAGGGGTAAATAACTGCTCATCAGGACCTTGTAATTGCTGTTTGCATTAGCGTAGGAAGTAGGAAAACTATTGATGGACTTGGAGCCCATTTCAAATAGAAACTGCTCTCTGGTGTGGGGAAGAACAGCCCAAAGCAGGTATCAATGGACATGGGAGCAGGAGGAGACAAGGTTATATTGTCAGTCAGTGTTACTGACCATGGTCTCCCTGGACATCAAGTCCTTAATCACATTCATGTTTCTGTAAGTATTCCCAGAGACTCTGATTTTCATGTGGAAACTGGATCACAGTTTGTTATTTGAAGAAAGTAACCAGCTTTTCAGTTGGAGTGGGACAGGGAAGCAGACATAACCCACCGTGTATTTTTGTTATCACCAGATAGATCACACGAACCTAAAACCCAGTTTAAGTCTCTGTAAGGATACACGCAATGGTCTGCTGCTTGGCAGAGGTCTTCTCTCCCTCACCAGAAAAGTAAGTATTTACTTTAGAAAAGTAAATACTATTTATTAGAAATGCTATTTAAAATCAGAAATCAAAACTCTCTGTGAGAATTAACTGGCAGAAAAAACCCATGCGAAGTAATGTAAAAAAGAATGTAAAGAAAGACTGGCTGTCGGTGGGAGGAATATTCGAAGACAGCAAGGAAAAAAGCAAGCTCAGTTCAAAGGAAGGTTGTGATAAATGGCTGCCTGAAGTAGATGTAAATTGAAGAAGACGACTTAGAGACACCAAAAAAGACTTATACAGAGGACAACATACCTAAGCTATAGTTGCGAATAGTAAGTAGGTAGTTAAGAATAGTTGAAAACAACTGCAGCTGTTTTGGGCCAGTCCTGCATTTCTGACAGAAAAGGATCCCTAAAGAAAATAATTTTCAATAACTAATCTTATTTGTGACACGAGGCAGGCCCTTACATCCTGCTTATCTGGTTCTTCTCCTCACTGTGTATTAACATGCTGAGAACAGATATGTTTGAAAAAATTGTACTATGGCACTATCCGAGTCTTTTATCTTTCTTTGCATTAACTTGGAAAGAACAGAACCAGGAATACCTTTTCTACAGATATTTAAGAATAAAAGATAGTTCTCTAAACGTCAGAGATATTGTTTGTGACAGGATGTGGGGATATCTAGTGCAGGGCCACTGGAAGAAATTAGCTTCGTTTGTGGTGGAGAGGTCTTTTTTGAACAAGGAGAATTAAAAAGAAATGGAAAAGGAAGCTGATAGCAAAGGTTGAGGAAAACACAAAGGGTCTATTGGACAGCACTTCTATTCTTCTCTGTATGGTGCATTAAGTGCATTATAGTAAAAATGAAGGAGATTTCTTTCCTTCTCTTTAAAGTCCAACGTTATTGAACTTGAAACCTTTAACTGTGAGCAAAGCTGTGGTTCTTCTTTAATACAATTCTGCTATTGATTTCTTCATGCATTTCATCAGAATGATTTTGACAGTTTAAAAAAAATACATTACCTTGATGAAAGATACAATTTTTCTCATAGAGAAAGGCACTTGGGTAGGTATGTGTGATGTACCAGGCATGTGAAACTTAAATGATGCTCTGGAGTACAAAAAAAAACCAAAACCAACCCCCCAAAAATATTTAAAGAAAGGTGATCCAATTCTCCTTACTGATTGAGACTCTGCACAAACAAGTCCCAAACTGTATCAGAGAGGTCCTTTTGAAAATACAATCACTGCTTCTTCCTTTCTACCCCTTTCCACTATCTTGAATCCCCTTCTAGTCTACAGATCTCTTTTCTATTGCTTTTCTCCCTTTCCTTTCTCTTGGCACTTGTTCATTGTAATGCTACATTAACCTCCTCCTTATGCAACTTCTGTAGTTTTATCTTTGCTCATAGAGAAAGGTGTATTTTTAGTGCGTCTTAATATCCTAGCACAGAAAAGACCAGCTGCTGTTTTACCACCTCATAACCATCATGGAAAACAGTCTTCCTGTTTCCCATCACAGCCTTCCCATTTACATACGTGCTCAGTTTAGATACCCTACACCTTTAGCACACATTAACAAGGGTCCTTTACTTGCAGACAGGAACTACATGAAACCCACAGACCTCAAGGGCAAAAATAAGCATCTAGTCTAACCTTGAGCATTAGGTACACTATAAGATTTTCCCTTCATGTGTTATTTCAAGCTCAAAAACCTTTCTTGAACTGAAACATACATCTGAATTCATCTTAAATTGAAGTTTGTGCAATGAAGGGCATTGCTGTCTGTGATAAATTATAACAATGGTTAATTTTCTGTACTGCTGCAGTTTCCTTCATCATGCCCTTAACTTTAGTCTGAGTTTGTCTTTCATCCATTGTGAAGATAGAGACTCTATTTGCTAGCAAGACCCTGATTTTGGTCTCATTCTGGGGACAAATCCATCTGAACTAGCAGCGCTGCCATCACTCTTTTTTTTTCCATACTACACACATCGCCAGCACACTTGAATCAATCACTTGCCCTCCCAACCTGATGCCAGCTGGCCAGATGTAGGCCTCAAGCAGACTGGTAGAAGCACAGTGTGATATCAGCAAGATCCAATTTTGAGAAGAGGTAACTGGAAATTTCATTTTTGCAAAATTACCTCTATGAAGATGGCACAGGAAAGGATTTCCCAAGCAACCTTGGCCAGCCTGTTAATCCTGTTCTGTGGAGCAATACAAGAAATCCTACATGTCCAAATTCCAGGAGCACTAAACTGACCATGACACTTTTACGAAGAACAAAAGTTTTGAATATTTACCTAAGAACGTAAATCAAATTATTGATCTCCATATCTGTTGTCAGGAAAAGAGCAGCTTTTTGGATGAATGGCATGCTGCTGGGGGAGCAGAAGTTTTCATTTCCGTTCACATACTCTGGTGTCAACACTCCTTGTAATGATATTATTAGCAAAAATGTCTTTTACCTGTCCTACTCTGCACACACAACATGACCTATAGTACTTAGAGTCTGTGCAATAGTCATATGAGCAGAAACAGAAACACAGCAGCTGCAGAACAGATCAGCTTGACAACTACACAGACTCGAAGTTGCAACTTCCCTTCTTGCAATTCAGGAAGTTTAAAAAAAAAAAGCCTTTCCACTTCTTCCTGCTGCACAGAAACGTGTTATATATTTGGTTATGTGATAAAAGCTCCTACAAAGGAGAAGAGAGAGCAAAAGCTTGCAGGGATCCCAAATTAAGCACTCTCAAGAGCACACAGTCTGTCCAGGCCCCTTCCAGGGTTGTCCCAGCAGAGCCACCAGCCCTGGTGTCCAGGCACAGAGCCCACCATAATGAGTCATCAGGATCAGCTCCCCCCATAACTTTTACACTTTTACAACTAAGGGGAGTTGCTGCCTGGGGTTGGGACGTGTTATGAAATGCATGGAAAGAGCAGATCAGTCGTGGACTTGGCAGTGCTAAGTTAAAGGCTGCACTTGATGATCTTAAAGGTCTTTTCCAACCTAAACCATTCTATGATTCTATGTATGTGTTATGGAGTCTGATTGCAGCAACCAGAGTGGGACCTCGGGTCACAGGGACTTGCGGGTCCATGGTATATCTTTTCCTCTAATGGTATAGATTATCAAACCATTCTGGATTTTTCTCTCATACAAACATGAAGTGTGTAGCACGGAATCACTGTCCCTCAAAGTCCTATGTCTCAGAAGAGAGGGGAAAATTGAAGATATAGACTCAGTCAGCAGGTTAGACCAGAGGGTGGCAGTCACAGAGACAACTACTCAAACTGTACTAGCCAAAGTTCAGCAAACTTTTACCCTGCTATTCCATCCATTTATGTGTAAATATTTAGGAGCAAGAAAGAAAAAGAAGCAAAAAGGAGTCCCCTTCTTTGGAGATTTTCAAGACCCGCCTGGATGCAGTCTTGAGTAACATGCTCTAGGCAACCCTGCTTCAGCAGGGGAGGTGGACTAGATGATCTCTGTGGTCCCTTCCAACTCTAAAAATTCAGTGAAATTCAGTGAAAATCTTCAGTTCATACCTTAGAACGTATGGGATGGGATATAGGTGACTTTGCTCCCTTTCAACACTTCCCATTCCAAAGCAAGACACAGAGTACTGTGCACACAAGATACTCCTCTCAAAAGCTCTCCTTTGAGAGAGAATGGAAACATCACAGTGATTTCAAAATGGCTCAACCTACCTCATCTCTCTTTAAGTCAGCAAAACTGAAGTTACAGTCACATACCCAATGTAAAATTACATATTTTTCTGCCACATGCACTCACTTCCTAAGTCCAGGCATGCCACAAAAAGGCTAAGTCTCCCAAATTAACAGAGAACAGACTGTTATGCATATTACTAAGTGAGAAACAATGAGTGCTTTTGTCCAAATATGAAAACCAGAGCTTCTCAAAATGCCTAGTGAAATGCACCATGCTGGAGCATTGCGTGCTGGTTGACCCCTCCAAACCTTCCTTATCTGTTCCACAGAGTCTTGTAGAATGACCCTTTCTGGACTATATATTCATTCACACCAACATTGATGGCTGAAACAGCTCCTGGCCTGGTTCCATGCTTTGCCTTGCCTTGTGTCTGCTTGGCAAGGCATGGAACCATCAAGCCAGAAGTGCTTCTGCTTTATTAAGTTGCCAGGCAAAGAACACAGAGCCTCAGACAGGACACACCAAGCTGTAAAATACAAATTGCATACCAGTGTACAACCCACAAGTCTGGGAGGTCCTAGCTCAATCTACACCAAATGGAAGACATTCTGTGCAGAAAGGTAACGTGGAAGAACATGAAGGATGGAAAGCATAAGACACTATAGGAACAGATGCTTCAGTCTTGGCTACGTGTGAATGCAGACTCACTGGCAGCAAGCATGTAGCCAGAGTAGGACTACCAGCTAGTCACAAGCTGATTTTGAACTGCCAAGTTCTTCCAAGTAGATTTACTTAAACTCTGTGCAAGAGGAAGAAATTACTTTGGTTTGGATAGAAAGCCTATACTTACAGCTCTTGCCGAGAAATAAGAGGTGTGCCTTCAAGGCTTTCCTCATCCTTGAAGGAGTTACGTCCCCTTGAAAGCAAACTCCAGCAGAAATTCTCATTAGAAAATTCAGAGAAATCTCTTTCCTTCAAGAAATGCAAATCAAAACCCCAACATTTTTCCCTTGTCTGCCATTCTTATTACACCAATAAACCCAAACCCACTACCTGAAGCATTCTCAATATTAAAATTAGATTTTTATGCAGCTCTTAAAATAAATAATAGTTTTTATTAATAAAATTATTTAAATTCTGAGTATGAGTACCGTTGTATCTGAAGAAGTAAGCTTTTGCTTATCCTGTCATGAGCTCCCTTGGAAAAACAAACTCTTACTGTGCCCTTTAAAACTATTCTGATAAATTGTTCTTGCAACAAAATGCTTACAAAAATCTTGACAGAGCTATAGCATGCTGAGATATTACCCAGTATTACTGCGGTGTTACTTCAGTGATGCTCTTAAATCCTAAGGAAACAAAAGGAAGATAAAACCCCAAAACTGATCAGGGCAAAAGTCCATTCAGAAAAATATCATCTTTCTGCTGTTATCTAGTAGCTGGAAATATTGTCCCCAGTATATACTCCCAGTTTCATTGAGGAGTGCAGGGATTTCCCAAGACGAAGGTCACATTCAAATAATTACATTCTATAACCAGTAACAGACCTATCCTTGAACTTCTCTGCATCTTTTAAGATAAATTTATATTTTTTATTTTACCGCATCCTGTGACAACATATTCTATGATTTAATTATAAACCATGTTGGTTTTAAAGACATGATGTTGATTTAGCTAAGTACTCCATAGCCCCCTTTTTGTGAAAAATAGTGAATATTAATTGCCTTGTCATTCTTCTAGACCATCTGTAATTTTATAGTCTTCTATCCCAGTTCGGTTAGAGATGCCTATCTCTAAATGTGTTATACATACAATCTAAAAAGACTAGTTGGACTCTGACATCTAATATCTGCGATTACTAAAATTAAAGAGGATGAGTTGTACCTTTTGCTGTCCTGAAAAAAAATGTCTGAATTTGGCTTCTAGTACTATTTGAACACTCCATTAATTTTCATAATTTTGTTGAATCTCATCCAACCAATGAATCCCTTAATTTTTGAGAGCATTGGAAATTAACACAGGATGTGATACCTACAAGCTGCTATGGATTGTATTTATCACGTAGCTACTATACTGTGTGTACACATGCATGTATTCAGTACAGAAGCAAGAGCCTTTTTCGTATCCATAATGCCAGAAAGTACTCTAGAAAAAATACACACACACAAATGTAAGCTGCTATGCTGTGTTACAGAAACCTCGCTGCTAGCTTACAGTGTAAGAGATCCTTGATGAAGATTCAAATTCCAGTTTAAATTTCTATTGTCATCCATTTAGAAATATGTAAAATACCATGTTAGATCAACAGCTGACGAGCACTACTGTGTCTAATTAAATAAGAGGAACGTGTAAGCTTTGTGTCTTCTTTACTCAATATAGGCATTCCTACAGTTGGCGATAGTTCATAAATAGAGACACTTCACTGCAGAGCAGAGGCACAAGGTTTTGGAGGGGGGCACTGCAGGTGTCATTACTGCTTCGTGAGGATGCCCGGTGTAGGGTCCCTGGCCCCTGAAGTGTGAGCCAGAATGCCTTGTTTGGCACCACAGTTCCCCTTTGGAGGACATGGGCTGAGCTGGGATCTAAACAGCTCCAAACCAGCCCCTTGAGGCAGAATTTCTTGCTGTGGGTTTTTGCACAGGGTTGAGTTCTCCCAGTGTGTGTTGCACAGGCTTGTTCCTTGAAGTCTGGGTCCTTCAAGGGCACGTAGCTGATAAACCTTCAGCAGTATTAGACACCTGACTTCTTGAACTGGGGAACTTTACAAGCAACTTGGGATTCAAGCTGGGAGGCACCAAATAAATCTCCAGGTTGAGCGGGCAACTGGGAAGAGGGAGCTTGGCTTGTAACATTAGACTTCAATGTCTCAAATCTGCCTGCATTTCAGTTTATGTGTCCCTA
>JAOXJM010000001.1:147905441-147922084 GCA_026413425.1 Tringa solitaria
CTATGTCCTCTACTGAATCTTGCCCTTAGTTACACAGGTACTTCAGAATATATTGTTTGTTGGAGTGTATTTGCTCCACAGAAGCAAAGGGCTGACACTACTGATCTATAAGGAGTGAGGGGACATTCTGCTGGGTGCAGAAACCCAAAATTATTAAACCCACCCATGAAAACAGATATTTGCAATAAAAATATAAGGATTGGTGTGAATAGAGAGTGAATGGGCTTGTTTGGGTGTGGAAGCACCAGAAGGAGAATCAGAAGTAGGGCTGTAAGAGTGGCAGGTATTGATAGCACCGAGGTTAGCAGCTCTGCAAGTTCCCAGCAAACAGACACACAACTCCCCAGGACACACAGATGGAAAAAGCACTCAGACTTAAACAAAAGACAGTCTGCATTATGAGATGAGGACAGAAAGATATTGGACAGGACTGGAGTGTTGACACATATGGATAAGGAGCTGAAAGGGAATAAATCCTAACGACTCACACAAGTAGGTCAGAATGTCCCAAAAGACCACAATTGCTGCCAGCTCTTAACAGGCACATCTCAGTTACCTCAATTTTTTGACCATGTGCTGAAGAACCCAGGAGACATGGGGAGAGGGAGATAACTGACTCCTCTCATTCTCTGCCCTGGCCAGATCCTCTGGACTTGCAGCTCAGTACTGTGAACAGGAAAGGATGAGTAGAAATAGCTTTTTTTAAATATGTTAAAAAAAAAAAAAGTATTACATTGAGCTTTACTACAATATCTCCTGGACTCTGGAGACTCCAGCAGAACTTTTGGGTTGGACTCTAGTTCCTCTCTCCCATGGAGGCTCTGGAAATACTGAAGGTCCTTTAGTCCCCTTGCCTCTGCATTTCAGCCCACATCCTTCCCAGGTAAATGTTGAAACAAGGGACGAAACTATTCACAAAGCCAGCCTGTCTCATGAGAGGAAGTGGAAATTATTCTTGACTGATGAATGTGCAGCTATCAAGTCACCCATTTCGGAGATCGATTGCTGAGAATCTGGTAGTTTTTCAGAGCATTCACAGTAGATCTGCCAGCTGCTGTTAATGAATTTGGAGGGATTGGAAGCTTTATACTTGGGAGGATACGAAACTGTTCTTGGCCACCAATGATTGGCTCCCTGAGAAGTTAAACTCAGTCACTGTCACTCTAATGGAAACGAAGCACTGGGACAGTTGGTAGCGACTGTCGTTGCTCTCTAGCTGTCTACAAGCATTAGATTCATGATTCCTTCTCTGCAATTCCCCATAAGCAAGTTAAGTGCATTTGTGTACCTAGGCTGTATTTCAGCTGAGAAGTACTATATGCACAGGCTAATGGGAAAATAGTCCCTGAGCCTTCAAGTATATTACCTGTGGTAAATTAATCATTTAATATAGGTATACATTTATGTAATATTTGCCTAAGAGTTGCTCTGAAGTTCTCTTTGAATAATACACAATTAGATTTAAATGTTTTCCTCGGTTTTCCTTTCATGAGCGTATTTTCCAAATTTTCTCTGATAATTCATTCCATAGCTGCATTTCAACTGGTTTGTAAAATTTTACTAACTCACAAAGATGTAATTTGCATAGAAATGAAATACAGACAAAAATGCTGAAGAAAAGAGAAGGAGATTTAAACTAAGTATAGCGTCACAAACAATTTCTTTCATAGGTGCTTTCAAGTGCAGTTGGAAACAGTCATTTGAAAGAATACTATCAAAGAACATGCTGTACCAAGAAATGGTATATTATAAACCCGATTCAAACAGCCACATCTAAATTCCACATTCATATGGATTGAATGATTGACTGATTATTACTGGCATTTATTTCACAGAAAGAGGGCAGCTTAATAAAAGTGTATTATTCAGTCAGTGGTGTGCTATGATGGATAAAGAGGTGAAAATCACAAACATTCAAATCCAACAAAAGGAAGAAGCCAAGGAAAGTAGTGAAAAAGAGGGAAGAGAATTCATTGCTAAGTGATCATCTTTTAGGCTAGTCTATTGATGGTCTACTCTAGTAACCAGTCTCAGAAAACAGAATCACAGCTTGACTTTGTAGTCCAAGCTGGGAGGAAAAGCTACAATTAATTTCTAGTCAATAATAAGATATCACACTAGTCCTTAAGGAATCAAAGGCTAGAAGTGTCTTTTTTTTTTTTTAATCCATACTTCAAGGTTTTAAAAGAAACAAGTGGAAAACTGCATGTGGGACAGAATTTACTTATAACTTGTGGGCAGAGAAGGAGCAACTGCTCATTTGTTTTCTCTCTGCCTATTGTACATCTGCTCCCATTGGTCTTTATTTTACTGGTAAGGCAGGTCTGCGTTGGTTAAATCTTGCATGCACTTCCTAAAAGCAAATAGAATTAGAACAAACATTGGTTTTACATGTCAGGGAACCAACATGCAGGTTAGCATATTGTATTGTGTAAGCCAAAGGCAACCTTCAAACAAGCACTTCGAAACAACTTGCAAAAGTGGAGCTCACTAGCTCACTTTCTCTAGCTCAATTAAAAGGTGAATCCAGAACCTGAACCATGCCCCTCTGGGAGTCTTAAACCACTATTGCTGATTGATGGTCCTAGCGTTTCACAAAGCCCATAGAGAGGTAAGCTAAGTCTCTCACCCAGAGTACATCTTCATATCACCTGGTGTTCCCACCATTCCCTTTCTCACAACCAGTGATCTGAAGTGCTTGGCAAACACCCTTCTCTTTGATCCTCCCTTTCCCATGAGCTCTGCAGCAACCCAGGTGCAGAAATTCAAGTCCCTGCAAAGTCCCATCAAGCCTCTTCCACTTCTACCTGTCCCCTTGCCCATGCCCTTATGAGGCCCAGAACTGAAGCACACAAAACAATGAGGGGGACAAGATTTGCAAATAACTCCCTTCCCAGCCACTCTGTGCTAGCCCATCTCTTATGGACACAAACATACTGTTTCACACCAACCCAAACCACGTTCTGCAATGGCATCTCAGGTGTTTCTTCCTAGGGGCATGCTATCCTGATGTATTTGCACATTTTAGATCTCTCCTGCTCTAAAAAAAAAAAAAAAAAAAGAAAAAGAAGAGATTTATCAAAAGTCAGCCATGGGGATAGAAAAGAGAGTAAAGCAGCTTGCTGACTTTAACATTCTTTATAGGAAAAGCTTAGCATGAGGAAGTGTAAGATTTGCCCACAAGTATGCAGTGCTCCATGATATACCTAGGAAAAGACCTAGCTCAGCTGCTGAGAAACGTCTTTGTGTAGAAGTCATCACATACTGTTTTAGTTCAACCTGCCCTTAAATCACAAAGAAAACAATATACTTCTATCTAGAACAAAAATACATTGAATTTTTATTTTGAACTGGATGAGTTCTTATTTTTAACCTAAGATTTCCAAATATAAAGAAATTCTTTCACACACAAGGCAGTTTCTGAACAGCAAGCACTGATCTCTTCCCAGACCTCAAATTATATCTAAACTATGCTGACAGATGAGAGTAATTGAATAGCCTGCAAAATGCAGTTCACATAAGTCCAGGAGTCTGTACAGTTTTCTGAATTTTTTTTTTAAAAAGGATGGAGGAGATTTACTCTACTTTCTGCTTGCTATTCCAGTGCTTTCTCATACAATGCTCACACAAAGGAGGTTTGGAGAGCTGCTTACCTGAACAATCCTTTCTAAATCCTTCCTTAAAATGGCATCTTGCTAGTATAACATTCAGTTTCTACTCAAGAGACTTGTTTTAATGTCAAAACAAAAAGAGATGCTAGAATTACATAAGTGAGTAAAAAGCAGTATTCATCTTTATATTTCCAGTTTTCTCAGTCTTTAGTTTTGAAAAATATACCACTATCATAAATGCTTGTATTTAAAATAAAAAAAACCACCTTACAGGACATTTCTTATGGTGAAAGAATGGAGATGGGAGAGGTGAGGACTGCAGAAACTGATACAAATGGGAAGCGCCATTGCTCAGGTTTGGGCTCTTAACACTAGGAGTCCCCAGAATCTCTTTTAGAGATTCTTTTGTGCATATTCTTGTAAATATGGACCTAGCAAAGAAGCCCTGAAATGCATTGCCAGCTATGTGAATCTTTGAAATAGTCTGTTCTTTCAGCATTTTCTGGATACAGGACAAATACCTGCAGTTAACAAAGAATTTCCATTATACTTTCTTTCCTGCCAGCCTTTGCACTAGAACAAAAGGTTGGACCAAGTTGTGGGCCTTTCCAGCCTGGGCTATTCTGTGAAATGGTCATTGTATACTGATTTCTTTTGCTTAATGGATATTGATTTGGAAATCGTTGCCCTCTGTAAGTCTTCTTTCAGGTGAAAATGAAAGTTTGATGCCTGATAGCAGTTATACGTCTCATCCACCCATTCTTTCCCTGCAGAGGGGTAATGTTCAAACTAGGTTTATTCTTCTGAATGCACTGTCAGTTAAGTTCATTATAATCTTTTAGATTTGCTTTTCATGATAGCAAATGGTCCAACAAACAGAAAAAGAACGAAGCCCAAATGCCATGGGGGTTCCTATTAACCATAGCTAACATATGTGTAAACAAGGACATATTTTTTCAGCCTCTTGCAAGTTTTCAGTAAAGAGCCTGAATGCTTTTATTATACTGGTAACACACCTCAGTCCTGTATCACATGGTCATATTATGAAGCTGGAGCCCCCAAAAATATCAGTGAAAATATCGTAATCTCTGCTCTTCATTTAGGAATAATATAAGATCTTGGGTGGACCTGAAATAAAATCAGAGAAAGCAAGGTTTGAGCCCATGCAGCCTTTTCAGGAGACTGATGCAGCTACTGCCATAAAGAGAGCATTGACTGAGTCTGCACAGGATCCAAAAGGAACCTCATTACATACTGTATTTTTCTACCTACCTTCATTGCCCCTTGTAGCTCTCACTCATACAACAAACTGCTTTTGCAAGTAAAGCTACAGTAACCATGCTATTGTCATGGAACTCAAAGAAATCATAAGCCAGTTCATTTCCACAGACCCAGAAGTACAGCAGCTTCTTGATCAATTAGATTCATAGCAGTCACTTGAGAAAAAGGATACAGTCAAGGCTATGATATTCCATACAACATGGGTAAATGGAAGCACACGCTGAATGCATTTTTCTTAAAAGAAGTTTTTAGCCATGTGTGGCTTAAAATTATTCAGAATCTCTAAAAGTAGCATGCAATGTTCATGTTCTTCTCATGTGCTTCTTTCTTTAGGACATAACATTGTGACTTCACCCTGTTCAATGGCATGTGAGCAAAAACAAAGATAGGAAGAAATCTGGCAGCTTCAAAATTATAAGTTCTTATCAATGCATATACATTTTCAGATAACATCATAAGAAATTATATTTTATTTTCTAACAATGAACCTCCACAAAACAGTCATTTAACATCACGTTTAGTATCACTTTAAAAATACTAGGCTCTAGGAATTAAAAGCCACAGCATAGGTACTACAGGAATCATTGGCCAGCAATACTTTTTCTAAAGTAGGAAACACTAGATGTACCTGAAGTTTTCGCGTGCCAGCTTCCATCACACATACTCAGGGAACAGTCAAGAGGTTTGGTAGAGAGGCTGGGGGACACCCACAAAAAGAACTCTTAACAGTGAGGGAAAAACTAGTCACTCTCAACATCTGGCCTAACACTACAGGACAGAATAGAAGAATCAGAGTAATTTGAGTTGGAAGAAACATTTAAAGGTCATCTAGTCCAACTCCCCTCCAATGAGCTGGGACATCTTCAACTAGATCAGGTTGCTCAGAACGCTGTCCAACCAGACCTTGAATGTTTCCAGGGATGGGGCATCTGTCACCTCTCTGGGCAATCTGTGCCATTGCCTCACCACCTTCATTGTAAAAAATGTCTTCCTTCTATTTAGTCTAAATCTACCCTCTTCTATTTTAAAACCATTATGCCTTGTTTTTAGCCATGCAGGCCTAACAGCAGGCCAGCATCTCAGCCAGCCTACTAAAAAGTCTGTCTCCATCTTACTTTTAAGCCCCCTTTAAGTATTGAAAAGCCACAATAATGTCTCCCTGGAGTCTTTTCCAGGCTGAACAACCCCAACTCTCAGCCTTTTCTCATAGGAGAGGTGCTCCATCCCTCTGATCATTTTTGTGACTCTCTTTTGACCCCACTCCAAAAGGTCCATGTCTTTCTTATGCTGAGGGCTCCAAAGTTGGACACAGTAGTCCAGCTGGACACAGTACTCCAGGTGGGGTCTCACCAGAGCAGAGTAGAGGGGCAGAATCATCTCCCTCCACCTGTTGGCCACACTTCTTTTGATGCAGCTCAGGATGCAACTGGCTTTCTGGGCTGCCAGCACAACATTGCTGGCTCATGTCCAGCTTTTCATCCACCAGTATCCTCAGTTCCTTCGTCCCCCCAGCCTGTACTGATATTAGGGGTTGCCATGACCCAGGTACAGGACCAAGCTAGTTTCTACTCCTGGGAAACATTACTGTCCATTACCATAATCCTGTGCAGAGAAAAGCAAGCGACACACTGCTAGCAGATAAGGCAAGGGCAATTTCCTTTGAGCTACCATTCTTTGTTGGGCTTTTGGAACAAATGGACAAGAAAGAGGGTGAAACAACTCCTACTCAATTTGCAGTGCCACACACCCCATGGAAGTGAGAAATGAGACTGGAAAAAAAATGTTGGCAGCAATGGGAATTTACACACACAGAAAGCAAGAATAGTTCTGGAGATTATCGATTTGGGACAACAGATCAAAAGGAGAACACTTGGGCCCGTTGAACAAGGAAATGTGTGGGAGAATGAGAATAGGAGAGCCCGGGGCAGGACAGAGGAAAGACTGGTACAAGGAGAGATTAAAGATGTCACAGAAGAAAGTAGATAGAAAAGCACATGTTGCCCCTGCCCAAAGCTAAGGAATCTCACTGTGTCTTTGCTGTCAGCAACACGTGTAAAACCTCCTGCAATCCCTACACCCTGACTTGGCTCATATAGAGAGCTACAATCTGCTGCTATTTTATAATACTTGGTTTGTTCAATGGAAGGTGTTTGCTTGGCAGATATAACTGTTCCTGCTGATGATCACTTATTGATGGCAACTGAGTGTCACACTAGACATTTTTGGAAGAGTTTTTCGGGGTGGTTGGTTTGGTTTTTTTTTTAAGAGTCTCAGAAATCCCCCTCTCGCAGACATACAGATATAGAATTAAAGTATGCGATTAGCCATAAAGTTGCACATGTTACACTATAGGGGCATTGAATTTGCCTGCAGCACCTTTGTAAGGCCTCCTTGCATGTAAGCACTATGATTCTCCTTTCCATCATCACAATCTAAGTAGCCCGGTACAACATATGCCTGTGTCCTTACTCTATCGTACTCTGTCTTGCATTTCCACAGATGGCATTCTGAAATCTTCACCATACCGCACTCTCGCACCAGACAGCTGCGTCTGAGACTGCCTGCTGCCCTACAGCAAGTTCAAAGCATATGTTTCACCCAACAGAAGTGTCTAAGCAACCCACCCACCATCTTTCTGATCATCCTGTTTAAGACACTGAGAAATTTAATAAGGACAAACATATCTTTCTAAAAGAGGAAGAACAACATATCATGGGTAGGCATGGTTTTAACACAATTATTTTAGCTAAAGAGGAGGCTGTATGCTTGTGCATATGGATGCAAGGCCTGTTGCTCATGGTCTAGGAATCAGACACTCAATATATTTTTATATCTCATCTTCTTCCAAGTTGTTCCAGTTCTTTTACTGAGGCTTTGACAGCATTGCCAGTTATGAACGTTGGAGTTAGCAGGTCTTTAAGATCTGTCCCTCTCTGAATAAAGACAGATCCTGAGAAATGAAGAGCAGCCTTCTCTGCCCACCCAAACCATCAGGAATAAACAGAGCAAAATTTGTTTCCAGACACAAGACCAATGCATCCTGCTAGTGACAAAGCGAGAAGCAACAGTTACAGCTTCCTGAGAGAATGGATGTTTCAGTACATTAAATGGTCCAATTTTAAACATGAGATCCCCTGCATAGCTAAGGGTCTCTTCACTCCCCCCCCACACCCTTTCCAGACAGCCAAGTTTGGCATGTTCCACACTGGGGGTTTCTCTCTGCCATCCATTCTATAACACTCCACACCTGGGCTGCCCCTTAATTGATAATGTAATTATCAGCATAGTCATATTACTTCACACTAAGCATTTTCAACCATTTATCACAATGTTGATCTTTATTTTAAATATAAATCAGGCAATCATTTATGTCTTTTATGTTCTTTGTATTTATTCAAGAATATTTAACTGTAGACAAAAGGTGACTTATTCATTATTCATCCTGAACAAGGCAAGTATGGCAATTTGAAAAGCCTGACATTTGAGCTTTTTGCCAACACTAGCAAAATTATATCCTTCCCATTGTAAATCAATGAAGTAGAATCATTGTGCACAAAAGAATTAAATTGCCTTGTCACTTTAATAAGGCCACCTTATATACAACCTTCAACCAATGCCATTGTGCAGAAAAAGGGTGCATCCTTTGCCTCAGCTGCCTCAGATCTCAGTAGGCTTTCCAATTAAATGAACATCCTCTTAGTCTTTCACTCCACTCCACTCTTTCTCTTTTTTGAGAGGCGATGTCAGAATGTCATAGGCATAACTTGCTATCAGTGGCATGCACACATCAATGCGAATTAACTTCCTCCAACTCCTGCTTTCTTTTGGCAGCCTTTTTAACTTATTTGTCAATTCCAAAATGATGGAACTCCAAGAAAGGGGATTTTTTTTTTAATTGTTTACTGGGCTTAGATGAAAGCTGCAAATAGCTATCTGCAAAACAAGAAAACTAGACAAATGTGAGAATCCTTTGCCGGCAATGTAGATAATGTAAAATGGCAAAGAAACAACGTGTCCAATCAAGCAGAACACAAGTGGCATACGCCAGAAAGAGAACAACTTTGTGTATTCTCACTTCACAGGCTAGGACCCTGTTATTACAATCAGACCTGATTTTTCCCATCTAACACCCCTTGGACGCGTTTTACCCTGAGAGTAGAAACCTTTAACCAGCCATTTCCAGGCTTTTAAATGTCTATCCAGAACAGCTATTTCATAATTCAACAACAGACGGCTGTCTATAATAGTCATACGCCTGCCCCTCCCTTTCAATCGTAGCCTGCAGAGGTTGAAAGAGGAACTTCAGCCTGGATTTTTCTCAGAATCAGAGAAACTAAAACAATGAAACAAAGCTGTGCACGCCAGCAGCCGAAACACAGCAACATGAGCGAATCTTGATATTTCAAAACATACTCAAAAGTCTGCGGCTTTACAATTGTTTTGGAGTCTCAATATTTTGTCCTGTTTTGATAGTTAACTGAAAGGTGTATGGTAAAGAAAAAAAAGCCCATGTAAGTATAGAAACAGCGACAATATTCTTGATGTTGTTAACATTTCGAGTTTAGTCAGAAAATGTTAATAACAAATGACCTTTTTCTGAAGGGTATTTTAAGGAGACCAAGCAATTTTCTGTAATGTGGTTACCATAGTGATTGGCCCTCTAAAAAGACCAGAAAAAAAAAGAAAAAGATGTACATCTGTAATCAACCAGCTACTGCAACAACAAATGGTCTGATAAATCAACACTTTGAGTTTAATTCCAAGCCGGAAAGATACTGGCTTTTGAAGTTAAGTATAAAAGAAACTATTTATGGGTGGAAAATAGGTCCTCTAGTAACTATTACAGAACATTTGTGATGACTCAGAAGGGATTTTCCTTGAAAAATACATTAGAGCACAATAGATCAATTTTTTTCTTAGAAATTACTTCGTCATCTGTACTGTCCTGAGTCATTCAGAAAAGAGCTCAGCAAGCACCTGGGGATGGCATATAGGAACCTCTGTCTCCCTCGCTCCCTATCTCTTGCCTTTTCCACAGCAAATCAGGAAAATAAGCAGTTAAAGGAAGCGCTACAGTTTTAAACATTTCTACAACTAGACTTACCAATTAACAGTGCAACTGTTTCAGCCTACCTATCTAGGTAAGGTTGGACATCACCACAGAATATTTTAGGACAGGAACTTCAAATCACCCATTAGAGAACATATAATCTAACATTATAAACCCAAAACTAGAGTTTTTAAAACTTTGGCCACCATCCTAATTCTCTTCGCTGCTGCTTGACTCTGGGCAAATATCACGGACATCCCATTGTCCACGATAAAGTTCCCTGGAAGCCTAGCATGACAAGCCTGCCCTGCCCTAACTCAGAGAAGCCCTTGCCATGGCAAGATGCTGCAGCCTGAAACCATATAACGCCCAGAAGCAGACACCCTCTCTTCATAACCTTCAAGGCTTGGGACATGTCTAACAAACTCTATCCCTGCAGTGCCAAATATTAAGTGACTTTTTGCTTTGTTTTAAATCTTTTTTAACCAAAGTATAAAAGAAAAAAGAATGACCCTCTTCTAATTGTTAACAATACAGCACAGAACAATAAACACAACATAGTGGCTCACCCTCATAAACAGGCATTGCGTTACTTCTCAGCTGAGATATACCACAGCAAGAAGTTAAGGCCAAGGCTCACCTTGGGAAGTCAATTAAACTCTTCTCTATGTTCAGCTGTAGGCATTCCTTGGGCTACTCTTTGGTCTGGGTCTCCTCCTGACACACCATTGAATGATGAGCAGCCCGGAGGGAGGTTCTTCTCACTTGGTCTGGAACACCTGGATGTGCCATGCCCAAATCTCCGTTGGCCACCTCCAGTTTCCTTTATAACCAAGAGAGACAGACATGTACACAGAACAATTTACCTGACTAAAATTAGTCTGAGATACAATCAGTTAGGTCATAAAGTTTGCTTACACACCCGCATAGGAGCACAAATAAACAACAGCAGTTGGAGGCACCCTAATAGTACCTTGCCTGGCAACTCAGAAGCCCATCCAAGACTCACAAGCCCAGAGAAGCAGAGGCACAACAGTGAGCAGGGAGAACCCAAATAAGGGACTCAAAGGAAAGGAAAATCATATTTGTGCCCTCCAAGGGCTGTCCCGGGAGACCTTCAGCCACGTTGTCCAGGAGTGAAACCCAGAAAGTTGGGCCACTGCCTGAGTACCTTTTGGACTGAAAGAGACTGCTGCCTAGGGGTGAGACACATTGTGGGATGCAGGAGAAGAGCATTTTAGGTTTTCCCAGGACTTACTATGGGACGCTTAGGGAAGGAACCAAAGGTGGAGAAGGGAGGAATCTAGGGGATTTGGGGAAGAAAGAAATGTGGGAAAGCAGGGATAAGCAGATAAAAAGGGACAGATGTGTGTACCTAGGGAGCTGGGTTGTGTGCTTAGCTGTCCATGTCCTTTGCCTGATCAGCACCAGCTTCCAGAGAGACAGTGGGGTGTGGGGGTCTATAGGAAAGAGACTCACTTGTGGGTGTTTGTGTCGAAGGGCGGAAGATGGCAGGAGAGACAAATTTGAGCTCTCTAAATCAAGGAAAAAACAGTCATGATCCAGAGGGTTTTGTACTTCTTGAAATGCAGTAAATCCAGAATTTTAGGAAGGAAGTCTTAAAGATATCCTCCAGAATTATCATTTCAACTCGTGCATGGTCAATCTTCAAAAGCATAGAATTACCTGGTGTCCTAGGTGAGGGGAGGGTAGATCCTTTTGACAACAGACTGGGATTTCTGAACCTCACTTATGACTTTTTTCCCCCCTTACTGTCAGCACAAATACTTATAAAGATCAGAAGAAAAAAAGCATTCTGGGCTATACTGCGAGGACACTAAAGGAAGAATATGAACACTATTGGTAAGTGTTCATAAGTAAGGTCAATTCCAGCTTTATAGCAACAGAGAATCAACAGATTTACAGACAAGGGAGTGGCTTAAGGAGGGAAGTCTGGGGTCACAGATGATGAGGATTATTACTGTTGGGAATAAATATGGTATGCAGGGCAAAGAGAGTACTGGAGCCCCATAAACACCACAATTTACTTTTCTAGGATGAGTTTGGCCTTTGAAGCAGGCTCTTAAACCTAATCTCTCTTTAATAGCCTTGTCAGGGGTGAAGAGGCATCTCACATGAAAAGTGATTCACAAATCAGAAATGTTAAAAGTCAGTTTCTGCAGTGTTTCATAGAATGACAAAAAAAAATACACTGGAGAAAGCTACACCTTGAACTGTTAATATTTTAAAAGCATAATGTGTACAATGAAGTGGAATATTGAAAAGGAGAGGATGAAAAAAAAGGAAGATAAAAGTAGTCCTGTTATGACAGCAATTTACAGGGTTTTAATTTAGCCTGTGTCTGTGAGAGTGTTTCCAAATATACACAAAGAGGAACAAAAGTTTCTATTTACTTCCAATGCTCACCAAAAAAAGATAGGTTGAGAGCCTCTTATTTTTTTTTACTAAGGTTAGCGTCATTAACTGTTACTGCAGTTCTTTAGCTTTATTGAAAAAGGAGACAAAAAGAGAATTCTCAAAATAAGTTGGGAACTTCTTTTGTTCATTTGTTTTGAAAACAAAAAACCAAGAAGGCAGGAAGAACCTTCCAGGAGATGAGAAGAAAGGTGCCAACACAGGAGGCAGCATGGGAGAAGGAACCAAAACATTCACCGTACCCCAGAACCATATCAGAGTGTGCAAGAACCACAAAATCTCACTTCAGAATAAGAGTGGCTGGCCTAGCATTCAAAAGGTGAGCTCGAAGGGGTAGGAAAGAGGACTGAAGAGTAACTAAGCCCTCTACTTGTGGCACTTTTTGCCTTACAAAGCCTGGAATATATTCAATATCAATATCAAACATTCAAATTCAATATCAAAGATCACCATCTTGATCAACACAAAAGAAGCTAAGCAGGCTTGAAGAGTAGATGTTCTCCAGAAAAGAGACACCATATTGATATCATGTGTCTGACCTGAAGGCATTAGAGATACCATCAAATGTGAGTTATCACCTCTTGACATTCCATCAAGCCAAGATTTGTGGGGAAAGATACTATCTTTTATAACACCATCTGATGTATTTGGAAAAGAAAGAGAAGAGTTTTAAGGCACATAAACCCCTCTTCGGGTCTGAGGAAGCAGCACACTTCAGGCTAAAGACAGAATGAGCACAACACCTGTGAGTTTAAATGAAGTGTGCTAATTAAATAGTTGGAAGCAGTTGGTACCCATGGAGCAGAGGGAGGCTGTTACCAAAAGTGGACGCCTAAGGCAAAGAGGCATAAAAAGAGGTAAGTATTGCCCCTGGAAGGCAGGGACCATAACAGCAGTACAGCGCAGCAAAAATTACAGTGTGGAGAAGCTCAGTATTGTTGCCAATATTTGGCTTAAGTTGTGTAGCAGGAAGAATAACTTCAGTCCTGTTGAGTCACAAGTGAACACCCACCCTTTCCACAGCCCCCAGCTCACACTCCCAGGCATTTCTAACACCGACAGAAGATGTTACAGCCAAGCTCACAACTTCCTCCCCCATCTAGGATTTCTCCAAAAATCTTTGCTGAAATAAATATCCATCTCAGTCCATATTTTCATAAATTGAAAAAACCCCCACATAACTAACACCAAAACAAAACAAACCCAAAAGACATCTCTGTTTTTGTGACTACTAAAGATCCATAAAGAACATATGGATTACCACAGGTCCAAAAAATCACTAACATGATTCCTTGTGTCACCACTTCGAAGTGATGACCAGTACCTTATAGACAAATGCCTTTTATGAATGAGTATGGAAAACCAGAATATTTTTAGTGGATTTTATTTATGTCAGAAATATTTTTGGAGCTATGCAGATGTCAGTCAGTGTGACAATCAGAAGAAGATTCAAAATGCTGGTGTGTAGTTTTGTGCTGTATGGAGATGCAGAATTTAATCACCAGTGTAATTCTTAATTTCTTTTTTTGGTTTTCCCTACACCATCTTTGGGCATCCTGCAAAAAAAACAAAACCACAAAACCAGCATGTTGGAGAAGTAGGAGCTTCCTTACTAACCTTTGCTTCTAAAACTTTAGTGTGTAACTAGACCAGTGTGGGCTAGGATGGCTGTCTTCAGGCAAGACATGGGCTAAAGACTGAGTGCACCCGGCCCTTCACCATCTACAAATAAAGGTCAAAGCTAGGCCAAGAAATTGCTTACACATCCACATGGGAGGAAATGGTAGGGCAGCTGCTATCTCTTCTACCATGCAAGTCTGGCATCAAGAGCTGGGAGCTTTGTGCCTGCCTTCTCTGATCTTACAAGGATGTGTTGCACTGCCCTTGCTCTACTGAACTTCGAAATCTAATTCATATCTTATATAAACATAAACAGGTTTAGCCTATTTTTAAGATTATAAATTGCATGAACAGCAGCAAGACAAGTCACGCTGTTGCTACATTATGGGCGAACAAGAGGTAGGGACTAAGGAAGAGAAGTTCAGGGAGGATCCCGTTTGAGATTCAGTCACTCGCACCGAGGTGCTGACATGAACTGAGTGCCTGAGTTGCCATTAGAGCCAGCAGAGGGACAGGGCTGGGTTCACTTGTCTAAACATGGGTATCTAGTATCATTTGAGATGAGTTGGGTTTTCTGACTGGCCTACAGAAGGCAGAGATTTCCCATAGGCCCTATAAGACATCTGCACAAGGCTGAAAGATGTCTTAATAACCGAGGGCACCAGATTTGGCAAGATATGATTACATTTAGGTTACTGGATTGAGTTCCGCTAATCAGCAGAGTAATGGGAGCCCAGAGCAAGGTTCAGCTCACCCCCTAAAGCAGACACCAAATGGCTGGATGTCTCTCTAGGCTCCACAGACTATACTGACCTGCTGTCAGGGGAGCTTCGACACACAAAGGTGCCTACGTTTAGATGTCTTAATTGTAGTTGAACTGCACGGTCAGGGCAGGATCCAGCTGCCTAAGCAGCTCAGGCCCATCTAAAAGGCCATGATTCATTTTTCTCAAATGCTCTCTTCAGTGGGATAAAGTTATAATCAGCCTGTCATCCTTTTTCCACGGCTGAAAGGAGTTCGTCGCATCGAATCACTATCCGAGCTTATAGGGCAGGCTACTCAAAATAGATTTGCTGTAGCTCACCACGCAGGTAATTCTCATCCCCTACCTTCATTTGGTATTCCCATGGCAGGCAACACAGATGTTTCTGGGGATAGATAAAAAAATTAAAAAAAAATATATATAAAAAAAAAAAGTCCAATATCTGTGAAAGCCTCTATAAACTTGAAATTGAGTTATATAGGGTATTAATTCAATTTTGTCAAAGTCAATAGAATTACATTTTCTTTATAGAGAAAAAGCACTCACCTCCTGTACATAAATACAAGGAAGAAAATCACGACAAGCATTATCAAGCTGGTGAGCATTTTCACATAGGCTGAAAAACAATTACACTTTGTCATCTACAACATCTCAGCACTATTTCTTCCTCCTTCTTTAAATAACAATGGCAGCAGCCTGCAGATGACATGCAGGAGCAGCACAGACAGCACACATCTGGTGGCATGATTAATATTAGGTATCACAGGAACAGTTTGTCTCTACCAACATGTTCCACCTTTTCACAAGTTAGAGAAACTCATAGGGTACTTAACAGATATGGGTAGTTTAGACCCTTAGCTGAGACTTATTAGTTTTCCTTAAATGAAGAGTCTGGTCTCCACCTTTCACTTGCAGCAAGGTAATTATTGTAAGCAGAAACTTAAGAAGTGGATGATTCCTTTGAGATATACACAGAAACAAACATACAGAGAAATCATGCTCTCAGCTCTTTGAAGGGTTTTAATTTTTTATGCAATCTGAAAGATAGTTCTACCTTCCAAACCCTCTACAAAGTCAAACTTTTAAGCCTTGCTCATTGGGGGAAAAAAATAACGAAAATTTAGGCTAAAAGGTAGGTTATCAAATAAGTGAAGCAGCACTTTTTGGCGAATAGATATGTATGAAAAACCATCCCCATTTTTCTGCCCAATAATTCTTTCAGCAAAGCCACATACTGAGTCGGAGTTAAAGGTTCCCTGTGCCATCAGAAGCAGTTCCACACGCCATCTTCTCTGCACTCTGCATCAACAGTGAGTAAACAAAAATAAATGGGGAAAGGTAGAGAAGTACATTTTACACAACATGAAATAGCCCAATTCTCAGAAAAGCATCTTGAAGCATAGGTATATGCATATGTGTGTGTTTGTGTGTTTCACACTTGTTTTACAAAGAAAAAAGAATTAGATGGAGAAAAAATAAAATATGAGGGTGAGGTTGGGGCCAGGAAGCTCATAATGCTGTAATCTGAAGATGAAAAGATGACCGTGCAGTTTACTTTGACTGTTGTTCCTGGACTGCCCTGAACTGTATGTCAGGTGCGTTTTCTCTACTTTTCAATTATAATCAGTTGAGCAAAGATGAGTTCCTCACTTGCATGGTTAGAACAGAATAGCATAGTACAGCACAGCACAGCACAGCATAGCATAGAACAATTGGAAGGGACCAACAATGATCATAGAATCATAGAACGGTCCAGACCTGAAAGGACCTCCAAAGGTCATTTAGTCCGGCCTCCCCACAGTCAGAAGGGACACCCCCAGCTAGACAAGGTTGCCCAGGGCCTCGTCGAGCCTCACCTTGAATATCTCCAGGGAAGGGTCCT
>JAOXJM010000001.1:147934857-147951415 GCA_026413425.1 Tringa solitaria
CCAGGGAAGTGGTTGAGTCATCATCCCTGGAGGTATTTAAAAGACATGTAGATGTGGTGCTCTGGGACATGGTCTAGTGATGGACTTGGTTGTCTCAGGGTAATGGGTGGACTTGATCTTAAGAGTCCTTAAGATTCTGTGATAACATGATTCTATAATATCTTCTCTACACCATCACAACCAATCACAAAGGGAAAAAGTTTTGTCAGATACCAAACCTAGAGTTCTCTCAATGAGCTCTAGTGATTGTACTGGACTATACCAGTTTATTTCCTATTTAACCTAATGGATACAAAAGGATCATAGTGTGACTCTGCAGAGGAAAAAAAAGATCCTTAGAAGTTTGTCTAAGAGATTAGGCAAGGAATGGGAAAGCATCTTAGGCTGCCAGTCCTTGTTCAGAATTTTGAAACGTCTTGGTGCTCTGGAATGCCTAAGAGGACCTGTTTTTTTGTTCATAATGACAGCAAAGATGGTGAGACAGCCAGCAGATACGTGGAACCAAGTCCGAGTGCTGAGGCAGAAATCCTGAAGATCTAATGGGTAGCACAGGGTCTCTTTCCTGAACCTGGATTTTCAAATGCTTAGCTTCAAGTCCAAGGTAGTCACCATACTCCCTCTTTACCACCAGAAAAGAGTGCATCACTCTCTCCCCTTCCCAGCAGAAGTAAAACAGACTGTATCTTAAATTCTCAGCAGAAAACTTGCTTGACAAAGGAGATAGTAATGAGAGTTCAGCGGATTGAACGTTCATTTTCTCAACTCAGTTTCACAATAGACACTTCTTGTGGGAACTGGTAAGACCAGTCCTGCAGCAGTGGATGTTTCTCAGTTCCTCTGAAATTCTGCCTGCCTTGGAGAAAGGCCAAATTCCTTGCTTAGTTTTGCCTCACAATAAACCTGATCCCTTGTTACCTCCACATTGCACTGTGCTGAAAAAGCGCATGTGATGCTGGATGTATAGATGCTATGATAAGTCACGCGTGCTGCGGGGAAGTGCTTCAGAAAACCACACAAATCCCATACCCACAGCTAAGTCAAATGCTGCGGGAACACTTTCAGCTGTGTCTGTCTACTTTTGTTCTAGAGGACAAAAAGATAATAGACTGTGTTTCCTGGAGCTTGAAAAGCAGGTCCATAATATACAAAAAGCTAACTCCAATTGGTTATAAAAGGATACAAAAGTACAAATATTAACAAATTCAGGGCAGCTGTGACTAATTTCTGACAAAGCAGAAGCTAACACAGTCCCCTGCTGGAAAAATCCTGTAAAAACATGCTATTTCTGTATTGCTCATCTATGTCTACAGCAAACACCGACCTGTCACAGGGTGCTTGACAGGCAAGAGATGTCTAACAAAACCAGAGCGATACACCAGTTAAAAAAAATAATAATAAAAAATGTTTGGGAAATCTCACCAGACCTACATACACCACCACATTGGACATTAGGAAAAGGTTCTTCACCCAGAGGGTGGTCAGTCACTGGAACAGGCTCCCCAAGGAAGTGGTCCCAGCACCAAGCCTGCCAGAGTTCAAGGAGTGCCTCGATGATGCTCTTAGTCATATGGTTTAGTTTTAAGTAGTCCTGCGAAGAGTAAGGAGTTAAGACTCGATGATCCTTATGCATCCCTTCAACTTGAGATATTCTGTGATTCTACGATACCACACGTGGCACACCACGTTCCTGGGACGGGGGCACAGCAGTAGGTAAAGGTTTTCTTACTGTATCGGTCTCCATTGCCTTTTAGATGTCAGTCTAAGACCATCCTCATGATCATGTTGTTGGGGTAAAAGCCCAAAGGAGAGCCTGCACACGTTCGGCAGAAGAGGGAGACAAAATCAGTGAGAATGTTCAGAAATTAATGGGAGCATCTGAGGAAATTTTGGTCTGAGATCTGCACCATGTAAACACCACCACCATTGTAACCATTCACAGTAACTCAGTGAACTGTAGTCCTCATTTCCTTCTAACAACATAAGAATTAAATTTGGGCCTGAACGGTGGCTAGAGGGCAGCTGCTCAAATTAATGACAAACTCAGGCGGTTAATTTAGTTCCAAATCCAGGCTCAGCTTCCCTTCCAAGATGCTATTTAGTTCACGTGAAGAGTGAAGGTGAGATATGGCAGGCCTCCATCCCTTGGCCAGATTACGAAGCACGCCTTGGAAAGCAAATTAATCTCAGATCTCGTCTCGGTGTTTCTCCACAGTGCAAATTCCACGTTTCTGGGATTGTTCCGCATCAGCACTGTGGGACTCATGGTGCACATACAGATCCATACACATTTTACCCCCAGCTCCCCTGACTATTTCAGACTCCCATAACCAATGGTTGTTACGTGCTTCCTCCTTACCCAGCCCTTGCCCTGTCACAGCAATCAAAGGTGCCCACGTGCTATTAGGTTCTACACATGGATTTCTCAGCCTCATGGGTGGAGCAGCTCCAACAGGGTGTAAATTAGATACCCCTCAGACAAGCAGCAGCAGTTCAGAGAGGCCTAGCTCTTACTGGGAAATGCTGGTGGCTGCAGTCACACACAGTGAGTGAAAAGTGTCTATTTACACTGTTTCCTCAGAAATCCATCCCAATGAGGAAAAACAACAATTTGTGCTGTGCCGGTAGCAGGTTGCAAACTGTATCTTTTATCTACTGGTTCTACCACCCCAGCCTGTAATACCACCAACTTTTCCAGCTCCAGGTTCAGCGCTACCTGAAGGAAGCGTGGCCAATTCCTTTCCCCTCCCATTGCCGGTTTAAAAGACTTTTGTAGCTCTCTCCTGCCACCACCCACACCTCTGAACTATCAGTCCTCCTCCCTCCACCCCTGAATGCTGAAGCCATTGATTGACAATGTAGTTTTCTCTGGTTGTCAAAGCACATCGCACCTTTGCAAAACATTGCCAGTGCTTCTGGGTGGACAAGGGACAAGTATCTGGCAATAATTATAAAATAGAAACTAGCTGGTGGAGTATTAAGAATAAAAATGCTCTTTAGAAGCAATAATGAAATAAACATGGGTTTCATCTGCTGGACACAACTTGATTGTGATTTGGAGAAATTCTGTAGGTGATTGAAAACGATGATTAAGGAAAGTGCAATAAATTGGAAACCAGTCATCTGACAAGATGAGGGAGAAAACGTTTTGTGTTCCCATCAGACCAACAGCTCCCTCTCTCACATCTGCCACAGCGAGCATCTACCTTCCTTTCTCACTCCTGTCTTGTGTCACAAGTTTGCAGGCAGGGCTGCCAGTGTTATTTAAGGTAATGCTTAACACTTTAACGGTTATTTAAGGTTTCAATGCATTAGATATGGGACCTGAGGAGCTTTCCTGAACCTAATGGACCCACGCACTCCTGAGTGTTAATACATGCACTGGGTTTACAAGCCCAGGTGCCGTCTGCAGGGTGGCCTCTGGGAGGAGAGGTTAAGAAGATTGGTGCCTCAGGAAAACCATATTTAGGAGGGCAGCAGTGAGATAAAAATGTGAGAAACAACCCTGTGAAGATCCAAGTCAAAGAAGGAGGGGGATGAGATACTCCAGGTGCTGGAGCAGGCTCCCCTGCAGCCCCATGGAGAAGAACTTAGGTTGTTCTCCTGCAGCCTGTGGAGGACCACACCAGAGCAGACTACAGCACTTGGAGGACCCCATGCAGGAGCAGTTGCATCCCTTGGAGAGCCCACACTGGAGTAGGCTTGTGGCAGAACTGCAGCCCACAGGAGACACGTGTTGTAGCAGGTTTATTCTGAAGGACAGCAGCCCATGGAAAGGACCCACGCTGGAGGAGGAAGAAGAGTGAGGAGGAAGGAGCAGCAGTGAGGAACTGTTATGGACAAACTGCAACCCCCCAATTCCCCTGTGCCACTGCGAGCAGGGTGGGAAGGCAAGGGCATCAGGAATGAAGGAGAGAAGTTGAGCCTGGAGAAGGAGGTGGGGGAACGGTGGTTTACTTTTTGTCTTTGGTCCTCACACTGCAACTCTATTTTTAATTGGCAAGAAGTTTATTTTTCCCCAAGTCAAGATGGTTTTGGCTGTGATGGCAATCGATAAACCATCTCCTTGCCTTTATCTCAACCCACGAGCTTTTTCATCTTACTCTCTCCCCTTCTGTTGAGGAGGAGTAAGAGTGGCTGAGTGGGCATCTAGCAGCCAGCCAAGGTCAACCTACCAGAAGAAAACACATGCAAGAAAGAAACCCCGCCCCAAACACTCCCGAATGTGAAAAGTGAGGATTCCAAATTGTGGGGAAAACATGTCTTTTCAGTCATAAACCAAGAGAAAATTTAGAAAGTATGAGAATACTTCTGACTCAAGTCAGAACCGTCCTTTGTTCTTTTTAAGCATACCTCGTAAGCCAAACCCCCCGCATTATTTCATATATCTAAGCTCAGTTATTAAACCCACCAAATACCTTGTCCCAAGAGTGAAGCCATCTTTTCAAACAAGTTAGTTGCTACACTTTCCACTACCCATCCTACCACCCTGCATAAAGCAACATCGACGATTTTCCTACCATAAAAATCCACCCCTCCAATTTCATGTGGCAACAGCCAAGTAAAGACTATAATACACACTTACCACAAATTTCAAGTCTATTCAGATAAATCATGCATGTAGGCAAGTATTTATTTGTGCAGTTATGCAGTGATTTGATTTTCTAATATTTCTTGCTTTCTTCCCGTTCCTTATCTTCTGCCTTTGATCTCCCGCGTCTCTTAGATTACCCTCGCAGGTCAGGCTGCCAAAGTGAAAATTCCTCAGTGCAAGAGGGTTAGGATCCTCCTTCTCACCCCTCTAAACAACCCTTGCTTTGTTTTGTTTTCCAGGCATCAATTTGCTGTTATAAAAGACTACGAAAAGGCCCTCTGAATACAGTATACCAACTATTAAATAGAAGATGTTATTTATACGAAAGGCAAAAAAAAAAATTAAAGCCATTTTCCTTCTTAAGCTCATAGCCCACGTATTAGATGAAATGTAACACTTCATAGGCTAGGGGAAAAAATCATGGTTTAATTACAACAATGTAGCATAAACAGTTTAGTAGTCGATACCAGGATATCATTGTGACGCCTAAACTAAAGTTGAGTTCTCCACAGATACCGTAAACAGACACTCTAAATTGCCTAAATGATTGGCATTAAGAAGGTTTATACAAAGGCGGTCAATTGTTTAATCTTTAAGATGTCATGACATGGTGAGACAAACACACATACATCAGTAAGTACAGAGAAATGTTATGCTACATTTTGGACAGTTCAGAACTGAAAGTGCTTCACATCTATAGGATAAGAAATGGCTTCATCTCCTCATCCCTAAATGATGAGAGCAAAGAAATAACCCTTTAATAGGTTAAATAAACAGTGCCCCATTTATCCATGCTTATATAAAGTTTCCAACAATTCAGAAAGTCCATGGTGAAATTTACAATCTATATACAGTATAACAAATTGTCAAAGAAAAAAAGTTCAGATATTCCTTGGTTCCCAAAAGCCTGAAGCTCACGCTCTGCACTGGAGACAAAAGTTACCTTTTTTTTTTAAAAAAAAAAATCATCATCCCAATCCACCTTGAATAAAATCAGTCCCTAAGTCCTGGTCATATTTAACAACTGCTTAATCCCAGTGTTTAAGGCATGTTCATTAGATGTCAGTCTAGGGGTACTGTCAGAAATGATAATAATCACAGGTACTAAGAGTCAGCAAATTTACAAAGCAACGCCACTCTTTACAATATCATGTAAAACAAATTGTTATAATGGAAGCTGTTCCTGAGTTAAAATTTGCTAAATACTGCTAAGATTCACGTTTTCCTTTCAAACTTCTTCCTCTGGAATGTCCTTTCCCGTACGCTCAACTGGAATTAAAATTCACTCTGAATGTAAGAAAGTTAAAATGTTAGCATTCCCAAATCTAAATTTAGCCACGATGCCATGAATTTGCAGGGTTTAGTGTCACTTAGGCTTTTAGCAAGAGTATTTTTGAAATATGAAGATAATTATAAATGTCAGTCTACATTTTTGTGCAACTGCAAACAACAGAAAAATATTTTGGTATCAAAAATTATCATAAATTTAAAGTTCTGTGAATATATAACTGATATTGTAGACTTTTTTTAGTTTTCCTATCCAGTCTGCTCCTTTAGAACTAAAGGAAGACACTTATAATTGTAGGAACGCAAATCAAAATACCTACAAATATATTCAGCTTTTTAAATCAGGCAACTAATCATCTATTGAGACTCTTAAGTATCCATTCGCACAGAATTGTTCCTTAAGTATGTAATCATTGACATTCTTTCCTATTTAAAAAAGCTGTTCTTGGCTGAAAAAAGTGGATAGCTTTAAAAATAGATTTTTCATTAGATTCAAAGTGTGCATGACAATTCCTACCACCCTAATTGTCCTGGCTCCAACTCATTAAAGTTCATATAAACATTTGTTCAAGTCTGAGCATTAAATTTAACAGGAGTTAAAGGGCACTAGAATCAGGATGACAAGAGGTGCGACTCAGGTCTGTGCTATACCTGCACTTCTGACTGTCAACTGAAGTAAAACCCCTCAGAAAATTGCACTGTCTGGAGTTTGATTCAAATTTTGCTGAAATCACTGAAACACTCACAATGAGCTTTCATGGGACTAGTATTTTAAGTGCTCCAACTGAAGCTCACCATTTGCAGTGATGTAGCATTTCCTATTTTAAATACAAGAAAGGATTGCAGTAATTGCACCTATCAGGCTAGGGAATAAATGTTCATTTATCTATTTTCAAATTTGTCAGCAGTGCAAGTTATGAATTACAGTATGATTAAAAAAAAAAATCTTATTTCCAGATTTGTTTCCATTTAAATCCTAGTAGGACAGAAACCAGCAACACGCTGCAAAAACAGGATGGGAAAGGAACGACTCTGCTGCCTCAGTCTGGGAATTCCAGAGAGTCTGACATAGTGGTATAAAAAACAAAGCTCTGAATGAAGTTTGGCCTAGCCCACGTGTCTTATGCACAAAGGTTAGCTAAAATTTAATTGTTGTGACCATAAAATATAAATAGCAACTATTTATTCACAAAATTCTGGATTGATTTTTTTTTTTTTGCTTTACCAAACCGTATGATCTATTAAATTATCAGCCAGCTGTATGTTTAAGCACGACAATAGAAAATGTAGTACGTAAACACCTAAAAATCACAGTCATAAAAAGCAGGCAAGTACATCAGTCTTCTGGTGGCCAAAGCACAACAGATTAGTCTGCCAAACAAGTGTACGTGAACAGAAATCATGGGCATTCATTTTGTTAAAAATGATTTCTACTGTCAATAAACAAATTCCTGTATTTTAATACTGTTCTTAAAGAATTGTAAACTGTTTAAAAATGTATGCACAGACATAAATAACAGTAAAGGATTTAAATACAGTGGTCAATGGGAGAAACAGTTTTTTTAAATTTGCATGTGTGATGAGCGGGTAATTTGGAACAAATCCATAATTATCCACAAAGAGTTCTGACCTTTCTTAGGTAAGACAGTACTGCCCTCATTTCTAACACTTGTGACCATTATAATAATAAGAGAGAAAAAAAATAACATATCAGCCCTGATACATCAATCACATACGCATTCAAAATTACAGATATTTACAAGAAAAATATATATTTAATTAAAAAGCCACTGAAAAACATGGACTTTTAGTCAGGTGCTGCACTTTCTGCAAAATGAGGTAATTTAGATGCAAACAAATTAGGTTTAGTAGAGTTCAGGATCCACTGTCTCCACACTTAAAGTACAGATTGCTTCAGTAAATGGCTTGACTGTTTCTACATGTTCAGAGCAAGAAATCACTAGATCCAGTTAAATCCTGTTTTGTAGTGCTCTTGATGCAACACTGACTAATGTCAGAAGGCTTCCCAGCTCAGTTTTACAACTGGTCTTTCAATAGAAAGAAAAAGGGGGAAAAAAAAATTAGTTATAAGTTGGTTTCATCCCAAGATGGATCATTCATGTTCTTTAGAACTTTTCTAACAAGCTTCTCCAAGTCTTTGCGAGCTCTTTGTTCTTCTTCTAGTGATTTCTTCATCTTTTTGTTATCCTGTTTAATAGAGATAGAAATATTACTGCTTTGGTTTTTTTTTTTGGTTCATTTGGGTTTTTGGCTCTTTTTCGTAACAGATCTTTTCTGATCACACGTACATTGTCAATCACAAATTCTGAAGGCTCTTCTCAGTAAGACTGCTATTAGGTGTCCAAAAGCAAAGACTTCTATTAAAATTTCACAAGTTACACACAGTAACTTCACACAATGCAACAAAAAAAAAAAATAATCACCAAATGGAAACAGAGCTATTTCCTATTTATACTTATAAAGCAAGTGCCAGTAACAGATGGCCAATAATCTTGAATTTTTCTGCTCAAATCTGATCAATGAACAGTAGAATATATTTACTGTTAATGGAGAAGGGAAATGGAGCCATAAGTAGAACAAATACCCCTCTAAGAGTCTCCTATGATTATAACTACTTCAACAATCAGAAAAGCTTCTTAAAACTTAATGCAAATTAACTTGCTTCATTAAGAAAGTAAATAGTTGAAAGGAGTAGCTTGAAAACCGGTATGTTCCCTGGATAATGTTTTGTGACTAAATTTTAAACCAGACAGTCTAAGAGACTACTGCTGACTACCAGCAGTCTAAGAGAAGTCTGAATTTCCAGGAACACCACTACTCCTCACGTATATTAATGAGTCAGTTCTCAGTATTTAGCACCATCAGATACTACTGAAATACCACGGACAAACAGGACTGTAAGGATGTCACTGACCAAATCACAGTAATGCTTCCATTGTTCAATCATGTACAGGGCCAAGCTGATGCTGGCAACAGCGGGGAAGCCACCAGAAAATAATACAGCATTATCTTAAGGCCCCAAGACAACAGGTTTATGGGTGTTTAACAAAACCCAGGTCTGCAATCCAGAGATCCCATTGGACTCCCATCATCTGTCATTTATAGACACTTTTAGAAACAGGATGGGATCAAGAGCTGCCTTCTCCTCAACTCTATTCCCTCCTCAAGTCTGTTGAGAAACTCAGAAATTTCGTTCTTTCTTTGCAGGCACAGACTTAATTCCATTTCCTTTTCATTTATTTACTGCCAATTCAGGATTCTACTATTCAAGCGTAGTGCCTGGGGAGCAACAGCTATGAATAACCTATGGAAGCTGCCATGGGAGGGATCCCACTTTGCGTGGTAACTCTCACCAACAGGCAACCTGTGTCTGCACCAGCCAGTGCACTATTGTATTCCCAGAGAGCCTCTACCCTTGGAAGCAAGCCCTTGGTGACTTGGGACCTTCCTAGCTCAGAGATTATTTGTGTCACTTCTCCAGCTCTCCACATCACAGCAGCAGGCCAATAAATGCTTCTAAGCTGAGATTCCTGCTATACAAGAAAACGAACCTGGGTTTTAACAGGTCTCGGCCTTGGAAGATGTGAGATTCTGAAAAGACTATCTATTTGGAAAGGCATAAGAAAAGAGAGCTGCTGCTAGAAGTTCAGGAGAAGGTGACTTTTTGTTAAGGGTCACTCAGAGAATCTGAGGGGCCTCAGTGAGGCTGCACGTTTATCCTCTGTACAAAAGCAGCTAGGCCACAGGAATATTAGTGGGCTATCATGGCTGCCTGTATTAAGTGAATTGTATTTTTAAAAAGACTGTCAAATTCACATCAAACGTGGAATACACGTGCATTACGTGTTGAAAACAGCAAAAATTAAGTAATTAAGATGCCAACTGTCCTATTTCAAGGAACATGCACCACTTCCTTAGAAATACTGGACTTGCTTACAGGCAAATAGAGAATTTGAGTTTATGTTTATTGCCCAAAATCTACAGTAATTTGAATACGAATCTATTTTACATTAACAGAGGAGATTCTATATAACTTCCTGAGTCACAGATCTGTTAAGGTCAGTTAGCAAATTCAAACACTGCAAAGTGAGGATAATTCAATGCTTTTTTGCCTACACATTAAGCAATGAGTACACACACCAACATTAACATGCTGTGCCCTGACAATAAAAAAAAAAAAAAAAGATATTTTTAAATGACTCATTTTTGGATACTTAAAACAAGCTTAACACATCAGCTGCAACTTCCATGCCAGCAACTGAGGTGAGATATTGCACAATTTCCCCATGTGACGCAGCACCACCCTAAGCTAACCTGAAATCATCATTAAAGAAAAGGCGACATGATAAGACATCTCCTCTCCCAAGGTTTTAAGAGAGGTTGTTAGCACCGATTCTTAAGAGGTGTTTCAGTTACTGAAAGACTGTAATAAAGGCCTAAAGAGGGCCGGATAGTTATACTATGAAAATTATCCATTCCAAGAGCAAATACCATTTCATGGTCTCTGTAAGCTTATTTTGCTGGTCATACAGCAGAAATGAGTTTGCTTAATGCTTTAAACCTTTCTCAAGTTGTAACATCCAAAAATAAATTAAACCACTTAGGAAGTCAACTCAGAGACAGGATACTTAACACTTTTCTCAAAGGTGGTGCTTCAAGGACAGATGACAAGCAGAAGAAAGTGTGCTTTTTGTCAAACTGGCACATTTTAAAAGTGCTTTTACTTTTAACAGTGAATCTCAGGCTTTTAAATCTAGTCCAAAATTTCAAGTTCATTCCTGTCAAAGTGCATCAACTTACAAGCCATATTGACTTTTTATAATAAGCCTTCCATCTTTCCATTCTCCGTGTTGCTATAAACTTAGCAAGTTACCAACCTGTCTTAACTCCTGTACTTCATCCTTTAATGCATATACTGTGTCAACAAGGCTTCTGAAATGAAAAAAGATGATGATCAGTTACAACAGTTTTCAGAAATACATGTCTAAATCTATTGTTAGACAAAACTGTTAAATAAAATGCATTAAAAAAAACACAAACCTCACAGCTAACAGCTAATTTCAACTTGTGTTAAAAAAATTTATCTCTTATCCTGATTTATATTCAGTAAAGCAAGGATGTATTGCCAGCTTCTGTGATAGGATACACCTCTCAAGCACAGATGGACCTACGCTGGTTTCTATATTACAGCTTTCTGTAACAGAATTGTATTTCATTTCCAACATGCACCTATGATGCCACACACTAACTACAAAGATGACACCAGTTTAATATTGAAAACCTAGAGCCCTTGGAGAAGCTATTTACAAATGAAACATATCATTTGGCATAGAAAGAATAAGTTGCATAGCATATACAAAGAAAGCAGAGTACAAGCATTTAGATGAAGGCCAACTGCACTTAAAGGACTGGCAGCATACTCCAAAAAGCTCTGTAACCTACTACATATATACCATGCACACATTAATATAATGGGAGACAGGAGGAGGAAGAAGAGTGCAAAGTTTACTGTTTTAATCCATCATTCATTAAGTGTTCTCTTACTTCTCTTCTATAACAGTCTGACCATTACTTTTAGTTTCTTCTACAATAATTTTTTCTTCTTCTGGAAGCAGGACTTGAGGAGCTGATTCTTTACGGGAACCTATTGTAAAAACAAATTACAAAATGAGCAACTCACAAATATTGCTGGGGAATTTTAAAGATTATTTCATTCACTGCGTGATACACCTGCATGACCAAGGTGTATCACTTTCTATTTCCCCCTTCCCTCCACACACAAGTTACCGAGGCATTTTTTTTTTACATTTGAAACCACAGCCTTACAACAGAAAAATTGCCTGACATTCCTATCCTGCTGCTGCCATTACTCCTGCATCATCGATGGCAATGTTACACTATTCAACGAACAGTGCACCATTCAATGATCAGTAAAAACTATACAAATTCACCCTAGCTGACTCAGAGAAAAAAATAGATGTGTTTAAGTAACAGGACTTTAAGCCTCAAGGACAGATTCTGATCTCACACTGATACAAATCCAAGAAACAGTTCCACTCTAAACCTATTATTCTATCAGTAAGGAGCCAAACAGTGGTATTAAGTGATACAGCGATGGAAGCAAAAAAAAGTTAAAACCCCTTTCCCCTGGAACACAATAAATGACACAATTGTGTGTGCACACACATACACATACGCGTACACTTACAGAGAGCCTTTTTAGACTACTTAGTCCTATAATAAATTCCTACCAAATGAAATATATACTTTGTATATAATTTTTTTAAAAGCACTTAATGGCCTGGCAATAAAAATTCAAAACATTCCAACATCTTCAAAACATTTTCCACAATCATTGCAGTTTATAACATCAAGATAGTACACATAGATTTTAAAAAATAGCTCCGCACAGAAAAATCTACAGCTTAGGGATGTGCATCCATTCATACATGAAGTATGTATTCTGGAAATGTTATTTAATTAGGCTGCAACAAATGACAAGCATTTTTTTAAAGAAGGTGTGTAAATAAATAGCTGTCTAAGCATTTGTTCAGAATTCAAACACAGCAGATAAGGCATTAAAGATATTACATATTTTAACCAAGATATCAATTTTAACAAACAAGGTACACTTGCAATGAACTTTCATTAACCAGGAATGTCTTAATTCTAGTACGGTTTGAACTGACAACTAGGGTGCCTGCCTGTCAGCTGCTTTGTGATAACAGTGCTTTTATGGTTCATGATAAAACACATCATCTAAACACACAAAAAACCAAAGAAGTCAAACTCATAAAAGAAAAATACTAACTTCCCTAACAGCTGCAGACTTGAGTTCTGAACAATAAGCTTGTAGGGATCGTAGTTTAGCAGCAGAATGTATAAAGCTATTTAAACTATTTTAGCAAACAACGACAAATGTCCCTTAATGAAGAAACCAGTATGAGCTGACAGTAAAGATCTAATGTATCAGTACGTGATGGTCAAAATTTTATGGAATAAAGATAACTGCAGATTTGAGAACAGAATCTTGTCCTTGAAAGCTGTAAGTTGTTCATCTTACAGAGTGAAGAAATCTTTTAAGGGTTAATATCCATCCACGCCCACTTATTTTCCAGGGAAGAAACAACCTACAAAACAAGCACATCCAAACTCTATACGGAGCTCAAGGACATTTCCCCATTTGTGCTGTCAATCTCTAATTATAAGACATCACCTTATGTTTATTTCAGTTAATTGGTTGCTGCTCTGCTTTATTAGCCCATGAGGTAACACAGACCACCGAGCTAAACGTTATTTTAGGAATTAATTGGCAGCAGCTGCTACCAGGTCACAACATTTTGGGTCTCTCTACCCATGTGGAACACCTCAGCCCAACACATGCCGAGGGAGACACCGACCAAAGGGAGAGAACTGCTACATGTTTTTCGCCCATGACTCCCTTCAACCAAACGGAGCAGTGCATCGAATTTATCTCTGAATAGAGCTGCATCCAATTGTCTTTGCCTGGTCAGAGTAACATGGGTCCTTGCAAAGCAGAAATAGCATGGAGTAGACAGCTTTAAAAAAAAAATGTCCCAGCTGTACAGTAATATACACACATGCATGTACAACAGATGTCTGCACCAGCATATCTTGATGTATGTACAGCATAGCGCTTCATACTACTGAGACACAGAATGTAATTTCATTAAAAACAAAACGTTCACCAACATTATACACACAAGGAGACCACACAGTACACATACACACTTACATGTTGCTGTGAACACTGACCTTCCTGTGCCACAAAACATTAACTACTGTGGAATTCAGGACTTCACAAGTTTCACCCTTCGCCTTCATTGCGCTCGTGCCCCTGGCCATGCAACTTTTAGTTTTTACCTTGGAACCGTCACTGCTCTTACGGTTTGTACTATGCAAAACCCCCCTTCTTCCTTTATCTTGGTTTGCTTTTTGTTAGTTTTGGGTTTGGGTTTTTTGTTTGTTTGTTTGTTGCGGATTTTCTTTCTAAACCCCACAAGTACTTGTTAAGAATCAAAATTACAAACATTCAGTCCACCTACCCCGCAACAAAGGGCCCCGTCATCAAATGACTACATACACAGAAACATCAGACCTGATGTGTCAAGTTCTAAAGGCAAAAGGAAGCTCCTTCACTGTCCTGCTTTTCTGCATCATTTATGCCAGAAGCTTTCCCTGGTTGGCTTTTGGTGGTTTAGTTTTTTGGTTTTTTTTTTTTTTTTTTACAAGCATTTTTTTGGCAATTATACATCTAGAACGAACTTCAAGCAGAGTCACCTCATTCCTGGCACTTGGCAATATTCTCTAAGTAGCATGTTGTGCCTCCACCAGATTCTCTATGGCTATGCTCTATGTAACCATTTCTCTCCAGAAGAGAGAGACACCTTCACACATAGGACATAAAGAGAGGGTTGTGTTATAGCACAGTGGGTATTTCATACAGAGTTGTACTAAAAGCATGGTCCAAGAAGTTGCTGTCAGCTAGATAATCCTAAGCACCTCTGAGACATATTTCACACTTTCATGAAGTAGTGCAGAAGCTTTGGATTGCCATATCTACCATCCTTCCATCCTAAATGTGCAAGTTTCATGCTGAATTTTCCTAACTACTCAGTCTCGTTCCAAGTCAAACGGGACAAAAGACAATGTTTAAATTGACCTCCAATAACTCTGGCCTCAAATCACCTTGAGACAATATAACAAAAAGTACTAGTTTGTTTGTTGTTTTTTTTTAAAGAAAAAAAAGAAAAAACCCACCCAAGGCTTTACAAAACAGGGTTGTTTGGTTTTTTCTTTCCTTTTTTTGAAGGGGAGTATTGGAGGTGGATGGAGGAAGAAAGCATATTTGACAAACCCAGACAATTACTTTAAGATTAGTAAACAAAGGTTAAGGCTGAGTAAATTGCTGTAACTTTTCAATGGGGAACTCCTAAATCCAGGGTCTTGGAAAAATGACCCCACTGTTGAGAAGTCTGTTGCATTTTTAAGGCAAAACAAACTGGCTACTATGATCAAGATTCAACTGAGTTTCCGTCAATTAAATTCCATCAAGAAAATAAAGGTATCTATTAAAATATTAGTATCTCCCAACCCTAGAGCGGAAAATAAAGAATTACAATGCTTTTTGCCAATACCATACCCTAAGTCATAGGTTTAGCAGATTTAGCTTCCAAAGTAAAACAAATAATAACATAGACCATCCAGCATTCAGACCAGGGCTAGAGACCTCAGCAATACCCACTAATGAAACGTGGCGCAACAGCCGAGATACAAGAACAGGCCTGTGGGTAACAGCTTTTAGTTTTTCAGTGTCTGATCCCCTTTCCAGCCTAATCAATCAGCCACACCAGCAGGCAGCTGTAAACATTTCTGGGGGGGGGAAAAAAAAAAAAAAGGAAAAGTGGAATCTGTTTGGATATTTATGTGGCTGAAAGACGTCATGACAGAAGTTCACTTTTTATCTGTCTGAAAGCAGTAGAACATCACTCCCAGCACTGGAGCATGGAACAGGAAGAAACTAGAGTGGAGACTGAATGCTGGAGAGGTTCTCAGTGATGCCTGTTTGCAGCATAACTGCACAACCCCAGCCTTTTACTCACTCTCCTCCAAAGGGAGCATGACACCTTAAAAATATTGATATGGTACCATGCTGCTTCCTGACAGAAGCCAGGCTTCAAAAGGAGCTGTACTGGTAATCAGTCTGGTCCTTCGTTCTGAATCTTTAAGCAGACACATGTGAGAAGAGTCCAGAAGTTTTGCACAGATCTGGAGACAGCAGGCAGGAGGGAAGGAAGAGAAGAAGGTGCATGAAATTCAGACACCTTTTCACTTTAGCCAGATATTAAGTCTCCACCTGTGTTCAAAGACCTTGTCTGTCCAGGAACCACTTAAGCCATCAGTAAAATGGAGGTGGACATTCACATCACCTACTTAAAACAGCTAACCTTAGGGCCTCAGCTATAAAAAGCCAGCTCCCCCAAGTCAATCAAGAACAGCGTTCCTTCCTCCAGCTGGAGAAGGCCCAACCTAGGTACTTCCATAGTGATACACTACTAAGAGTTTGCCATCTTCCAGAGACTATCAGGGTCCTAATTTAAGCTATGGAAGTTAGACCTGTGGTGATGGTGGTTTGTTTTAAAAAAGGCATGGCATAATTTGAGACCATCACTAATGATTCTGTTGCACAGCTTTTAAGTATTACTATGTTCTTTAGTTTTTCCTACCTTTATTACGGTATTAGGCGAGGTAAAGAGGGGAATAAGGCACAATAAAGGTCAAAAAATAGAAACAGTACTTGTGAATATACTATTTTCTTTTTCCCCAACTTTACTAGGCTCTCTTCACAAGCTAAGCAGCTCTTCAAAATTGTTTGAGTGTCAAAGACTGACTTGCCACTGAAAACCAAATATCTGCACACAGAACTGTTTAGATCTATCATTAGCCATCAGTATGTACAGATGTGTAAATTTCCTGGAGAAGCAAATCTTAGGCAAAAAATAAGAATTACTTATCATTTAAAACATTCAGTATTTCACTGCATTAGTTGTATTTAAAATGCTAAAGTGGATAAATAGACCTGCCAAATTAATCTTCTTTCTCAATGAATTTTTGATGAAGTCCTCATATGAAGGATCC
>JAOXJM010000001.1:147951444-147966500 GCA_026413425.1 Tringa solitaria
GTGCTCCCAGATTCCGTGTGTGTTGAGATTAAAGCATTGGAAAAAAATAATCCTTCATGATACAGATATGCCTTTAGTATCTTCTACAGACAACAAATCAGAATCCAAACATCAGGCCAAGCTTCAGTTCATTGTATAAAAAAATACCAGTTTTTTGCAAATTCTTGGGAGTAACAAAAAAGAATTTGGCATGAAGTATTTTGGCTTTTTTTTTTTTAACTAATAGCGACACAAATAGGAAGAAGCCCCACGTGACTCAGATAACAGATCTATGCAGTATACACTAAAATGTTCTGATGAGTTAAAATGAAAATAATTAGAGTGGACTGGAACACATACAATTCCATATGTGCTAGTCATGTAAGAACAGAATGACGAGTTTGAGACAGATACACCATCTGAAGTGGGATCTCTCTAAGATAACATTTGGAAAGAGCTATTCCAGTAAACTTCTTGTATTTCACTAACCAATATAAAAGCATCCAACCAGAGGGCTGTAGGCCTAAAACTAGTTTCTACAGTCATAGCAAAAAAATGTGATGACCTTCTAACAGAAGTAGGCGATTACTTTGTTTGTTCTGATGCAAACATTTGAGTATGAATATTAGGTTATCATTTTATTTAAATTCACTCAAATATGAGCATCTTTTAAGCAGAAACACTTAAGATACTCTTGGTTTAAGAAAAAAAATGTTGTAATATTAAATCTAGAAAATATGTAAGGTTATAGAAAAAAATATCATGTTTATAAAGAGGACCTGCAAAAGTAGGTTCTAGATTGCTCTAATAATTCAGCCCATGCTTTTACTTGGGAATACACCAATTCAAAAGATGAAAAACAAAAAATCAATTAAGGGGAGAGGGAGGCAACAGAAAAACATCCCATCAAAGGCAACATCTGTGAATAGTTCTTTTAAAAAGAAGATACAGAAAGATACATACTTCACATTACATTGAATTTCCTGCAATTGTCAACTACATTAAACAAAGATTACACATTTATGTTAAAAAAGCTCTTTCACTTCAGCATTTGATTCCTCCGGGAAGGGAGGGAGAGAAAGGAGGCATGGGGAGAAAAGGAAGTTAAGTTACAAATTATGCTGTCCTTTCCCCCTGTATAATAATTAAATATTAAAGTCACAGTCTATTAAATGCAAAATTTATTTCAACTGTACATAACAGATGTCCTTTTTATATAAAACAAAACACTTAATTGATATATGCAACCACAAACAATATGCATACTGTACAGTACAATGCAACATTCAGATATACATCCATTTTTTTTTCAAAAGGCAGTCACCTACTAAAGATGGCTTCTCCCATTCACAAATGAAATGCACAATATATATAATTTTTTCTATGTTTTACGTCACTATATACACATTACTGTGTTTTGGCAAGATTATGCAAAACACCCAATTAATATTGGTTGGTTCCAATTTATGGCAAATACTAATTTATGGAAACACTGCATAAGCCATGTGAAGAGGGGCTGATAATGGCTTGGACCTACCTTCTAATTCAGATTCTCCATCCTTCCAGTGTATTTGTAACTGTACACATGTATTTTACAGAATTGCATAAACATAAGGTACTATTATTACCATGACTAAAGTTCCACAAAAATAGAAACACTGAACCTTTGGACTGAATACCACCATTTCCACATTTGCTTTTTTTCTTTTTTAAAGCATGTTGCATTAATACTCCTGATCAGTTCACAATAGCTTATGGCCTGTAACACTGAAGACACGGAGTGATTGTAAATGTGCAGTGAGAGATCCTAATTATGATAACAGTTAATGACTTAAATGCTACAATAATTAATGGTGGTAAACTGTCAAAGCTTTGGTGCATAGAAAGTCAATAAAATCTTCGGATCTGGATAACAAAACATTCTGTGTGATAAGGAAAGTTCAAGTGCAACAACTGTATTTCAAACTCATATTTACACTATATAACATAAAACAGACATAAAGGAATTATCATTTATCCAGTGCAGAAAACATTATTCAACTAGAACACCACAACTTAAGAAACAAGGAAAAAAACCCAAAACAATCCATACTTTCCATGTGTTAAAAAAAAACAAACAAAAACTGACTGAAAGGAAGAGGGGAGTGAAGTGGGTTACAAATGCGCTGTGGAATGGTATGGAGCACACGTACTTATCTCATTTCTCTAAGTAACACTCCTCCACTTTGCAAAAAAATTCAACATACACAAGTTCCTGGTCGTTACGTTAACATAGGACTAGCAGTAAAATGTACCCCTGAAAACCCTCCTGTGCAAGCACTGCTGCTTTTGTTAGTCACATTTTCGAATGCCAACAACAGTGAGAGAGGATAAAGCAGGTGATCAAACAAGACTGAATGCAAATCTGCAGATGTGAACTGCTCTGAAATAGCTTTTCCACAATGACCACCTTCTGGAATCATGCACGGCTAGCAATTACTAGCTTTCTGATCGTGTAAGCTGCAGAAAGGTATTGATTATCTATCAGACAGCGTGATCAAGTTCCCAGGTGGCAGTTAACTGCGTCATGATTATTCTGAACTTGTTCTTAGAGTAACACCTGAACACTGGATAACGTGCTAACTTGAAAAGGGGTAAGTAATATCCCCCCTTACTTGCGTTGAGGGACCCTGGTGAAAAGAAGAACTTTCTGTCCTTCTACCACATGCTTTTCCCTAAGGCTAAGGAAGCTTTAGAAAACAAGTCGTTTTGGTTTCAATGCCAATTACATTATCCACAAGACAGAACGTCACGCACTTCACCCCAGCAGTGCCCCAGGTGTAGGTTCGAGACCTTCAGCTGTGCACAGCATGTCACAGTTCTCTGAAAAGCCAACACGACTGTAAGTGAAGAGCTGCTGCTGAAAACAAACCTGCTTGTGAGAGAAGTTACAAGACACAATAAAATCCATCATGGACATGCTCCAAACAGTACAACCCAAAAGCCAAGCATTCTATTATTCAGAACTTCAAACAAGCCAACGTGATCGCAGTTGTACCTAGAGTTTCAGACGCTGAACACTCGAGCCTCCATCAGGGGAACCATTTCTCATCTCGTCTTTTCAAGAAGAATGGTCAATTGAGAGTTGACAGCTGTGTATTTTAACAGGCAAGTAAACATCTACACCCTGCTTTCTGCCACGCTACTGCATACAGTAAAGTGACAGCATGACCATAGGTAAACATGAGATTATCAAAACACTGCATGTAATGAGCATGGACTGCTGGGTTTTCATGACAACTGCCAGGCTCGGGGCAGGGAGAGCAGCGCAGTCCTCTGTATAAAACGTCTAAGCAATGAGGAAAAGACAGCACTACAAAACCAGAATTTTTTTTATGGATTAGCAAATGCTCTTCCAAACAAATGGGCCAGGTAACGTGAATAACAGAATGATTTCACAGCTCTTGTACCGCTTATTTTAAAGCTGCGTTTTTCTTATTCTACCAGCTTTGTATTTTGTTAGTAATATGTAGAAAATCCAACCACTACCGCTAAGGTATTTCCATATTGCTGGCACTCAGCTCACAAACCAGCATGGTTTCAGTATAAAATACAAAAATGTGCTGTATCCAAAATAATATTAAAAAAAAATAAGAAAATAAGAAAGGACCTGTTGCTACACTGACCAAGTCAAAAGAAAAAAAAATAAAAAGACCATTCAGAGCTACAAATTAACATCTGTCAGTTAAAAAAAACCCTCAAGAAGTATCATCCTTAACAGGATATACACTTTTCAGAATGACTTATTTGTACGTGTATTGAATTGGCATTAGAGCCTTCCACCAGGTATAACTGAAGTTTCAGAAGCTCCCTCAGAAGTTGTTAAAATATCACATTAAAGAGACAAGGAACAGCAAGAAAACATCTAAGAAAAGCAGGCTGTGATACAACAAGCATTTGTTAAGAAAAAGCTCAGAAGTGCATTAGTTCTGGTGAGAGATATATGAGCAACAGCTCTTACGAGATGTAGACCCCATTCTGTAACTATGGGCTGTCCATATACTGTCATAGTCAGAGTCTTCTGAGAGGTCTGAAGGCTCCAAACGAGAAAGACTACTGCGACGACCCAAGGAGTCTAGACTTGATTGGTCATCATCAGCCAAGACGTGATTATGCATCAGGTCAGTGCCTTGCCATGCTAAGGATGTATAGGTGAAATGAAATGGTGGATGTGGATAGGCAGAGGTGGGATGAGGAGGAAAACGTAAGGAATAGCCACAACCAAACACATGAAATAAAAGCAAAAAGGTGATGGGAAGAGAAGGAAAAGAGAAAATATTGTTAAAAAGGCACCAAAGTTTTTTTTTTTTTTTTTTGATTTGTTTGGGGTTTAGGTATAAATTACACTCAGCATGTAACAACGTTTGAACTGTTAACAATACAATTTTTGAAGCGGTTTTTAAGATCGTAAGCAGCCTCAGTTGAGAATTTTGAATAACAAAATCTTATTTGAAAGCAGATTTTTTTGGAAGAGGAAGTTAGGTTCTTTTGAAGTATGGAGTCAGTGCTAGTCTGGGGGGGATTTGATTGGGGACAGAGCAATAAACACAGTAAGCCAGCACGATCCAGCACTGATGTGAAAAGCAACAGCTCCTTCCCCACCACACATCTGTACCTCCATCCTTTCCCTCCCTTGCAATGACACAGTCATTTGTACGGCTGCTTGGTGAACCAGGTCAGGGAACAGTTTCAGATGAAAATTAACCCTACAAAAGATTATTTTTCAGGCAGGTAATTTCCCCACCAGCTCACAACACAGCCACAGAAGTGCTTGTGTCACCACTGTAAAGAGGAAAATGCAGGGGAAAAAGCAAAGGTTCTCATGCAGAGCAGGGCTGCCGACTTTCTACATCAGCAGCAACACCTTGCACCCACTCAAGGGGACTGTTAAACTACAGCTTTTCTCTGCCTATACTCCTTGTTATTTGTTTTACCACGTAGTAAGTTAACCCACAGATAAACAGGGCCAAAAGCCTAACAGCAACACAGTCCGGTCCCTTCCAAGCCCTCACACACCTTTTCCTACATGCCTCTATCTGAACCTACCTTCCCAATTAAATACTTTAATATGTCTAGGGTGGTGGTCAAATATAGATAAGGACGCTTCTTTTTTTTAAGGCCTGGCAATATCTGAAGATTAAAACCATGTAAGTGGCCATTCTGTGAGCCACCATACACACGATATTGCAAAAAATTTTAAGCCTTCATTTGGAGCAGAAATGCAAAATAAACTGAGTATATAAGAAGCAGGAGAAAGTGAAACCCTGTTCTTTTGTTTGCATCTGTCTCCCCAAATTAAACCCCGTATCTTCCCCATCCAAACGACTGAAAAAAGTTGCTCTGCTACCCTCTAACACCACTCCCTGCTAGTTTCAACTGGTGCCCCAGCTCTGCTGAACTGACATTGCCCAAAGCAGCACCCCTTGGGCTCTGGATTAAGGTGAAGATAGAAGAATTGCCGAACGAGTGTTGTGAGGGGCAGGCAGAATATTAACACAGAGGTAAGAAAGGAATATGTTAAAAAAAAGGGCATACTTCACAGATGACAGGCAACTCTCTCATACTGTTCTTCTACACTGACTACTGCTCCCATGGAAGCAATTCCAACATGATTGGGTTTTTCCCCATTTCCCATTCCAGTCTACAAATGGATCTCCTGAAACCTAAAGTCTTAGATGACAACACTACTCTTTCCAAACAAGGCAGCTGTGTGCTTAATCAATAAAAAAATTGTTTCTTGCTGCAATTAAGAGCAAATAAAAGCTGCTGATTTCTGATGTATGCAATGATACCCACAGCACTATGTATATTTCTTAAATATACATAGAAAGGAAAAAAATAGGCAAAAAAGCAAAAAAAAAACCATATTCATTTTATATCTGCACACACACTATTGTGCGAGTGCAAACGTTTCCCCAACCATTTCTTGTCACATTATCCTTAGAAATAATCAAAAGATCACCGTTGAGACATTTAAACAGCCACCATCTCATTTAATTTTGTTTGGAACAACAGTATGTCTTTTTGAACACATTAATTTCCTTTTATCCAATTAAACACACTACTGTAATAACTGTAGGGCCATAAAATAGATTAGTATTAATAAAAATGTAAGTAATAGCAGCTAATTTTATCACCTTGGAGGCCTACAGTTCATCAAGACAGAAAAATTAAAATGAAGGTTTTTGCTGTTACTTCAGAAGTTTCTACAATCTAATACAAGGGCCATATCCCAATTTAAAAGTACCAATGAATACAAAGAAGCTGCATTTTTTTTCAAGGTGATAATAATAAGTGAGCACACGTTAGGAAAAATCCATGAACTAAGTTTGCAACTGCATTTTGAGACTTCTCAACTGTCAGCATAAAGTGCTTTTGCTTGGAAGCAAAACAGCCACAGAGAGCTGTGGGCAGCAGTAACAATGATTAATACTGCAAATTTACACAGCTTTAGTGGACAAAGAGTAAGTTATAATGCCCACTCTAATTCCTGACAACAGCAAAACCAGCCAAGTACTTCAGGATCATTATACTGTGTTCCAAGGATCCCTGAATTATATCTGTATTCATCAATGCAAAAGAAACTGTGCAAATCAGAACAAATACAACAGCATTTTCTCCTTCCTTGTGTAAATGGAACACATGCTGGTGGACTCCCCTGCTTTGCGCAATGTTTTACTTACAATACAGAGGAACTCCACATGGCAACCTCGATTTGGATTAAATGAAGTAGGACCCCAGAGGCACGTTACAGGTTTTCAATAAGCTAGATATTGATCTGAGAAACTAAAAATGGCTTTAAGCAACACACAGATCTGAGAACAATTTCTCTAGAAATTACGACATGGGATTAAAATTTGGAATTAATACTAAAAACAACTAGTGGCAATAAAAGTAATTTTTCTAGGTCTAGGTTACTTTTCCATATCAGAAGTCTTTGTTGGACAAAACAAAACAAAAACAGACTCCTCCAAAACTGTGATTACTTCTTTATTCCTCCTCACTACTTACCAGCTTCTTCAAAAGCTTACTGATCAACTGTCATACTCAGTTCAGACACCTCTCATTCATTAGTGAAGGTTCTGTGCAATTTTAAACCATAACAAGTAGTCATGTTTTCTTTTTTATTTAAAAGAAATACTGAAAGAATTATAGTCTCTAACTGTGGTCATTGGCATCCAATACTTAAACACTTGACACTGATACTAAGCCAGAAACAGGTTATTATTTCTTCCAGGTCCAGCTTGCTACTTGCAAAGGCCTGAGAACACACCTCTTTTTGCAAACTCTCTAATTGTGTTTTAGTAAAGTCATTTCAATACTTTCTAACTTACTTGAATTTAGTGTTTGACGTGTTTTGGCACTTGTGCAATATGCTTCAATGACTTTAAGAATTTGAGCATCTTCTTCTACAGCAGCTGTACCTAGAATCAATGGGAAAAATAGAATTTTAAACATGGTTATGTTTATTAATACAGGACAACCTTTGTAAATCACTACGTTTCAGTTAATACCAAAAGTTCAGCCTAATTAACCCTTTAAAATTCTCTTAATCAACCCATTTAAAAAAAAAGTAATCAAACTTCAATGAGCAAAAGAAAAGATACTGTTTTGAAATGCTTGGAAAAAAAAACCCCAAGTCCGAGTAATTACCCTCACATTCAAGAAATTTTCTGAACATCTGAAGGTGCACAGAACATGTTTTGAAGTGTGGTCACTCTCATTCTCATCCAAACAGCCATTGAACTGAAAAAACCCTGTATACTCCAGTTACTATACAGATATTATTTAATCAAAGAAATTAATTCAGAAATTCATTCAGAATATTAATTCACAGAAAACAGATCTTGAAAACTTGTGGATTTTGTATATATATCAGATTTACCAAGGGGTAACAACACACTATTGAAAATTAAACTCAGAATTAACAGCATAATAAATATGTCAGTACAATTTCAATCCAGTGTGTAGTAGGAAAGATTTCACAGATACACATGCATTATAGTGACAAGTGCAATAATTAAACTCCTCATACTTTAAATTACAAACAATCACTACTGAAAAAAAAATAAATCTAACTATTCAAACTTAACATGGCAAAAATTTTCTAAAGGTAGATCTCCACAAATCTTCTCCTCGGGGAATTCAGTAACAATGCTGTCAAATTGTTCACTTGCAACAGTGGAACTCCAATCAAACTGAAATCTATTGCCTCTAATATCAGTTTAGATGGACCCAGGAGTCTGTGTGTGGGGAAAGACAATTGGTTGTTTTAAAAACATTTTTCCCGTTTCTCCTCCTTGAGGAAAAAACTAGTCTTGAAGAGTTTCTGCTGCGTGAATCTCAACTGCCTTCAACATCAAAATGTAGTAATGTTCTGTGTCAGCCAATGCATCCTGTTAGCTTCTGCGATCTATTAGCACTAGAATAAAGCCTACTGTCCAAACATTTGTCAGGATCAGTTGACAAGCTAACTGTTGAAGAAATTATCTTGACCCGATATAGTTTCCCCACAGTTTAAGACACAGGTACTCCAAGGTCCAGATTATTTCTCTTTCAAAGTAGGAGAAGTAATTGGATTTTGCTGTGGTTAGAATGCAGCACCATTTTATTATAGTAGCAGGAGATATATTTCACTTCTATATTGTGGGTGCACTCAGTTGAAATACCTTACTTATTTTAGTTTATATGTTATAATACTAATTTGACATAGCAATTCTCAAAACATTGCTCATAAATCCTTGGGATTCAAGAGAAGATAAGTAATAAAACCCAAACCTATCTATCAATGAGCTTTAAGTTTGATAGAAGTTCCTCAGTAGAAAATTTCTACAACTCCACAAGCAGGAATAGGCTGAAGAAGCACTAACATGTAACAGAAGCTTCTAATTACTGACACAAGAGATTGGGGTGGGAAAGATTAACACCAAGAATCAATAAGTATTTCTGTAAGTCTGACTTAAAGCCACCAAAAATCCCTTTTATTCAAAGTTGTCTCTACACACAAAATACTGAAAGATGCTCATCAGGAGTAAAACAATGTATTTGCAAACTACAGAATCCCTGCTTCCCTCCAAAAAACCTCTCATCTCTACTCATTAAGTGCTCTTTAATAATTCCTAAATCTGCAAGTTGACAGCTTTATCGCTGTCCTTACAACTAGTGAATCTCCGTTCTTCAACATCTGAAATTATACTTGCAGTACTTTTGTTTTTCCTAAATGCAAGATGGTTTTTTTTATCCTTCCTATAAGGATAGAACATCCTGAACTAAAACACTTACTTGCACATCCATGAACACAGGACTGTTCCATTCACACCCTTACCCTTTGCCGTATGAAATTCAAGCAACTCTACCTTAGACAAGCCAACAGTGCCCTGAGGAAAAGCTTTTTCTCTCCAGCTCTACATAAACAAGTGAGAGACAACATTCTCAATAACACACTTCAATGCCTTGAACGCTCAAGGGACACACTCTATCTTAAAAAGCCCATGAGCAAAGGACAGACACAGAGAAGCATAAGTTGCAGGAAGAGAATCTGACCTTCAGCTTAAATACTCTGTCTTTTATTGATGCAAGTAATTGGATTATTCACACAAATTTCTAAGGAAGAATTAGAGTGACACTGACAACTATGGGAATACTGTGTTTTCTTGGTAACATTAATGTTCCCTCTACCCCAAATTATCCCGATGTCGAGATTTTGACCCTTCTGTTTTTCTATACATCCATCAATCTCTTGGTTCAGTGCTGTTCTTCAGATTTCAAGCAGTCTAAAGCTCTGCAATTAATTCAGACGCAGACACTAGCAAATTACCTTATTTATAGGAGAGCAGACTGTTGGATCTTAGAAAGACTGATTGTAAAAGCAACTAGTGTTCAAACCAGCAGCAAATACCCAACTTTCCAACACCCAGCTCAGCAGAGGCTCCTACCATGAGCAACTGAAGAACATAGCTATTAAGTGCTTTGTAAGAATGGGATGGTATCTTCAAATTGTTGTTTACAGTATTAAAAGACAGGTTTACCTTACTGAACTTTACATGGCTCTGCAGTCAACCTCCCTCCCCTCTGTTGCAAACAGAGATCCATAGGCACTTCACAAGCAACTGTATCAACTATAGTCAACAGTGATGCTTTATGGAAGCAACTAATCCCATTGTGACATAAGCACCTAAAATGAATAAACCAAACCATCCTCTGGAGATACCTATCCCTCCCCCCTGACAGGATAGAGAAGAAACCAGGTAACTTACTTGCACTGTACATCTAACTTTCACAGAATTTAAACTGTTGTCAATTCTACAGATTGCATTATGCAGACATTTGCTCAAATCTCTCTTACTTTTTCTCAGTGCAAACTCTTCATCTGATGGCTTCCGTTCCGGCTTGCGCTTGGGAAGCAGCTTTTTCATGGTTTTAGGGCTTTTACTGAGATCCTGTGTGGGGAGAATAAAAATAAAAAGGAGTAGAGCTTCTCCACATTATTTCAAAGCTGAACTTTTAAGACGCATACAGGAATTACTAACTAAAAATCTTTTAACAGCACCAAAATTCAGTTTACTAATATTTTTTGGCACATCTGATTTGCCTGAACTGGTTCATTTACCCTCTTACCCTTCCTCCAACTATACAGAAAATCAGATATTTTTTCTGGTCTGTTAAAGGAAATACACAGAAGAGCTGCTGCAAAAACATGCAGGCTGTTTGGGAGCTAGAGTGAAGGGAAGAGGCAGGCACACATTAATACATTTTTTTTTTCCTTAACTTTTGAAGGGAGAACCCATTTCACTTGTCTACTTAGACGCAGGTTAAAAAGGACCTAACAAGGAAGCTTGGCAGGTAGTATACCCTTTAAAGCCAGAGTCTGCATATGTGTAGGTCTGTTCTTACAAAGCTCTACAGCAAAAAAAAAAAAAAAAGAAATACAGCAACAAAGACAGCAATTCTGTTCACAATGTGGTCATGCTAATTTACAGGAACAATGCTAGGTTACAGGAACACATGGAATATACTGGTCTACCCCTTACCTTAAGGATACAAGACATCCTCTATAAAGATACAGAACAAGAAAGTAAAAAGGTGAATGAGCAGGACAGATGAAAGAAGATGAATATAGGTTTTGAACATCATTGTAGGCTAAACAATGTAAGGATGATTGACATTTTTACCACATTGGAGAATTTAGTGCATGAAAACATTAAAGGAATTAAACTTAAACTACAAAATGAGCACATAGTATAGCCAAACAGAAGAACCTTTTATAGCAACTAAGCCTAAATACTAACCTGCCAATTACAGAACACGTATTACTTTTTCCCTTTAGGGGATTTACAAAAGAAAAGAAAAAAAACGAGTCACACACGCACATCCACAACAGGAAAAAAAGACAACAAAAAACCCACAACACACAGCCAGACCACATGGGGGCACAGAGTTTAGGCTACAGTTTCTGCAATTTACATGTCTACAAAAGAAATTTTTTCTATCAAAATCTCATGTTTGCAGAATCAAGTGTTCTTAGGCATAACTGCATGATTCTTTCTGGGTCCTGTTGCTTAACGCTAAATCAGTATCATAAGAAAGCACGACAAAGATACTGAAACAGGAGATATCACCAAGCCACAGAGCAACCGATATTCTCCTCTTTACATAGATGTAGACTTCCAACACAAATCTAACATTTTCTTACTATTTACAAACCCACACAAAACATAGCGGTAGGAACAAATTAACCTACCGCCACCATCTTTTTGTGGTTAAAACCACCACATTTGTCTCGGAACAGATTCCCGATTCATACCATGTGCTAATTAAAAACTACAACAGCACTTTAAAAGCTAAGCTTTTTTTTTTGTGCTAACAGTAACATTAGCCATCAGTACTTTTGAGTACAAAAACGTTACATATATTTTGACAGCTACCATTCTTTTCTTTTGAAATGTGCTATTGTTACCTAGTAACAGCGGTAAATACTGAGGAACCAAGAGTCAATTATACCTCACAGTGTGCTTAGCAAACAAGTTACTTCACAATAAGCCTGGATGATCAACTTAAAGGAATTGCTAGTTTTAAAAATAAATAAATAAATACATATCTTACTTATTAACTGGATGAAGAGTGGAAGTAAGTGGAAGCACTTGGGGGAGGCGGGGGAAGCCTTTCCTAACAAGCCTTATTATTTTCTCAAGATGAAATCCCCATTTGAAATGAGCAGCATTCACTGGTCCATTACCATCGATTCAGCACTGGCTGTTATATCATCTTCATACAAAAAACCACACAAAACCGCAAAATGGTGGTGCGTAAAAAAAAATAATTAAACTTCCCATGGTAGGCCTGCTACACAGTCCTACTCTTTGGCTGCTCCATCTCACCTCTTTATAACAAAGAGCAGCTGAAGGCCGTAGTGGAGGTGCAGGTCGTAAGCAGCTCAGACTCCAAGGCTTGGGGGTTTTCGGAGGTTCCAGAGGTCCCCAGTTTATCGTGGTATGTGGAGTCCCATGATGCGACGGATGAGGGAGAGTGTGGTATGCAGGAGTCAGTGGTATTGGCTTGCTATCTGAATGCTTGCTGGAGGGCGTTACTGCATGGGAAGGAAGCTGTCAAAGACACAAAGGTGATGGGAAGAGAAAGAAAGCACATTATTGTAATAAAGATATACTATCATCACGGATTGATGGAATAATCTCATTTGCTCTCTAGTGCTTCTGTTTATTACAGCTGACCTTTGAAGATTTTGATACTAAACTATTTTTTGGAAAAATGCAGCTTAAAGAAGTGTTTATTGTCTACCACAAACAAAGCATGTACGAAAGAAAGAACAGCTATGAGCAGCCTGCTCCCACTTCTCTCACCACTGAGGGTGGAGCTAAATTTAGATCCATTCATATCCAACAACTCAAACGAAGTACCCAGAAGAAGGTACTTAAGGGAATTGTTTCTCCACAGTTTGTCAAGTACATCACCAATTAAAACCTACTGCTCTAAATATACTTAAAAGATGGTGAGGTACTATTTGGTCAAAACAGAAAAGGTAAAGATAATGAAATTTCTTTTATCCTGGTAAACTATTACACCAAGATCAAAACATTGTATTCATCGTTCACACAGTTAAAACCAGAACAATCTTTTGATCCATTAAACTGCAGTCATAACACTCAGTTCTTGTTACTAGTGGCTAAAAAATGCTTTACATGGTGGTATGTTTGCCAGAAAACCTAATTCTGCAGACACTGCAGACATTCAGGCCAATTCAGAAGCTATTTCTTACTGTGTGAGATGGCACAGAGTGAGGTTTAATGGTGGGATTCCCAACAGTTGTGACTTTGGTTTGCTTCTGCAGGTGATCCACCCATTCATGCAAATCCTGTTGGTTGTTACAAGACACTAGTATCCTTTCAATCATGTTTCCTGGGTGACAGAAAATAGAACATGTTGGAAACCACAGAAAAACAACTTAATCCAGCACAATTATAAAGACACTAATTTCCTGAAACATCATATCCCCTAAGTATTAAGCAGAAATTTTAACCTGTATTTTCAGTATAACAGCATCTTGCTTTTCCAGGTTGTGAGACATTTCCTCCACGAATTTGCTCCCGTGCCAAGCACAGGAGTTCTACATCTTTTTCCCCACCTGTATTAACTAAAGACAACCTTTAAGGATAAGAAACAGGTGTAGAAGACAGACTTATCTAGTAGCCTTATGCTTCTCAATCTTCCCCAGTAAAGCCAGCATATAGCCTAAAATGTTATTCTTGAGTCTGTAAGCAGCCATACATGAAAAGTTATAAAATACAGTTCACTGACCTTCTCTCAGGAAAAGGGTGAAAGTTGGTCTGAACCTGATATTAAAGCTGAGGCAAAAGTCACTTGGGAAACCAGCAGGAAGATTAATCAAAGATTAATTCCTGCAGTTAACTCAATTTTAATCCGTCACATTCCTCATCCCAGGTCAGCTTCATAACTACTATCTCAGATGAACATGCACCATCAACAGCTTTTTCCCTCTGCCTCATAGCACTTATGTATGATACTGCCTCCCTTTGGAGAGGGCAAAAGTTACTTTACTTAAATGCAACCTCTTTGGTGGCAGAAATGACCCAGGAAATGAATGAAGGTATAAAGCTCTACCATGTGGACCCTGCTCCCACCATCCTTTAAATCCACCAACAAAATTAGGTACATGGTAAAATAGATGTCCTAACAGACAGAAATTACCCAAAGTAAGCACAATGACAACCATCATTAGCAGAGATGCTAAAGGGTTCTCAGAAAAGGGGTGGACTGTTTCTAGAAGAAAGCTATTGCTTAAAGCTCTTCCAGAATATCTGGAATTTCTTTTCTTCCAGTGAATAGCACTGCTTCATTATAAAGGATCTTCTCCAAGGCTACTGCCACCAATTCATTAAAACACAGAACTCTAGGGACAAATCCCATGCAAAGACAGTTTGTTAACTGCTTAAGACAACCAGTAAAAAGCAGCTTTCAGGTTAGGCTCTGGGTAACTGCCTTACAAAATTTGTATAACCACAGGATGGTTGAGACAGGAAGGGACCTCTGTACGTCATCCACTCCACACCTGCTCAAGCAAAGACATCTACAGGTAGTTGCCCAGGACCATGGCCAGACAGCTTTTGAGTATCTCCAAGGATGGAGATGTCTCCAGGCAACCTGTGCCAGTGCTTGGTCACCCTGACAAAGATTTTCCTGGTGTTCACATAGAATATTTTATGTTTGAACTAGCTTATCCTGGAGCAAGTAGTCAATAAAAAAAAAAGTATGGCCAATACCTGATATTTCAAATGCATTTTTATGATTTTCACTGTCTTCTAGCTTTGTGATAGTCATTCCTGTCGTTGGCAGTTTCCCCTAAAAAAAAAAAAAAAGGCAATAACACTGAAGTTAAATTCAAAACCACATAAAAACATTACCAAGTAAAAAAAATATACAAGCTTCAAGCTCTGAACAAAGACACACAAAGTAAGTCGGCAAACACACACATACTGATGGTTTGTGTGGGTTTTTAAATATTT
>JAOXJM010000001.1:147966600-147980866 GCA_026413425.1 Tringa solitaria
AACATTACCAAGTAAAAAAAAAAATATACAAACTTCAAGCTCTGAACAAAGACACACAAAGTGAATCGGCAAACACACACATACTGATGGTTTGAAAATATTTAAAAATCCACACAAACACCTCATAATGGAAGTTTTTAACATGCTCAACTTCTGCAAATGACACCTGTGACTTCAATGAGTCTATCTGGTAACTATGCAGGGTATGAAATCCATACAAATTTAACATTGGTCATCACCTCAGGTTCTCAGCACCGAGACCTTCAGGGTCATCTGTATTACATAACTAAAGGCAACAGTGACTCAATGTTAAGCACATTTGTTTGCAAACTGGTTGATTAGCTCTCAAAATAAGGTTTGTAGTACAAGTAGATTTAGAAGATTTCACCAAACAAATGCATCAATTATTTACTGAAGATTTGTATCTCTAATAACCCCACTAACTAAACTCACTCAGAAATACTTGGGGAAAGAAAACAAAAGCAGTAAAAACACCCTTTAAATTGTAAATTGTATTTTCAGAAGAAAATATTAGTTTTGCAGAAGAAAATTTCTCATTTAAACCCAGTCAGGCTGGAAAAAAAAGTCTGTTTAGGATAACTTTTTGACTCTTTAGAAACACAGAAGAATAAATAAAACTAAATATTGTCAGGATGAAAGGCTTTACCAAAAATACAATTTTAATAAAAGTTCTTTAAGACAGATCTTGTATTCTCCTGCACAGAAACACTATTCAGCACATGCTGGCAAAAGTGCAAATACTATGTACTGTGGAATTTTGGATCCAATGCGGGTTGGGGGGAGGGTGGAACGATACCACATGGGACAGGACAGACCCAACTCTCTTTTTTTCCCATTTTTTCTTTCTTAACGACCGCAGAATGGACAAAGGTTTCTTAGAATCTCGGAAACTAAGTATCACTTGTTATTCTGTGTGCACAGGGTGTGCTCAGGCCCAAGACGCCAAAGAGTTTTCTTGCAGCAGCTTCCCCACTGAATGAAAAACATGGTGGTGTCATACACTACAATGCAGCCTAAAATTCTCTTCTGTTTTTCCATGTCTGCTGGTTCGTGAATCACACAGCGTGCAACCACACAGAGAGGTGCAAAAACTGCTGACATAGGTGAAAAGAAAATATGGGGATACACCAAGAGAGAAAAAAAATCACCTGAGCCACATGGAGAAAAAAAAGTATGAAGTCAGCAAAACACGAAGAAAATGGAACTGAACTCATGAATCATTTATATTCTTTTTCAACAAAATTGCAAAGCCATTTTGTAAAGTATAGATTGTGTCCCTTTTGACTTCAGTTTACCACTACTAAAAATTCTCCCAATTAGCTCATGCGGCAGGTATGAGCACTATCAACCAGAACATCTGAAGCCTGTTGAAAACTAGAATATTCAGAAATACAGGGAAAGGTGTAGTGTAGGATGTGGACTCCAGTGGCACTGTTTCCCTGGGAATGGCTGAAGGAGTTGCATCAACTTCTGCCTGCATCCATCCCAGTTCTGAGACAGGAACCTCAGAAGAAGAGTCCAGTCAGTCCATGTTACACAATCCAGATAGACACGAACAGTGATGAAATAAGTTTGCCTTGGTATGAGTATGTAGTCATTAATATTTGAGAATTTCTCAGTTTCAAGAAAATCATGCGAGAGGTTATGAGGAAATTGAGAGGTTATGAGGAAATTAAGAGTTTTGCATTCAACAGAAGGTCACGCAGCAGACACTATGGTTGTGGCCATACTGAGCAGAAGCTGAAGACAAATGCACAGAAAATTGCTTATTTGCTGAACTATGCACCTGGCAGGCAAGGTGTGAGAGGAAGAAGAAATGTGATGTACAAAGGGGGAGTAAAATCAAACCTGACAGATTCATTTTTTATTTCATATTGTTTGTTAACATACTAAATTTCCAGTCAGTCATGTTTGTAACTAGAACACAAGAATTTTTCTTCATCAGAAATTCTAGATGTGCCACTTGAGATACAGAGCTCACCTGCTCTTTCTGATATTTTTCCTCCATCCTTGTTGGGATAAATCACTGGCCAAAGATTCTGACAAGGAGCACAAAGCTAAGAGAAACTGGACTGTGCATGTGAACCACCTAACGCAACACAGTCTCAGAAAAAAAGCAGCTGCTACTATGGTAGGTAAGATACAAATTCAAACATGAATTTTGGAATTTAGTTGCTCTAAACAAAGCCACAGAGTGTGACTGGATGTAGCCAATCCCGTAGGAACCCCAAATGACTGTGCTCCAGCATTCCCTCACAGCAGATGAATCACTGCTCAAGAAAAGGAACTGCTCGAGAGACTGATTTACAGAAGCACTTAAAGCAGGTGAAATCCCAGGCTTCTTTTGGAATTTTTGGTGTTTTAATGTGATGTCTGTAAATCACATAACAATACTTGAAGAACATTTATAATGAATTCAGAAACTCATGGACTGTGCATTTAGTTCACCCCTCTGGAGTCTTTGAAACTGCACACCCAGAATGCAGGTGCTTCTGCAAAACTGAATGCCAGTCCATGTACTTGATCTGTTCCAGTAGATCAAATGCACTTTTGGAGCATGCCTTCCAGTTCAGCTTCATCCCGAGGGAATCCAGCCTGTCAGCCCTGAGAGTACTTCTGCACTGTGACTCAAAGATCACTAAACAGGGAAGACTAGAAGATTCATTTCAGAAGTGATTCAAAGATAAAACACTAACATAGACACGCCTAAAGAAACTCAGGTAAATTCAGCAGAACTGACTAGTTTTGGTAAGACTCGAGCAGCAGTTGGAAGAGCACTAACAAACCTGCACAACACCATCATTTTCCTATGTAGATCTAAAAAGCTATCTATACTTCCTCTCATTAGCTACTACTAACAACGTAAAAAAAAACCCAAATCTTGCTGATTGTAACAGCTAAAAAACATAGCAATAAAATTCTGTGCTAGAAGCCTGGGTCTAATTTATAACACCGATGACCAGTTCATATTGCAGAAATTACCTCTGAACTTTATAAATGCAGAAGTTTATCAATCCTCCCAAATTTTCTATGAAATACTATTTAGAAACAAACCCACCCCTCAACGTTTTTATACACATATGTTCATGTATTACTTTACCTGATAGATAAACCCACTCATTCTTGGGCTGGCAGACAACATCAGCAAAATGTTAGGGAAGAGAAGAAGATACCTTTCATTCTTTTCCTTATCAAAAAAAGAAAATGAAAAAGTAAATACAACATCACAAGCCCCCTCCCCCCCTTTTGCTGTTTTTTATTATTAAAAACTACCATCAGTGTTACAACTCCGTAATTACTCCACAAATATTTGCTCCTGGCAAAATTAACTCTCAGTTCAATTAAAAAAAAAAAAGCGCACCAGAATCACTTGATTTTCAATTTGAAAAGTGCTAGTGACACATGCCAATATCTCTCCTGGAGATTACACCCTAATATTTTAAAACAGAAATTTTACAGCCTGGGTGAAATACTGACCGTGTTTTATACGGTAATAACTGTTTTGTCAATTTCAGCAAAACCAAAATTACATGTTGGATATATTTCTTAATATAATTTAAAAGGATGTTGTTACTCTAATATCAAGACCGTGGTCAGACCAGATTTTTGATTGATGTTGGATTAGATCCCAAAGTAGAAAAAGAACATGAAGGAAAAGTAATAATGCTTCTATTCACAAGAAAAACACTCATTACTTTGTTCTGGTTCTAATTTGCTAGTTTCACTTATGAAGTTGTGGAAGGAGAAGGTGGTTTACTCTTCATCTACCACTATAGACCAACAATGGAAGAAAGAAGCATTATGGTATGTTTTAATGACAAAACAAATACATCCATTGACAAACTCACTGTCTCAATTTCAAACCTCTTTGCAAAACAACACAAGTCCTTACCAAGTTCTAATGTTTCTGTTTTTCAGTAAACATTTACAAATGTCTGTATCATTTTTAAAAAGATAAAACCAATACCAACTGCTCTTCCACAAAGGAAGCTGTTCTCTACCTAGTTGGTCAGCTATCTAGAAAAGCTTCAATGCTATGCAGAAACTTCTAGAAGTCCATTAAATTTGACATTTTAGCTCATGATGAGCTGTGGGGAGCGGGGTGCTCTTTTGTTTTTAAGACTAGGAGAAGAGACCTGACTGCAGAAGATGCACTATCAGCTCTACTAAATCTTAATTATTTATTTTAACACCTAAGAAAACATCTGACAGATAAATACCAGGTGATGAATTTTTTAAATATTCAGTTGCATAAACGCCTTCTTCTTTCTTCATATTTATGGACATCTTTGTTCTAAGGGAGGCAACTGACTGAATGAGGTTGCAATTTAAAAGCCTCCACCAGGTTCAAAGCTTCATTGATTTTACACGGGAACAACTGACAGCAAAAACACATCAGTAATCTGTATAACATTTCCTTTCTGCTAGCACTTGCTTTTAAGATTACTTTAACATTTTTGGTAGGGCAACCTTTTCTTTGTGTGTTTTACTTGTCTGGTTTGTTTTTAAAAAAAAATCACCCCAGACCTTACAGTGTCGCCTTCAACTTTCTAAATTCTCTTCTTATTCTATTTCTCCAAAACCACTTGGTTCTTAAGCTTGGATTTAAAAATTTACTACTTGAGCAGAGTGCCCAAAACAACAAGAAAAAAAAGTATGCCTCAGACACCTTTCAATACAAAACTTGAAAGTTTTTGATATTTAAAACACTCCATAACAACTGCTAGGCAAAATGGTCCTGTAATATAACTACACATGGTAAATCCTGTTTAATTATGCACTTTGAAAACAAAACAGTCCTGCAAAATCAAAGTTTATAACTGCTATATTTGGTTACATTTCAGTAAATTTTACAGATGAGGCCATCCATCTGAAAGGACATTTATTTCACATTTTGTAATAAAAGCCTTAAATCAGTAGAGAGAGATTTTAGTCTAGATTAGTAACCCTGAAGGATTCTGTTTATTTCTGCTGCACAACGATTATAATTAATTTGATTCAAAATGGAAAGACTGACAGTAAAGATGAGAAGGACATTACCTCACTTCCAGCACACTGAATCATGACCTGGGACATGTAAATCACATTGCCAAGTGTTTTAATGTCCTCTCCCTCCCAACAACGGATAGCTTCCGTCAGTATTTGCAGTTCAAGTTCTTTCCGTTTCCGTACTTCTTGACATTGTGCCTAACAAGGATAAGGAAAAATACCATCTCTATCAAATCTGGGAGCAGGTTAAGTGTAGAAATACTATTACAGTCGTTATTTACTGTTGTGCTTGGAGTACACAGAAGACAGCACCTAACTTGAAGCATTTTCATTTCAATGACTATTACCCATATTTCTTCTAAAGCTAGTTTTGCAAACTTCAGTACTACTTTTCCTTTCAATGCACTGACTTCAATTACCTTTCCAAATTCATAGTCCCATAGTCATAGTTTCTCAAATTTCTCCTTCTTCACATTTTAAATTTTTGTGCTTCCCAACAAAAATTACTAGGCTTAGCAGAAAAGAGTAACAACAAAGCATCTTTCTTTAGTAAAAAAGCCACGCTAACTGTGCGAACTATGAGTGCATATAACCTTGTGCTCCTATTTTTATTAAATGTCTCCAAACTGCTCTACTAGCTGTACTCCCACTCATCTCATTTTAATTTTTCTCAACAAGGTTTCCTCTCATTAGTAAAACACCCAACAGAATGGTATCCCCAAACCTCTTCTGAACAAAGATAACCCTAAATATCTGCTTTAAAAAAATAAAAAATAGAAAATGCCAGGTTACCACAGCACACACTCCTAACAGGAAACACAAAACATTATTGTAACCAAAATTGCATTAAATACCTGCCTGTTGCAGTTGACTTTTTTTTTAAGACAACAGCAGACAGCTCATCTGTTCAATTTAGGCTCTCTCCTCCAATTACTATTAAAAGTTTCATATCTTCTGAGTTTCATTAGCACTTTCCCCTTTCACAGGCTCTCCCCCAATTCTAACACCATTCCCTTCCAAGGAATGTATTTTCTAAAAAACCCAAGAGAATATACTCAGATGTTGTAAAGAAGCCCTTCTTCAGGACACTAGTTACGCGAGCACTAGTAGAAGGGGAGATGAAGCAAAGTGAGAGGGCAGACCAAGAGGTGCAGAATGCTTACATGGCTCTTCCATCAATAGTCTGTGCTATAACTCCCCAGCAAATTACCATCCTTGGGCTCTGCCCACAAAGAGAATCAATTTCCAGGCTTTCTAAAATTTCTTATACAAACATTTACAAAAGAGCTCTACTTTTTGAAAGCAATAGAGGGGGATGAAATTATAAAAGACTGTACTTATATTATCTATTTTTTTAATCACTCTTACAGAAAGATTTTTGAAGGCAGTCATGGATTTTTGAATATCTGGGCGATCCGGATGATAATCCTAAAAACAATGGAGAAAACATACGACAAAAACTTTAGTTCTAGCAAAATTCATTAAAAAAAATTTTAGAGGCTTAACTAAAAACAGATAAACGATTCTGTAGAACAGAAATTGTAGACCTATCTGCTCTCTTTTCACAGCCTTCCTATTCTTATATCAAACCCTGGTGGCTTGTGGTAAAAATGAAGAGTCACTTATAACATTCCTACTTATGCATAAAATAGAACCAAGACCTAGGGGACAAGAGATTTTGAAATCCTAATAGGAAAGTGTTTATTTTAAAGCTTTGGCACGTTAGCTTTGTCAAAAATTAGATTCCTTACAGACTGGTATGTTTGACTGTCACTAACTGAAAAACCAAATTGTGTGACAAGACAAAGACCCATATGCTTTCTATTTCTCTCCTGCTTTTACGCTCAAAAAAATCCTAACCTATAAAATGCAAAAGCGGAAACTTCAGCTCCTCTAACACCTTCCCATATTGGAAAGGCCATTTTTGGACAGTGTTCAGCAGAAGTCAAAGGGACTATTTTGGTGATGTGTTCAACACACTGAGGTCCTAAGATGAGAAGCAGCACTCCTTCTACAAGATAAGCCTCAAGTAGTACGCAGGAAACACATTCAATGTCAAGTCAACCAAAGATGATGCAAGACTGTTCTAGGAGTGAAAATTAGCTTCTGTGGCTAGATTTACTCTAAAAGTTTAGCTTTTACAGGAAGTTTTACTTCACTAAGTTTTAAACCCTTGCAGCCCATATTTTAGAAGGCTGACGGAAGAGCAAACAAATATAATTTTGGGTCCCATCATGTTTGACATGTACCTTTAAAATAATTGTTGTCAAATCATCATTAAGCTGGAACATAAATGCTGATAAGATATACCTCCATGTGCCTTTCAAGTTCTTTGAGTAACGTGGGGTATTTATCCAGACGCATAAAGGGTTTGCTGAGGCCTGTGGTCAGTACAAGGATCCCAGGGCTGTTGGCACCTTTCACCTCCATGAATTCTCCTAGCTCCTCACTGTGTACACAAGATATTTAAGCAAATTAAGATCAAATTACCAAGACAATTAAAATTACATTGGATTCTTCACTTCAGTCTTTCACCTGCAATGAATTCTGCCAATAAAACAAGAGGCCAAATAAATCAACAAGTAATTCAAGTACAACTTCAGTGCTGCAATCAATTTCTGCATTAAATAAAAGTATAAAGACACTTACAGATTTGAGGTCCACACAGGGAAAAACAGACATAGGATCAAACTCACCATTCTAGGCAACTATGACTAGTTCCTAAATGAAGAGCTCCTAAATTCTACCCCATCCTAGCAACAATTACAGAATAAAGCCATTTGTGCTACACTTTATTACTGAGCTCTTTATTCTAGTAAAATGATATCTGACCTTAGAGATGGTTTACACACTTAATGCCCAGGCATAAACGAGTCAATGGCTTCATATTTAACCAAAAATCAATATTTTTAAGGTGTCAGGCACTAAAGATACAGAGTGTTTCAGAACCGTTTTTTCTTCCCACACTTACATGTTTAATGACCTCATCTCACACATCCAAAGTGTACCTGCAAAACGGCCAACTAATCAACAGCCATACAAATGGTAGATCATAGTAGAAATCATTACTGCACAATCTATTCTCAAACGAGTTTGTGCTTCGCTGAGGGTGTTATTTACACAACACACTTGTTTTGACAGCAAAACTGCTGTAAGAAATCCACGCTCTCCAAGTATAATGAAGTGCTACTTCCCCTATCCAGATGTTTTTTCATATTTGAATCATTTCCAAGAACTGGCTCAGTCCCTTAACTTTTTACATTGACTCAGTTAAAAAAGCACCGCATCCTGAGAATTTCAGCTCACTTTGTTATCAAGAAAACTTAAAATAGCTACATCTTCTGATTCCTTTTAAAGCAAAGGTTTTAGAGGAGTATAGTGGAGGAAAAGCTTTTCAAGAGTTTCAATGACCAGGAAAAAAATGAACCCTCTCTGTGATGAAAGGAAGGTACAACAGCATCTGGGCCAATTTCCAGGCTTCAGAAAACACAAGCTGCAGAATAACATGGGATTCTAAAGACAAAAATCAAAATAAAGGAAATTCAGAAAGCTGTTTATTAAAAAGATAACATCTTCTTGCATTCAGGCTGTGTCATTTTAGACATCCACAGATAGGGTTGCTCATGTTTTGAGACCTTGTTATAATAAATTAACTAGTTCTTCAAAAAAATACCACAGAAAACCCAAAACCCAACAGTATTCTCATGTGACAGTCACACAAATTCTACTCTAGATATCCTGAAAGTCCTTACTTTCTACTGATTATGCCCCCGTACATCAGAATTAGTAAATTTTCTTATCCTCCCTGGTTATTGGCATAGTCTCACTTTTCAAAAGAAGCCTTAGCCAGCCACCAGACTCAGCACTTTCAGAAAGTGTAAAAACAGTGTCAAACACCAAAGAGCAATAAAGGAGGAAGATTTTCACATTATGGTCACATTAACAAAAAGGAAAGGGCAAGGATCTCCAAACCACAGTGTTTCCACGCAGAAGTGAAAGCAAATAGTGACGTGCTCAATTTCACTAGGAAAAAAACACCAATAGGTACACTGCTATAATACATATGTTCAACTATCAGTGAGTCATGCTATACAAAAGAATTACATAGATTAAGACAAAACAGACCTCCCTACCTCCCGCAAGACACACATACTGCTTCCCATGGCAGAACAAGTGACACTTTGCTTAATAATGTCATTTGTCCAAATAGATAAAGAGAGCAGAACAAAAACAGCAGGATGGGAGGGTCGTGGTTGATGTAAATGCTTTACGCACCATCCCATCCAGATGTCTCTCCTCCCAGCTTCTAAAGCTTCCCCAAGTTCCCAGAAAAGAAGGTATTTTTCCATACAGTTTACTCCAATGTTTACTTGTCTTCAGATTAGTTAATTGGTATTTACTTACACTACCTTGCTTAAACACATCCAGCACAGTTTTTGAATTTTCAGGTCTAATATGTCCTTACACAACCTCTTTTAGAGCACTTCACCCCCATTCTAACCAGGCCCAGGCACTCCTCAGTGAATATTTTTCATGCCATTTCTGCTGTACTGGACTGGGGAGTTGAGAAAGCGGGTGAGGGGGATTTCCCAGCACCTGCATTGCATTTTAAAGATGCAAAGAGAAGGGCTGGGCACCCTTTAGAATGGCCACAGCTCCACCAGGATGATCTTCCTACATCCCTCTCAAGCGAAATGTATCAGCCACTCCAGGCCTCCTAAAATCAGCTTGTGACATTACCAGGTTTTAGCCGAAATTAAAACCTATTGAAAAGCTTCCTACAGTACTCTGCGTGGAAAAATTATGATAATGCAGCACAGATAAACCCAAGCACTTTTCTAACTTAAATTTAGATTTAAGATGCAAAGCTGGCAAACTCTGAGTACCTAAAGTCTGAAGACCTACTTTGCCTTACACTTCTTAGTCACAGCCCTTACTCAGCACAAAATCACACCAACTTCAGAACTTGACAACTGATTCTGGTGGCACCCTAAACAAGACTAAGGATTTTGACTCATACTTACGTTCTGGTTTTACAGTGTTACCAGCTACTTGTTCACTGAGGATTCAGGCCAATTTGCTGGAACACTACGCTGAACAGCTACAGTGTGGTGGCGTGTCCTCTTTTCCTAACTCAGCTAAAGGGAAGCTGCTGTTTCCAGCGACGTGAAGGGTGGACAAATGAGGGTAGAGTGCCCAGTTGCCAGAGAAAGCTTTACCTGTGAAAGCCCATCTATCTCGAGGCACTCAGTGGTTTTCAATTTATATTCATTGGGCACATGACACCAATCGTGTGTAGGTTACTGCTTTTTTTTTGTTTGTTTCATCCATCAGTTCTCCCTGTAAGCCCCCCCACCCACGTCCATGTCAAAGTTAGAGTACCTATGGCACTTGATATCTATCTTCAAGTAAACATTTAAATTCATTCTTTGCATTTTGTTTGCCTGAGCCAGATGCGCAGCCCCTGCTGCCTAACTTTATCAGCTATTCTCTTTACACATTAACTGCTTCTCTTTCCCATTTCAGGCAGCACAATCCATATGCATGTCTACGCGACTTCTCTTTTCTCCCCAACACACCAGTACACTCTACAGTACATGCCAACTGCAAATATCACAGGCCATTCAATATAACATTGCTCTGAACAGCGCTGATCTTTGCCCTTAGATTACAAAGACACACAAATTTTTGTTCCTCATTACTTTGACCATCTCCACGCTGCTGGGTGCAGACAAATGCTTTATATAAATGGTATTTACTGAGTTATCCATCAACACAATGCTTTTTTTTTTCCTCCCCCTTCCCTTTTTTTTAATTTATTTAATGCCTCTACAGTACAAGGAACACTGGTTACCATTTCACCCACATTCACATTTCTAATTTTCACTATCACTGTCCCATTTCTTCACGACTTGCACCTTATGAGGTAGATAATGGAGAAAACAAGAAAAAAACCCCTTACTATAGCCTGAATTAAAATCGACTACGTGGAAACCTGAAATAAATTGTAAGATATTATCTTACTTTCACAGTCTACTCTGCAATGCCTTTAGCTAAACACATTCTGTCATTACGCAATGTTGCAGCAGTTTCCAGGCCATTCACTGCTCTTGGACACAAGATACTTGGTTGTTTATCACCTCCTTTTTACTTAATCACAGTATAGGAACCTACAGAGCAAGTTTAAACCTCAGCTCACTTGAAATGTACACAAAGTCCTGAAAAACACGCTTAGCAATGGCATCATCAGGAAGCCTTTTACACGGAGCAGTGTTAATGGGTGTAATTAAAAATGAATGACGTAGTTTTCCTCCCAACATTCCCAAGAGGACAATGTTTTCTTTCATACACTTCTGTGCTTCCCTCTGACAAGTTTTGACACGCCAGCTTTTTCAGACTCTAGTATGAAGACATACCCATTCTTTTAACATAACAGTACCCCAAATTTTGTCTGAGCCATCCCATCATACAGAGCCCATTAGCAGTCTACTCACGCTAAACCAACCTGCTACCTCTGCAGCTTCGTTGACATAAAATATCTGGCAAAAATGGGTGTTACTTTAGCTCAAAGCTTAAAGTGAGCATCCTTCATTTATTTACAAAGGACAAATACAACACAGAACATAATGGAAAGATTTACTTTCAATAAAATATGGTTGTGTTGAAATACCGTTTGAGTATGACAACAGTTCACAACTGTTTTTTAATTAATAGCAGCTTAAAAGTCAGTGTCTTTAGCTTAAGAGTGCAGCTGCTTTGCCAAAGACAATGGCTCTTTCATATCACAATTTCAACTGATGCCTGGAAGTACCACACTCTCCTATGCAGTATATGCTAAATAAAACTCCCGCTGGCAGCTAAGCAGCACAATTAAAAAAAAAAAGTTTCATTGAGTTGAATGGGAAAAACTTTTGAACAGTGAAATCATCAACTTAGTCACACCTGCCTAAATAAGTAGCTTTTCAGAAAGAGGCAGCTGAGATTTGAATTCACTACTTGCATCATTTTACAGAATAAAACGCAGAGAAGCATACAAAAGTGCTGTGCTTCATTTATCCTGAGATCTCGAGCTGAAGAGTTCTCCCCATTCCAGACCAGAGTTAGCTCACAGCTTGAGATACTTTAAAGGTCACCATGAAAAGTCTCTTTAAGCCCTATTAATATATTCAAATCTTTCTTAGTACAGCTGCCCCAAAAGCTGCAGATCAGACTTGGGGAGGTGGGGGGGAGGGAGGAGGAAAACAAGTTTAGATGTGCCTACAGGGACAGAAGGAGGGGAAAAAAAAAAAAAAAGCCATTTAAACTTTAAACTTGAGGAAAGCACATCCAGGAACTAGAAGGTATTTGTTTAAAGTCACAACTTACACTTCTGAAGTAGGTCTCTCTTTGTAATAGATGGAGCAGGAGCTATCACTGCTGAGGGGTCTGAGGACTGCACACAGGCACCGCATTTTGAGAGCGTTGTGGCGCAGCTTGGCTCAGCAAACCCCTCAGCCCCAGCTTTTAATTTCCTAGCTCTAAACTTCCCAGTCAAGCTCCTCTCCCGGGGAATGTTGCTTGGCGTATGACATCAGCCTGCACACTCGCCGGCTTGGGGATGCACCAAAGTGGGGGAGGCACAAAAGAGTTTTCTGACTCAAGCTGATCTGTATTCCACGCTCCAGTTACTCGGGAGTAATTGTGATGTTTCAGCTCCACAAATTTTATCCAGACTGCAAGGTCTGTGATGCAAGTGTAGAATATGCCTGGGACATGTTATCTAAGAGAACAGAAGAATCTAGCAAAATTAATGTTTGAACAAGCAAAGATTTGTGAATAGCTTGCTTTCAGCTGAGAACTGGCTTGACACTTGCCACTTTGCAAAATTTTAAGAAGTAGGCATATATTACTAATTTTTGGCTGCCTTTTCATCAAATTAAATTTTCTTTTGGGAACATTTTTCCTCCATTTTGTTTTAAAATAAACATAGTGCTGTTTAAACAAAGTAAAAAAGCCTATACACCACCACAACCCCATACATAACATACTTAATGCTGATTACATTGTGTCTGTTCTCTCCACATGTCTTCAGAAGACTTTTAAGACCACTGATCAGTAAGGTCTGTTAGACTTTATTTTCATTGCATTATACACCCTTCCGTGAGTTCTATACTCAAATATCCTTCCTCTTGTCATCTGGGATGCAGTCCACATAAAATCCCAGTCCTAGCTTCTGCCTCCTCGTTTTCTTTTCTGGAGTTTCCCCTTGCACTGAACTTTGTGGCTTGTGATCTTCCCCAGGTAGGTAACATATCATGTTCCTGGGACTCCTTACTCCACTGCAACTCTCCATTTCTGTACTTTGCATCCAACTGGGTTTTTTAATTTATCTGAGGGAAATTCATTCTCTCATGCCTTAGGTCGCTCATCCTGTTTCTTCTCTTACTGGAAAGCAACCATATGTCTATGATCAGAACACAGCAATCAGTGCTACTTTGACTAAACACTACGCCCTCGAGGCAGTCCTGCTCTGCCCAGCTAGCAAAACTCTCTCCAGAAATAATGCCATATTATTGTATTGGATCACCTACCCTTGGACTTGAACTGGGATTCTCAAGTACGGGTTATTAGAAAATGAAACCTCATATGATGCAGCTGAAGAGGTACGACTGTTACGGAATGAAGTAAATAAAATGGGGATCACGTACAGTGGCAGTATAGCCACAAAGAGAGAAGGGAATAAGGAGAACAAGCTAAGAGGCAGTGGTGGGAACATGCAAAACACTGATCTCCGCAAGAGCCACCACCCAGCTGTATCTGGCAAGTTCCACATCTTCAGCTCTAGCCAGTGGCTTATGACACAATTACAAGACCTAATGACACACCTAAGAAAAAATTACTCAATTCGTAAGAGCTCTTCGTTTATTACACAGAAAGAATTCTAATTCTGGAAAAAATATGCAATGGATCTGAAACAATTCCTGAGACAAAAAGTTCCTACCAAATTCTGGAGAAATCATGCTGAGTACCAACTCTTAACACCTGAATAGAACCTACAGTGCTACATCTAGAACCAAGAAAAAAACCTGTTCCCAAACTTAATAGAAAGATTTTTTGTTGTTGTGATAGTGGTTAGAGGCAAATACAACCTCAGAAATATGCAGCTCTGGAACGTGAATGCTTTTTTGGGCTGCATTAGGTTTTATTCCCATTTCTACATATTCACAGAATCACAGAATCTCCATGGTTGGAAGGGACCTCTGAGATCGAGTCCAAC
>JAOXJM010000001.1:147980966-148049589 GCA_026413425.1 Tringa solitaria
AGTCCCAGCTCTCTCAGCCTTTCTTCATAAGGGAGATGCTCCAATCCTTGAATCAACCTCGCCCTTTGCTGGACTCTTTCCACTAGTTCCCCTGTCCCTCTTGAACTGAGGAGCCCAGAACTGGATGCAAATCTCTTATCATTAAATAATATAACTAACCCCTTTCACTGCTTACTGTGTATTGATATAAACACGCATATATACGAACACAGTACAAAATAAGAGGGGTTGTGCATATAACTGAATAAAAGCCGCCATGTTGCTGTTACATATGATCAAGAAGCAAGTAACAAAGACAAGAAAGAAAACACAGGCTAGCATTCATACTGAATGGCATTTAAAAAAAAGAAGTCACATTCCAATTGAATGCCTCTTAAATCTACAGCCCTGTCCCAAGTACTGCTATTTAGAATCAACTTCACAAAAATGCTATTCAAAAAAGAAGCTTTTGACCAGAAGTCCAAAATAATTTTAAGTTAACATCATCAGGTTTTATCTATACATATACACACAAACAGAGCTTCTTTACCATGTGTCAGAACATTTTAACAGGTGTTACACACTGCTCAAAGAGCATGCTTGATACTTCAGAAAATTAAACTAAAAACCTAAAAGTGTAACATTCCATCAAACTAGACAACTGCTTACAATTTTGATGTTACAGGGATCCAACTGGTTAAAGAAGCAATACAGTGAATGCTTCAAAATGACAGCCATTTTCCTTTAAGCTATTTTTAGTCAGTGACGGTAAAATAATAAAACTAGTATATTATATAAACTAAAAAAAAAAACCAAAACAAAACAAAACGAAGTGGAGGCAAAGTTTCTGATGTCTCCCTCATAGCAATTATCTAGGAGATTTTTTTTTGTTTCATTTTTGTTGATACGATCCCCATCAAAAGCAAGTAAACTTAATAAACTGCAGAAAATACTAATTCTGTAATAAGAATCTGATTTAAAATTATCTGCTAGGCTTTTTTGTAGAAAGGCTTTCAGAAGCACAGTTAATGCATATGCGTTCAGTTTATGAAGTGTGCAGAGTTCAAGGCAAGAAATAATCTGCTGTAGACAGTAAGAATTTATGTTCCAAATCAAACCACTCCAGACTGTTCTTTCTTCTTCTCTCTAAAAAGCTACTGAATAGCACAGCTGCTACAAACATGATAGTCAAACCCAAGAATTCAGCAAACATCTATTTCTCTATCATATTTCTGCTGGTATTAAAACACATTTAATGCTTTTGGACGTTCTGTTAAAACTATCAAACTCTAGCTTGCTAGACCCTCCACAAAAACAGCTAACAAAAACCATTACTGTTTTTTTTAAAGTCTTAAACCTCAGTCTTAGATGTATCTGAAAAATTCCAATTCAATATTAATCTAGCACTCATTGCAATGTAGTTGTTTCATTATTATTACAATCATGACTATCCTCAAACCTTGCAGTAAATTTTACATTAAGGTTTACTAGGGATGCTTTTATGCAATAAAAACATCTCAACTAGACAGACAAGGAGATAGTTTAGAGTATTTTCCTTTTCTTCATACTTTCAATCAGTTTATTATTCTCAGGGAAAAAAAAAAAACACAAACAAAAAAGTCTTTTCCCCCTACCTTTAAAGCAATGTAATTAAAAGCTTTCTGGCATTCTAAGAGGAAAAGGTTTAGAACTGCTTAAAGCCACTCTCTGATTTCTTCATGGCAGCTGTCTCATGCAGAATTTTTGTCAAGCCACTTGCTACCTACAGTGGTGATGTTCAATGAAAACGAAGGGCTTAGAATAACAAAATAGGGGTAATTAAAAAAAATAGCATTCACTTTTGTTGTCTCATGCCTTTGAATATAATAGGATTAAACAACTTACCTCACCTTGAGCTATCTTTTATGAACAATGTTATTGCTTTCAACCTACTTCCACATCTGAATCACTTAATTGCTCTATGATATTTATATTGACTCCACCAGGATTTGATATCAAGCTGACTTTACTGACCCAGAAGCTAAATTTTTCTTAGGACAACCTATGTGCAAAGCAACACATAGGAGAAGAAACACTTCTCTTCTTCATTTACAGAACAAACACCGTTCTTTTCTTGCATTTCTACCACAGTTTCTCAGACATGGCTATTCCCTGTGCTTTCCAAGAGTTCTGAAAGTTCGAATAATTTGTTACAAACACCTCCAAGTCTTAAGAAATGTAGGTGATCACTTTGCTATCACTTACATGTTCTGCCTATAAATTAAATCCCAGACCTCTGAATGAATTCGTTGACCTCCTCTGGACCTGCTCCAGCACCCCAATGTCTTTTTTGTGGTAAGGGTACCAAAACTGGACACAGGACTCAAGGTGGGGCCTCACCAGTGCTGAGTAGAGTGGGACGATCACCACACCGTTCCTGATACAGGCCAGGATGCTGTTTGCCTTCTTAGCCAACAAATAAATATTTTACCATTTACAGAAAATGGTACTAGAAGTAGGGCATTTAAAATAAAACAAACACTAAAGGGTATCACCAGGGTTTTTTTTAAACATATTTTGTTTTGTTTAATTTTAATTCATCATTGCTTCTGACAAAAACATGCCTTCTTTCACCTATACTACAGTATAGTGAATTTGCAGCTTGATTTTCCAAAGTGGTGTTGGAACATAGTTACGTGTCTTACTAACGCGAGAGTTCACAGTATTTGGTAGTAGGAAGATTTTTTTATTTATCCTATTATGAGTAAAGCTCACAAATGTGCCACGTAATGTTGCTGTTAAAACTTCACACACATTCTTGGAAGAAACTACCACTACAGAAAACAAGGCAATTATGCTCCTCTTTGTTTAGAAAGAGTTAAGAATACTCAAAATATCTCTACTTTGTTCCATCACAAGACGACAAAAAAAGGTGGGAAAAAAGGCAGGGGAAAAGGGCAAAAAGGGTAGATATCCTGCTAGAATTTGTCCTATGTCTAACCTTCAAAAGAAGTTCATGGTTCTGTCCTGCACCACAAGCAAACATAAACAGCCCCATACTAAAAGCTGCTGCAGCACAAAATCAAGAGAATACATAGGATAAGTTTGTGAAAGCAGACCTCTTTAATCAAATTCTAGCTTCAACTTTTCTTCCCTCGAGGTGATGCAGGGCATCTTCTATGCAAATGCAAGGTTAGTCCCAAAGCACAGCAACCTCCATCATGTTAATTCAGCCTCCTACTTCTTATCACTCAAAAGTAAAGCTAAGGGTATACCATCATAAAGTTAAGTACATACAAATATGCAGGCTTTTACAGGGCCAAGTTACAATTCACCAACTGCCTACTAGTAATCATATCAATTATGCCACAATTCCTCAAATTTCAGTGACATTTTTTAAAAAACAAATATGACATTCAGTACACTTTGTTTTACATAGTTGGAGTTCAGCATGTGTTCTTTAAATGAGAAAATGTTCTCAAATAGTTGATAACACACTGCCAAAAGTGACAAGCTGGTCCTGATCACACAGAATAGCTTCATGTTGTGGGATTTCTTTTTTGTCTTTTTTTTTTTCTATATACACTACCATTTTTTTTCCTTAAACAAGCACTACCATACCAAACACGTGTCCAAAGAGATATCACAGATTTACAACACAAGTGTATTTTATGCACCTTTTTTTTTGTATCAGACTTAAAAGACCATAAAGCAAACATACCTGTGTTCTGTGAGAACATTTACGGCTGATGGATGGTTGGCACAGTATGCAAGGTATAAGCTTTTCATTTGTGGCATCAAATTTAGAAAACATCCTCCAACCCTCTGCTGAGTTTCAGGCAACCTACAAAAAGAGTAATAAAATGAATTTTCTGTACTACTGATGTAGAAATAAATTAAAGCCTAGAAAAATAGTGTATATTGGGCTTTGGTGGGTTTTTTTTGTTTGTTTGTTTTTGTTTTGCTTTTTTTACATTGCTTCTGTTTTTTTGTGGTGTATTTTGTTTTTGTAAAATCAGATAGAAATCTATCAGTCAAGGACAGGCAACCAATAGCTCTCTCTTCCTTCTTTACAGCTTCAACCCTGTAACTGTCAGGCCTGATTATGCCACCACACAGTATAGGCAGAATATGGTACATACCTGTAAGACAGTCATTGAGCAATTTTTTTTCAAGAATTAGTGGTAATTAGCATCTTCTTTAGCAGTTTGAGTTTTAGTCAACATATCTATCGGTGACAATGGTTTACTACTTGCTCACATATACCACACCAAATCTTACAAGAAGCACTGCTTCTTACAGCAGCACTCCATCCAGTTAGATAAAAACTGGATGGAGCGACACCAGGACTCTCTCCCTCTACCCTACAGCAGCAGAGATCACAGGCTTAAAATATTCATTAAAAGATCTAAGTACCATATTAAGCTCTGATAGCACAAATATAAGCCAGTTACAGTGCAGTAACAGGCTGTTTTTACACAATTGTCACTCATCTTGCTTTTTAAGGACCATAAAGCACTTTTATGTTGGTTTGTAACCAGGGCAAGAGCACTGCTTTACCACCATCAGTATAGAAATACTTTCTGTAACTCATACTTTCTTCATCTTTCATGCTCAAATGCACCACATTTGCTCAACAGTGAAGGAAAATGTCACAATTCTGTTCAGAATGGCTTATTTTGTCTAGCATAAAATGGTGCTTAAATAACAGCAGCCTCAGTGAGTACGTAACAAAAAGATGACTCAGCAAGAGAAACAGTAATTAGAAGAAAAGCTTACTTTCACACAGTCTTGGTGAACCTAATCGGTTTTGATCAGGTTTGTCAGAGGACTATACACACATTTATTCACATAAATAAGGGAGGGACAGGCTACAAAGAAAGATAATATGAATATACACAGCATATTTTTCAAAAGGTTTTAGCAGAATCTATCATCTCAAACTGCAGTAAGAAGATATCTGGATTATAAATATCCGAAATCGGCTGTGCAGCACCAGCTTAGAACTGGTACAATCAGCAGAAAGTAGAAGTCTGACTTCTGATTTTGCATCTGTGTAAGCAAGGGAAAAAAAGAAAAATGCAACTCTTCCAGTCTTATTCTTAGTACCTCCTTAAGCTGTGTACTTCATATGCAAATAAAAGCACACTCATACTTCTCTAAAATCTAAAATAATTTTCAAGTTAAACACAAACTGATGGGAAGTATATCCTCTATACCCATATCACCATTCTTGGAACTGCTTAAAAATATCCATGCTAGATTGCATCCTACATGAGAAATAATGAACTGGACAAACAAGTGACCAGTATCGTAAGGGTGCCAGAAAGGATAAAACCCTATTCTTTTCTACAGAGCAACTCCCACTTGAAGGACTGGGTATCTTCAGCAGTAGGTTATATGGCCAACAGCCAATTGTATAATCCACACTGAAGTTAACTGTAAGATAGGACAGTAAGTTTTCAGCAGCCCAGAATACAAGCTTGTCCCCAATGCCTTGTCCAAACCCAGAGCAGGTAAGAAGACCTACCCAATACGAAGCCAAAATTGACTACACAGGTGTTCAAAACACCAGGTGGGGGAAACACGCTTTCTTGTTTGAAAGCAATGTTCATTATAGAAACCCCAAAAATGACAGCTGAATCCACAACATCATGCCAGATACACTCAGATGACATTATCAGCACTCCTTACATTAAAGGCTAGGGCCCGTCTTTTATTCTCTGCATCTTTATTTCTCTTTCAAGAAAAGTTCAAATTCTGAAATCAATAGAGCAGGTTTTTAGGGGAAAACCAGGGGCATTCCCTGGCATACCAAGGGAATGCTATTCTTACAGCCTTCCAGGCAGCATTTCCTGCCTAGCAGCTGGTCCCCTTTAATAAATCTAACACGAGCTAATAATACGTTCTTCAAGTAATAGATGCAGCAAAAGTTTCAGACTGTGAAGACATACACAAGGCATATAACTTAAATAGTAAGAGGCCCCCTTAAACAGTTGCTGAAAAATGTAATATTCCATACACTACACACTGGAGTGGCAGGGGGGTGGGAGGGAGTGACTTATGGCTGTTCCCACCAAGCAGACATCTGTGTCTCCTCAGTCTGCTGTTCTTTTACCAGAATGAAAGACGTGCATTCTCTTTTACACATTGCACATGCATTGCAACTTTATACTGCACGTTCTTTCTTGAATTAAGATAATTAACAGCCTTTACGACGGGGTGGGAACTCATCCCCTTTGACTTTTTCTAATCCATGCATTAGTTGCAAGTGTTCTACTATTTTTAGGGGAACAATTAATAAACTATCTGCATCTCCTTTAACTGCTGAAAATCCAACAATTTAATGCCTATCACCGTATCATAGAAACCTTTGAGTAATTAACGTGTTCAATAAAGGGCACAGTTATTTTGCTATTTATTCCAAAGTTGTCATCCCAATATTCTTCTCATATTTGATATTTTAATTAAAAGGGAATCTTATATAAATATTATATTTATACATATATAGAAACGATAACTTCAGTTATAAGAAGGCCAAATATATGTCTTGGTTCTGTAAATGAAATTAAGATAACCATAACAAAGCCTCTGCTGTTGTACACATGCTAGAGGCATCATCATATAACTACCTCTAAGCTACTTAAGGCATTATCTGCTTGGTAGAATTACATCCGATGGCTATTGGTTCTGTTCTTCCAGACTTAAAAGGGGTTCCTACTACATGGTAATTGGAGAGAAAAAAAAAAGAAAGAAAATACCTTGTTGCTCAATCATGCTCAGTTTAAGATTCTGATCAAAACCAGATCAGAACTGGACTAAAGCTAGACTGGCAGACGACAGAAAGAAGTGACATTACAGAACATCTAATTATTGTCCTGTGAGTTCTGAAGAAACCTGCCTTAGTTTAGTTGTCAGTGGACATTACAATGTTCTGGGAAAGGCTGTGGAAACTGTGATGAATACAGACAAATTTAAATACAGACTAAGAGAGGCAATTTGAAAAGTAGATAAAAAAATGCAATCAGCACTGTACATTTTCTTTTTTTGCAAGGAAAAGATCAAATATCCCTAACTCTCACTTTACTGTGTGATTACCATAATAGTGTCATGCAACAATCTATGTCCCTATATATATGTGTGTGTATTAAAAAAAATAAATATATATTTATATACACACACCTGCAGACTCTGCCACAAGCTGGAAACTTTCAGTTATCTGGGTGGCATTTTCTGCTCTTCCCCATCTCCTCCCACAGAAAGACAAACAGCAGAATTTCCCCCTCTCAGTCTCTTTAAGGAGCTGGAGCATCAATGGTAACTTTGCTACATTTGCAGGAGGTCAGTACAGACAATTTCTTAAAAGCTGATAGCAAAGAAGACCCAAGACAACTGAAGGTATGCAAAAAATATTAAGAGATAATTGTGATTAATGACTCCAAGGGGTGCAGTTTGTGAAGAAACACAAGATTAGATGTCTCCTAAGGCTTCACAGTTAACAAGGTTACTGAAATAAGGGGGACACTTTTCAACTTTCTGAGCTACAAAAGGTTTGCTCAAAAGGAGGCACTATTCAACTTGCAACCCATCAGTCCCATTTTCAATGCTCTCTTCACAACCATACATTTCACTTTTTGTCCATTTGCCTTACCTCTCGGATACCAGTTAATAGGCATGCTTGTTTCAGGCAATCTGAAGACACTTTGAATTCACTTAACCCTGATTACCTTATTTCTGTTGATACAGTAACTAAAAGCAAGGGATGATACTGGGATAAACCTTTCACAGACTTAATTTGCACCTGCATTCCAAAAACAAACCCGACACACTGATTAGTTCTGGACTGCAGTTTTTGCATTACACTTAAGCAGTGTCCCTCTCAAATTCTGGCCTCATCCCCCCCCCCCCCCTTTTTTTTTTTCTTTTCAAATTCCAATTCCACTCCGGGACCATCCCAGAACATGAAGTATCGGCTTGCACTCAAACACAGAACAAGATAAAGAAAACCAACACAGTTACTGTGACTGCAAGAGGAGGGACATGAGGGAAAGAGAGGACAAAACGCAGCTATGGCTGTTGCAGGGAAGGGAGATAAGTCTATGGTACCACCTAAAAGACAGCTAATCCCTTCAATGTGCTACAGAGGAGACTACACCTTAGCAGTCCATGCAGGCTGGTGTTCACCAGCCAGCCTGTGTGTTGTCCCCTGCCTCCTACTGAGAGGTACAGCCGTAGACTGACAGCTTTTATTCCCAGGTGAATGAAGAATTTATTTTTTTTTTTGGAGCAGGAGACATCTGCTCAATCTGCTGCTACAAAAATACCCAAAGAGCAGTACTTCCAACAGAGATCATTTAGATCAGCTAAGTGCTCACCTGACAGACACTGACTTTGTTCATTCAGAGACCGTTTGCCGTGCAAACCACTGCAGAACTTATCTTTGGCACTGGTTCACAGATCTGGAAAGAGACCTAGAGCGCCAGACCACTTTTTGTCTTCAAGAGCCCAGAGTGCTCTTGCTGTTTTACTGTCAAAAATCCACCCTTTTGCAACTCAAGACTCCATCAGCATCTCTGCCTTGTCAGTTACAGCTCTTTTCCATCCAGGAAAACAACGTGCGCTTCCAGCTGATGAGTCAAAGAAAGCCCTTTTGAAGCGGATCAGCCAGAAGATTCTCACTCAGTGCTATGTTTGGGAGGGTTTTGTTGCTTGAGGAGGTCTAAAAGGCTTCTCTGCCTTTGCCCAGAACCCAGCGCCTCCTTTTTTTACTGAGGAGGATTTGTTACAGGCTTTGCAAAGAACAGAAAGGTTACTAGATGTGGACTTGTTTTATACGCCACTTGGGTAAATGAAGAAGGTAAGTCACAAAGGTAGAGGTAACTCCAATTCAATCTGTCCAAAGGTGCCTGGCATGCAGGTAAGGCAGACAAGTGGTGTTCCCAGGCCTGTGACAGATGGAGCAGCCCACAGGAGCACCACAGCAATACTACAAAAGAGCCCAACCTGGACTAGTTCAGAGAGGACAAACCTTTAGCAATGAACCAGAAGAGCACCGAGGGCAGGGTAGGAGGGTGGCACAGAACTAAAACCAAGCCACACCCAAACAATTACTTCCCCCAAAACACACCCACTACAGGATTATGTGTTCCAAAAAAATCCATAACCCAATGTTTAACAACATGAAGATTAAATAAACCAAAGTGGTCCAGGCAAGAAGAAGAGCACCAGACAGTTTCTGTCACTGAAGTACATACCAGGATTTGTTAAGAGAAAACCCAAATGACAAACTGACTCTAGTGGGGTGCAGAATTCAAAAAACATTAAACTCTCACGCCCAAGAACAGGAATTTGTCAAGCAAGATAGGCTGGCAACACTACAACTGGCAGGGCATTGGCATTTGGTCATTCTGACATGTCAAGTTAGAAAAAACACCACACCGGATGCTGCAAGTGAAGAGCTCAAATGATGGAACCGTAAGCTCTCTGCCAAAAATAAAATAAAATGATAAATCTATTTTCAGCCCGAGAGCTACTCTGAGTTTCACCAGCCAAAAAAACATGGCAAAATGACAAAAAATAAGGCAGCAAGGCAAGCATTCTTCTACATGATAGAATTATGATAGATTAGATTGAAAACAGGAGGAAGCTGGACGCTCAAGTCAATATGCTATGATGAAAATTAAACTGAAAATACAACTTGGCATGACCAGCATATTTATGAAATGAAAATAACACAAAACATTTGCAGTACCCTTCAGTAACCCTGGGGCATCACTTCCTCTGCCCACCTACTAGCATCCATTATGCTCCTAATTTACTACACAGCAAAATTTCACTTAGCAGGAAGAAGAAATAAAGGACATTATGAGAAGGTGCCCTAATAATTTCAATAAAGGAGGGAGTTATTTCTAAATAAGCTTTCCGAGCTTGAAGCTACATTATGATACCACATTAACCTACATACCAAGTTAAAACAAAGCTTGCATTACATTTGTTTAAATGAATATGCTCTTCCACTCTTCTTTTCAAGATGATCCAAATCAAAACTTTTAAAAGATGACAGTCTGTTCGTGCAAGGTACTTAATTTCCTTAACTTCTGACTCAGAAACAAAATCACAGTAACAAAAGAACAAGACAACAAAGCACAGTGACAAGCAAGAAAAGAAAGGAAGCATTTAACTATGTGCTCAAAAGGTCATTCTCAGGGATTTAGACACTTAACTGATCAAGTCTAACTTGCCAGAAAAAAATATCCTGCTCAAACACAGTGTAGAAGAAAGGCCATTTCAAGAATGTTTCCATTCAACTGATGAATAGTCATCTGAACTACACGGTGCTCCATTCTAAGTCTTCTAAAGGCAGAAGAGAGGGAGAGAAGCCTTGTGGTAGGAAGATATGAGATCCGAAGTCAGCAACAGATCCAGAGACGCATTACTGCTCAGTGGAGGTGCAGCTTATACTTTGTCATGACAAAACTTTCTCTTCACGTAGAACAGCTCAGAGCAAAAGTGGAAGAAGTCAAAAAGACAACACATTGAGCTGATCTAAAGATCACTGCTGCCAAAAGAGGCATTTTCTCCTCCAAGACACTCATTCCTTCCCACAGCCAAGTACTCCCAGCAGACTGAAGCTTGTCTAAGCCCTAAGTAGCAACTCAAATTACTAACTTGGCAGAAAACATGAAAAATTTGGATATGCAAGTTGCCTTGCCTCACCACATGGTCAGACAAAAACAGACACAGGCAAGGAAAAGGACACAACTGAAGTTAGGATCAGGAACTACACTTTCAGTGGAGTTTCAACACTATAGAACTGTTTTAACAATTCAAATGCAGTATGGTCACCTCCTTTTGTAGGCCACCAAGTGCTGAGGTATAAGTAGAAAAATATCCAGTTATCACTTCAGCCTAACCTATACAAGGACAGGTGTCTTCATCCCCTCCTTTCTCTGCTTCACGCTTCCTATATGGTACAGTACAGCCATTAAGGTTATTTATTTTTATTTTGGTTTTAATTCAGATTGTTCTTTCTGCCTATCCCGCATACCTCACCCAGTACATTTTGATGACCAACATTGTTTAGGGCAGAAGAATACTAAACAATGGCATTCTGATACAGTGTCCTTCATCCAAGTCACAGACCCGTCCTCTGCTGTTCCATCACAATGTAAGCTTCCTTTATTCATTCTCTTACTTTAAGAAAAGACTTAAAATTCATCCCTCCAAAACAAAAAAGCACCACTTCCTCTATCACCTCCCCACTAGTGTGCAATTGCATCATGGAAATTTATAAATTGTTTTCAAACTACATCACAATTCCTACCTCTGCAATTGCATCCTGGGGTCAATATTTATTTACAAAAGCAATCAATGCATTACCCAAACATCTGTACTGGTGTGGCAACTATGGTTAAAGTAAGAAGAACAAAAAATATGTCAAACAGCATACACAACAAGTAAAATAATAATAAAAAAATTTGCTTATTAGAATTTTACAGTATCTGTGATGTATAGTACTTACTTGGTGCATTCTTCTAAAGACTGTACAAGCATTTGCTGGAAAGAACTTATTTCTTCCAGGTTTCCCATTAAGTATGAAGTATTTGTGGAGTTTAACCTGGAGCCAAAGAAAGTAAAAGGTGTTTAGGTTTGTAGCTATTCATCAATTGTGCTTTAGTAAAACCTACAACCTTAAAAGAAAATGCTTACTGGTCCTTAGATCAAGAACCAGGTTTGCAACCTAGTCAGTGTGCAAACTGGATAAAAGCACACCCTTAAAAGCATGCCCTGCCTCAAGAATCTCACAGTCCACACAAGAAAAGGCACATTGACATCGAAATTTTGACCATGTAAAAAACTCCTCCCAAATACACAAGAGAAGTTGAGCTTAATTTAAAAAACAAAACAAACTCACATACTTTTCACTGGCTTGTAATGGTCGCAGGTAGTTTGAAAGCATTGTTTGTAGTTCCTTAGCATATTCATTTTCTGTTTCTAATATATTTTGTAGCACCTACAATAAATGACAGTTGCTAATTGGCATTTTTTTAAAAGATGCATTAAAATGTTCAAATCAATACCAGTTTTAAAACACAGTAAAATTTACTTAACACTAGGAAAATTTAAATGAGTCTTCCTACATTAAAAATTTAAATATCGGCAAGAAAGCACTGAATACTATACATCTATGAAATTCACAGGAGAAAAAACACCACACACACACAATGAGGCATCCTTTAGCCATATACCAAAAAAAGTGGTAAGCTAACAAGAATTTCACTACATTTAAAACTTATACTGTAAAATTTGAGAGCTATATAGAGTGTTCTTCCAAAGCTAGGGGTAATTATTCCCGCTATGTACTTCAAAACAGTCAAAGATCATCAGAGATTGGTAAAGCACAATAGAAATTGTAAGAGAAATGAACAATTAGTGTAATTTTCTCAGTCTCAATTACAACACATTACAATTAATCTTGTTAGCAAAGTGTTTACTTACTCAGATGCACTGTTCTATCTGGAAGGTCTGAATATCAACAGATTTATAAATATCAAGCAACTGCCAACTTTTCTTATCAATATAATTAGCATTATTGCATTCTTTTAAATAGGGATGCCTAACCTTCCACTGGGAGTGCAGTAATATATGCTACCATGAGAAAATTACAACAGATTCTGATGCAGAGCCAAGAATTTATAAAATACAGCACACATTCATTCTTTTGGCTGAACATAAATCAAACAACTGGAATACCCCCAAATATGTACAAAAAAAAACATTTTACAGGGCCATGTCCCGGGAGCCTGCTTTAGGATATCCTCCAATATATTCACACCTACTGTGCTCCTAGCCAGCCAGTTATTTTTTGCCTCCAAAAAGTCAATGATTTAGCACGAGAATCCTCAAAATTAAATGTAATGCAATGAACACAGCTGAGCTTTGAAAACTTTTTGCTATTCACTGGTCACAAGCTACACCACAAACCTCATTTTGCTACATGCCATATTTGTCAAGCCTACAGTAATATCTCATTTCAGCATTTATAGTAACAACTGTAATTGAGTGCATTATTCACTGTTGTAGTCAATACTCTTTCTTAGGAAATAAAAAAAGCCATTCATTCCTAAATGCAAACCTGATGAAATAACTTTAAATAGTTCAGTATGTCAATGAAGAATTCACTGTTCCTTTCATTGGTGTCATTGATTCTGCTTATTCCTTGAATGCTTCTATTCATTTGGAGAGTGGGAGAGAGACCACTTTTGAGTTCATTCTTTTGTTGGAAATCTGAATCCTGAACTGAAGATTAAAATGTCTCCATTCTCTGCTAAACACTATGATAGAAGAATGTCACAGGGAAAGTTATGGCTACTAACTAGGAAACTAGAGCATAAAGTACAATATGGACACACAAATTTTAAAAAAAGCTAAGACCACTTAGACCAAGGAAAAAAAAATAAATTTCTACTGATCACATCACTAATTAAACCTCGTATTATCTTAATGTAAAACAAAGTCAATTGTTAAATATAAGAGCACATAGGATTCATTAGGTTTAAAACTAAATGCAAGACCAATCTTTTCCAATATGGCTTTTCCTACAAAAAACTCCCAGCCCAAAGTCATTACACAGCTATTAGCAGGGAAAAGGCAACTGAAAGTCAAGATCAAAAACAGAATGTCCTGATGAAGCACTGAAAAACATTAAAAGAAAGAGATAAAAAAAATCAACAAATTCAATAGAAATCTTGAAAAGCTGCACCACTGCTCCACTTTCTCAAAGAGTATTTTCATTCTTTGCTATTTCCTTTCTTTGTCTGAAAAGCTTGAAATAAAACTAGTTTCACATTGGACACAATTCCTATTATTTTTATGTGCTGCTTTGGATTTCTACTTGAGGATTTTCTTTCCAATATGGAAAACATGGGATTGGAGGAAAAAGACTTAAAGGAGAAAAGAAGAAAAAAGAATGGGAAAGCTTAAAAACTAGAATTGTCAACATGATAAATTACTGGGAAAAGGAAAATAAATGCAACCATAAATAAAACTATGCTACAAAACCTACGTGGAGAACTAGATACACTTATACTGCTTTATGTTATTCTAGTATTTCAGTGTTACACAATACTTCAGATATCACAGAATCACATAGTTTTAAACGCTTTCCAAAACACATTAAACCTATCCCCCCCTTATTTTTGTTGTGCAATTTACAGTGCATGTATCATTCTTTCACTTTGAGTATCTTTTAAAAAAGACTAATCTTGCTTACAGAGTTCTAAAAATGTCAGTTCTGTGAAGCCTCAGATCCTTCCAGCTTGACTTACCTACCTCACGGAGAAGCTATGAGGATTAAGCACTTGGACCCGTGCTTTGAAGCGGTAAGCAGTCAGCATTGCAACTCAGTATTTTGGCACCAGAGCACCCCTTACATTCCTCACATCCACATCTCGCCCGCGTGCTCTAATAATCACCTTTCTTCTCTTGCCTGCTTTCTGCGCGTTCTGGCTGCTGCAAGACCCCATGAGACCTCCAGGACCTTGTTTCCACAACTCCACCACAACATTTGCACAGATAAGCCCGGGTACCACAAGAGCAGCATTGAAGTGGCAGCTTTTGCAATCCCCCCCTAACGCTGATGAATGGCAGGCACAGACAACCGAGCTCACACAGCACAAGCTCTCTCAATCACACGGCATGGAAAATTCAAGCAGGGTTAAGGAGTCTGTCACACACAACGCCGGCCATCTCCCTAAGGCAAAACCCACCACCCCAAAGTGGATTTTAAATGGCTTTTGAATCAGAGGGAGCAAAGGCAGATTTCACAGCTAAACTGGGGCACAATGCCGTAGCCCACTCCCATTTTATGTGAGTAGTACGGCACTCAACTGAAATATCACGTAATTCAGCCAAATGGTGATCAATGTCTAATTTTCCCTGGATGACAAGAATCTGAGAGATGAACCCCTTAAAATGGGCCTTCCAGAGGGACAATGTAAAGCATCACACAAGTATACCACATCTCAAGGGTTCTCAAAAACTTTCATGAACTTCAGTAAACACAAACTCTTGACCGAACTTCCAAAGTGTGGCCTTGAAAGAAGTGCTTATTTTCTATCACTTTTCAAACACTTAAATGAAAAATGAGACCATACAAATACTCATACTATGGAGAAAGTTGTCCATTTCTTTACCTGCTTTCAGAACAGCTACTTAACCTCAAGGCAATTGTCCTGTAAGTGGAGATAACCTAATTTTATTTTGGACACAAAGCTTTAAATTCAAGGGAATAAAACTCAATAATGCCTGCTCTGTCTTCAGGGAATAAACCTGCAACAATATGCCCGCTTCCTCAGGAACAGGTTATTAAATTACTTCTACATGAAAAATGCATAGTACTTGATCAAGAGCCTGGTTCGTATTACACACTGCTGGAGACTGGTAATATTTTATGGAGGACAAGACCTTGTAGCACCAGTCATTCTAGTTGAAGATGTCTCTGCTCGTTGCAGGGGAAGTTGGACTAGGTGACCTTTAAAGGTCCCTTCCAACCCAAACTATTTAATGATTCTTTTGTAACCTGCATTCCCAAGCCAGGCAAAAATGTAAGCATAAACCAAATGCGCTCTGCCTTCTCAGCAACACCTAGTGCAAGGTGCAGCTAATAAAGCACACTGAGACTAGAAACTGTGTGATTTGTGTTATGAAGTTCAGATGGAGCTCTGCGAGTCCATAAAAATAAAGAACACGTTTACAAGGGGGTGAAAAACAGAGGAAAGCGGTGAAAGCCGTCTCCTCTTTACATTAAAAGCCCTTCCCTTCACCTATCCCAGCCCTTCTCCTAGAAAGGGAGATCAGCAGAGCCTCTCCTACCACTTTCTGAACTTCCTCTGAACTGCCCTTTCATTCTTGTCACCAGTCCAGCGAACGTACCCACAGGTGCTGCCTGCACCTGCGTATATCCCTCCTTAGGAAGAACAGCAATAAATAATCGTGAGGTTTACAGGGTCTCAGTGCATACCCGTATGGTGGAAGATAGCCACAACCTAAAAACAGCAAGCAGCCCCAGAGTACCAGCCTCACACGATGCTGGGTTGTCAAGAGAGCCTTTAACACAGATTTTAACTTGAGCTACATTCTTTTAGCTACCAGTTGCCACAGGTTTATTTGGAGCTGTTCTGTTTTCACCTTAGTATGGACTCAATTTAGTTATCAGTGCAGACTGATGATAACGCTTCTAGCACCAGGAAGTCCCATCTCTACAGCTTATATATAAAGACAGAACAAAAACAACTCACAGGTTAAGCTGCTTTCACTTCAGTGAATGCATTTGCTGTTTGTCTTATCTACATGTAAAAATCAATACATATTTAATAATTATTAAAAATTATTTTGTAGTCATAATGCCATCAGAAGAACTTAGTATATTTCAAGAAAATCCAGGTGCCGCCTAAGCTAATTTAGGCTTTGAGCACAGCACTAAAGTCTTCCTTCTCTGAAACAAAGTGCATGCTACAGCATAAACTCTCATTCTTTAAACAAAAAGAATAAAATGGTAAGCTTAAAAAAACAAAACACCTGGGGGTATTTGCCACACTGTGGAAAAAAATATGAAAACAGGACAATTATCCAATTCACTGCAGACAGATTAAAAAACAGCACTCTAGAATCATAGAATTGTCTAGGTTGGAAGGGATGTTTAAGATCATCAAGTCCAACCATCAACCTAACTCTGAAAAAAAAAAAAACCACCAAAAAAACCCAACAAAACCCCACCAAAACACACCCGCATTACTAAGCCATGCCTCTGAGCACTGTCTCAACCCATCTTCTAAATACCTCCACAGATGGTGCCTCAACCACCTCCCTGGGCAACCCATTCTAATGCTTAATAACTCTTTCAGTGTAAAATTTTTTCCTAATATCCAATCTGAGATCTCTCGGGCAAGTGCTCTAATTTACTGTACGTATTACTATGAACTGGTAATTTCAACACACACCATGCAATATACCACAAATAGTTAATAAGTAGCTAGCAGTCAAAACAGTGGAAATCTTACTAGAACAGTTTAAAGCACCAATAAAGTTGCACCTCAGCAAGGTGATAAACAATCCAATTCCAAGAATAGGTACAATGGTCACCACTTTCACTTTTAAAAAAAATAAAACTACTTTAAAAGGCAGCTATGGCTACCTGTTTTCCAAAGTATATAGTAGCCTGAGTCTCCATGATTATGACAATATGTTACCCAGGAAACAATTATAAAAATCATGTAAGCCAAAGGTGGTACTTCAAAATTGCATGGCATTTTTTTAACTTTGCTTACAAACATAGTTAAGGCGGCTAAGTCAAACATTTACTTCCTATTATTTTCACCGAAGTACACTATCACCCCCAAAACAGGCATGTATTACTCTTACAAAGCAAAATACGCAACCACAAGATTCAATTCATTTTGGATGCAACCAAACTGGAGTTTTAGTTAAGGCAAATTAAACAGCTGCAACTCTTACTTTTCAGACTAACATCTACCAGGGAAATAATAATGTAAGATTATATATGAGGCATGTATTTACCACTGACTTTATGAAAAAAAAAAAAACAAACAAAAAACCACACACCCAAACCCAACCTAAATCTAAAGGACTAGTGTTCAAGCCAGTTGCAAACTTATTTTGATTAAAAATTCAACATAGATATAAATTAAACTTAAGCAACAGCAGTCTTCTCCCTAGTGAAGGGACTAAATCTTCTCTTTGTTGTATGCGCTTCTGTTTATCTTCTTGAAAAGCACAGGTTTTAACATCAAAACAACAGTAGAGAAGATGTATTTTGCTATTACACTCTCCAGCAACTTTCAAAAAAAATTTTTAAAAAATGACTATAAAGAGATATAGTGAAAAAACAAAAATAAAAAGGAAAACTATCCGATATTTTGTTGCTGAATGTACCATAGTACAAACACTACTCCCTGCAGTTTAAGGGAAGGCATGCCCGCATAGGTACTTTCAGTCATGCCCGGCAGGCGTGGGATACAACAGCCAAAGGCTCAGAGCCCTCCCTTCAACCATGGAATCACGGCTACTGACAGAGGCAGCAGGCGAGCCACGGGGAGGAGCAGGAGGTTGCTTCATTGTTCTCAACAAGGGAACTACACGCAGAACTGCTCCGTTCTTCCAGGTGGTTGGTGTTACTCATGCCACAACCACAAAAGATGGAAGCACAAAATCATGCTTTACCATCCCTGCTAAAAACTGACAAAGTGAAAAACAATGACAGCTGCTTCAAAGAGGAGGGAAAGAGACCCTGTGTTTTGGGTTTACACCAGCAGGGAGCAGTGGTTACCAAAATCAGAAGCTTTTTGCTTCCCAATGTACATACTGTTAGTAAATAACGGATTCTCAAAATGGTTACAGTAACACATGTAAAAGACAGAGTTTGGTATGTTTTTTACATGCATCTACTAAAGATGTCTCAGTACTAAGTTAATAATTCCTAGGGGGGTGTGTTAAAGGCTGACTCTGGCTATACTACTTTTACTGTGAAATCTGTCCATCAGTGTAAGGGAGAGGTTCTCAAAGTAAATACTCGAGTTGATTTATAAGCATGAACAAAAAGGAGGCAAATTGACTCAAAATGCTCAGTTTCTTGTTCAATAAAAAGGACAGAAATATTCTTAATCATTTTAACACAGCAGAATTTCATTAATTCATAGAGATTGGGGAAGACTGCGTATTTGGGGATGAGGAAGAAAAGGCAAGTTAAAAACTAGCAAAGGTAATAAAGTGAGCATAATATATTACAGAAATGCCTATTATTCACTTACTTTATACCATAATTTTTCATCATGCTTAAGAATTCATATGTGCAATATTTCTAGTAAACTAACAATGATCTTGTTTATATGAGAATTCACCAAAACCCCTATCTAGTTTTTGCACTAAGGCTCTGACAAGACTGCCATATTTTTAAGGCAGATAAGAGCATTTAGTTGAATTACATTCTACTGTATATAACAGCTCACATGGAGGAAAAAGGATCACTCACCACATTGTAATAGCTTTTGTTAATTGCAGACGTATCAAAGCCTTTAGGTGGACTCTTCAATGTACCTGATTTGGGGGAGACCGGTTTTTCTGAAATGCAAGATATTTTTGTGTCAATGGGGTGCAATTTCATAGCGCAACACTAGAGGTCAAACAAACTGCTTTGAAATATTTATCATAAGTTACAGCGAAAACAGTGCTTCACTGAGAAAGGTACATACTTGTGCTTGACATTATTGGTAAAGAATCAAAAATGTTCATATATTCACAATGAATTAAACTCTACCCTCATTGAAGGCAAGAAGAAAAATTTTTTTTTCCTGGAACCAACAAGTCGGTTAATACAAATAGCTTTTCCAAAATTGCCTTTTAAAAAAAAAAAACCACCAAATTTTTATCACAGACTATAATTTAAAAAATAAAAACAACAAACAAAACCAAAAAAACCCAAACACAGCATGCATTTCCAAAAGCTACACACACTTTCAAACAAAGGTAGTGTTAAGTTTTAATATAAATATAATGAACTTGGTAAAAGTAAGGTACCAATCAAAGGCTGGACATATCAGAGGCGGAACATTACACTCAGTCTGGTTGAAATAGAGAATCAAAACACTATACAATTAGTGAGTGGAGTCACTTATCAGGTGCCTACCCAAGAAAATCATCTTTTAAAATAAATTATCTTTTATTGTTAGGGAAGTAAAAAAATAAATAAAAATGCTCATGCACTTGAGAACAGAGTCCATTGCAACAACAAAGGCAATCCTTCCTATAGTGAATCTAGTCCTCAGTAATGCATGCTCTTCCTGGAAGCCCAACAGTCTGCAAGATCAAACCAGGAGGCCTGAGAGTTACTTGAGTGCTGATTCCCAGAAGGAAAAGGCACAGGAAACACACTCCTAAGGCCTCTCCCCCTGCTTTCCCCCCTCACCGTTCCTCTAAGTCAATCACAGAGGAGCAAAGAGAAGAGACAAGAGAATCAAAAGCATCATGCTGGAGAAACAGCAAATGAGATTTACAGCATCTTTCTGACTTCTCATACTTGACTTTGCACACAACTGAGAATGCTTGTGAGACTGTATTTATCAGGACATCATGGTGTTTTGGTGTTTTGTTTTTTTTTAAATAAGCAGGCTTGTCTAATATGTAAACTTCAAATGAGCATTTGAGTAATTTGTACCCAAACAAGTAAAATGGCAGATTGTCAAAAAACAAGCCACAAAAGAAAAGCATTATCAAAAACATACCTACTGAAAGTTCTACCTTTATTTTAAAAGCAAGCTCCTCAAGCTCCTGTTTCAACTGCATTTTAATAAAGTTGTATGAATAATTCAACTCTGGTTTACCTGATACCTCAGGCCACTAAGAATAAATTATGCAAGACCTTCCTTTCTAGGAGAAGCCCAGTGAGCCAAGCTAAGGGCCAGCTGTGGGAAATTCCCAGGGACAGTAAAGCTGACCAGGGAAAGGCCACCATAAGAGGAACAGCACACCTGGTACCAGCCTATCCTGGGCAACTCAGTGCTTCTTCAGGCTGCCCAGCTGCAGCCTCCTGGGATGTTGCATCCTCAGGTGAGCAGACCACAGACACGGGCCACCCTTTCGTCTCCAGTGCCAGGAGCGCCAGTCCAGCCAACCAGACCCGAGACTTTAGCTGACACTCCCAAGGAGCAGCTCAGGCTGTAGGAACACATGCGTGGTTATCTTTGAAGGGATTTTCTCTGTATTGCACTGAAACTTTCCTCAAAGAAACTATTCTAAAAATAAAATACGCTCTTAAAACTGCCAAACATGGGCAAAACACTTCTCCTTACCGCATTCAGAGATGACAGTAAAATCCTTTTGGTTAATACCCCCTGCCCACCCCCCCCCCAAATCAGCTATAAGCCGACAGACAGCACAAACCCCTTTAGTTCCAGCAGTTATTCAGCTGGGAGCGCTGATGCTCTCAGCCACCAGCCCCGCAGAACGCACGTGCCCTACTATACAGCCAAGTAATTCCAAATGACAGGACTCCTCCCATCCCCTTAAAACCAAATCATAAACGCAAGCAGATTTATCATCAAACGCTCAGCGTGGAAGAAGCACCTAAAGTCATGCTATACGTATGGCTACTCATTTATATATTGGTATATAATACCATTCACTTATGGGACAATTATAATTTAATTCTGTGTACCTAATGATGAAAATGATGTAGTTTACCAAAATTTGGTAATTTGCATTCATTCTCTATGAAAGCTCTTGACTTATCCTACAATTTATGCTTTCAGGTTTACTAAATACCTAACGATTTATTACTCATGTGCTAAAAAGCATGAAAAGAGCGTTATTTAAGGAAAAAGGTAAATACTGTCACTGAATATTATCGTAATATAGATGTCTGACCCCTGTTAATCTGGAGCAAGTTGACTGGTCATAGAAATCTGGCTCTTCTTCCAACTACTTTGTTATCTTAAAATGTGTAAAACATATCTCTTCCCCTACCTTTTTCTTCTCCTAAGCTGCTGAAGTGGGAGATTTTTTTGCTGAAATGTATAGAGTCATTTATATTACCAGCTGTTTAGCTGATTCAGTTATCCATCAGAGAGACACGATCAAATCCAGATTTAAAAACAGAACACAGAAAAGAAACACACATTCAACTCATTTTGCCTAAACAGCCATAACCAACATTCAGCTTTTAAAATGCAAAGGCCATTTCTATTGTGGAAACACAGAATTAGACACAGCAAATCAGCCCAGCTGTCTATCACGTCTGGTATTCTGCCTCCAAGCACTGCCTTGCTTCATAAAGAGGAATAATAAACAGTCCTGTTGTAATTAGCTTATTGCACAATGCATTAGACAGAAGAAAATCCTGATCTTGCACATGAGAAATCACTTTCTTAGCATAAACAAAGTAAGTGTTATTTATTATCCTTCACGAGAAAACATCATAGTGCTTTTGCAAACATACAGCATAATTCATTAAACATTTCAAGCGTCACCCCCATTCAGCATAGTGGAAAAATATAAAAGTCATATAGGTCCATAGGTCTATGAAGTCCATAGATTTCTGGAACAGTAGCAAAACCCTAGCACCTTGCCTACTCCAACGCATAAGCTCTGTTTCTCAAAGCACTGGAAAAGCAAGCAACCTGAGCCAGACACCAAGTTTTCCCACATGGAAGATTCTTCCCTTCTCTCTCTTTTTCTCCCAATCCCAATGTAGATGTGTTAAATTAACACTGAAAACACAACGAAAACATGGACAGTACACAATGAAATCCTAAGTAAACAAGCATCTGCTCAAGTACTGGAAGAGATCATATCCAGCTGATGACTGAAACCAAGAGGTAAGTTACCACTATCAGTTTCTTTCCTGATCAAAGCATTACATTCAGTCACACCCAGCTACAGTTGATGATGCTTTCAAGTGTCTAATGGCTAGTGATTAAACAGATAGAATTCACTTAACAGATCGGTTTTGGGTGGAGAGGGAGGTTGGCACAGAGTTCTTAACATTATTCTTCCAGCAAATAACTATTCTCAGTAGAACCAAAATAACTTAGAGTAGCTGCTTCTGTAACCTTTCCCTAAAAAGTACTTAAGATGCCACGAACTGTCTAAAATGAAGTTATCTTATCCTTTACAAACATCTACCTAAGTGACTGTAAAGGGACAATTTACCCAATGCTTCCAATGTTTTGTTTCATTCTATTTTCATTAATATGCAAGTATTTCTTTTAGCCACCTTCAAATTACTTGTCATTCTCACATTCTGTCCTGTATCCAATTTATGTCATATCCATTTTCACACAACAGTCTCCTTTATGCCACTTCAAAGAGCACTCCCTCACGACATGCTTTACTAAAGCATTTCAACTGTACTGCTGCAAGATCACCACCATGTGTTTTATTACTAGGCTACAGTGTATGTAATCTGGATGCAAAAGATCTGAACCAGGCTATTTCATCCTAGAGTATGGGAGAAAAGATGTGCCAATTGGGACACCAAGAGCTATGTGGTCCCTATTAGTGGAGAGCTCCAAGCAAGCTCTGTCTCTAATCAATTCAAGTCCAACACCAGGAAGGCAGACATCAAACTTGTTCCTGGTTCTCAATCTGGTTCAGGCGTTGCTGTGACATGCTCCACTCTGCAACGTCAACACTGCTAACACTTTTTCCCTAGTAGTACTGACTTGTCCCAAACTCTAGTCTATTTATGCCTTTAGAGTAACGCTTGGCAAGAGAACAAAATACCCTTCCAAGTGCACAAGGTTGGGGAGAGGAAAACTAGCATTCTTGATGGGCTTTTCTTTTCGTTTTTTTCTTTTTTTTTGAAAAGCTAAAAGTGAAAAGCATCTGTCATTCCCTCGTGCACCACAGGATGGGAATAGGAGACACTCTACTCTTCCACTATATTATGACCTTTTCCCACACTATGATTTTTTTATTTTTTAAACATCTAAGCAGAAGATCCATCAACACTGCAATTTGCGCTGGGCCTGTTTATAACATAACTGCCAAGAAAGCATAACAGAAGAGAGGTTAAGACAGTAATGACATGTTAATTTCTGTGAAGAATTAGAGTGACATTTGTGACATATCAAAGATCATTTTTCAAAGCTATGTTCCCTTCTGCATAATCTCATGCCATTTAAATGTATTGTACTTTGATAAAAAGTCAGCAAGTGATCATGTGATTTTTTAAAAAAATCTGATTAACATCTGACAGCAGAGCTAAGGAAATGCATCCCCATTCTGGCTAACCCCTCTTCTCATCACAAGGGAATTCTCAAAACTAAGCCTCCAAATCTCTACTCTGCAAGACAGAAGGAGCAGTGTAAACGACAAGACTCCACCTACACCTTCACCCCTCCCTGCTCTGTTTTATTATATAAAATAACCTCAATAAGGCCACACTGTCAAATATCTAACAAGTTTACACAGTATAAATCTTTTACCCTCTGTCATGTGTAACAGTATGGCAGGATGAAAATAAAGTCCTCTCATTTCAAAGTACTTCCTGACTAGTGATCAAAGAACATTAAAAAGAAAAGGCAAGATGTTACAGGGTTTAAGAAGGGAAGTGAAAACATGCACACAGGGAGGGAAGGAAAGAGGGAGGGAGAGAGAAATGGACTGTCTTTTTTTGATCCTTACAGTGTAGGCATATACCTAAAAAGAAACTAGTACTGCATTTTTTTTTCTTCTATTTGTAAGTTTGATCACAAGTACCATACTTTCAAACAAATCCTTTTTCCCTTGGGTCAGGGGGATGGGGGAGGAAAGGCTAACACACATCCCAAAGCAAAGTGAAAACCATTTTCCGTCTCAACCAAATCTATTTCCCCAAAGTTTACAGTGTCACTGTCTGCCCTAAGAAAACTAAATGCTGTGCTTTGCTTGATAACCTCAGCATCTTTCCTACAACCATTCATAGCTTGCCTCATACATGCATTAACATTCTGTGCTAACACTAATCATTCCAGCACAGCTAAGCAAACACATTACAAAGTAGTAAAAGGGCACAGCCTTGTGATGTTTTACCTGCTCTGAGATAACTTATCATGCAGCATGCTCTGCTCATGCAATACATGTGATGTAGTTTACTTCTGTTCTAAAATCTTCAAGAAAGCAATGTAGATAAAGGCAGTTCCCACTGCTAAGCAGCACACCAAATTTGAGTGTTCATTTCCTTCACGGCAACTTTTTCATACAGCTAGTATTTGGAATTCCCTTTCAGGAAAGAGAACTACTGCTATAACATAATCTTGTATTATCCCGTATTTTTCAGCTTCTCCTTCTAGCTCTTTCCTCCTTTCCTTCAATATCTAACTTCAGAGCAACATACAAACTAAGACCACAAACACAGTTATCTGACATTAGAGGATATTTTAATTTAGAAAAAAAAATCCATTTATCTGAACATCTCATGTCTGTGAATTTTGTGAGGCTTAAAACAAAACCACACATGCGTAAGAACTTCTTTCCTTTCTTCTGTTACCCAGTTTGTTGAAGTCAGACTCCAGCAGACTGAAGGGATTTATTTAATCAAACCCACCAGTTCTCAGGAACTCTCCAAATAACCATCACCAAAAATGATAACACACAATATTGCCTGTATGGAATTTTTAACTAGTTGCAGTATTTTCAGCCACATTTGAGAGAAGAAAGGCAGAGTCATACTGTTAATGCCAGAACATTTTACAGAGCATTTAAAAAACCAATTAGATGTCCAGGATGAACATTCTGTTCATAGAAAGACCTTAATCAAGAGCAAGTATTTCAACAATCCTATTCTGATAATTTTTAAATCAATTTATTACAACATTGACAGAAAATACATTTTGAATTTGAGCTTGCAAGTTATACTAACTTGTTTTAAAAATACCTGTCTCAAACTTTTAGTAGATTTTGGTAGGAGCAAACAAATGCAGGAAAAATCTCCAATTTTAAGTAGCGGGACACATTTAGAGATTTTTTGGTGTAGTTTGTTGTTTCTTTGGGTGTGTGTGTGTTTTGGTTTGGTTTTTGGTTTCGTTGTTTTTGAAGACACTTCCAGGGAATCTCATACCATTTAAACCCAAAGCACCAATTCAAAGTATGTTAGCATGAGAGCTAAAATTCAGCATTGTAAGAATTCAGATCAAGGAAATCAGAGCAGCCTAACTGTGACAGAGACAGACAGACAAGCAAACTTAACAGGAGATTTTTCTGCCTGCTTACTGTTAATTCAAAAGTCCTAGAGCTGTGTAGCAAACTTGTGTGTGGGAGTATGAGTTTCTGAGCATTTATGCTCACTGTGAATGAAATCCAATAAATACAGTCAAGCTTAAACAAAAAAGCAGAACAATTTTTAATGAATCAACCAACGATCAACCTCTACCCAAAGCCAGAATTTGTGCAAACATGCTCTCCCTCAAAACTCACCATTTGATTTTATTTCTCGGACGTAGTTACTTGGAAACCACCCTGTTTTGCCATTTAGAGTTCCTTCCCACCAGCCTCCTTCTTCCACTCTTGTAACATGAATAATATCTCCTTTTGAAAAAGAAAGTTCATCTTCATTTGTCTGTTGAAAATTAAATTTTGCTCTCACCACCACCTGATGGTTGCTGTTATCTGTCATGTCCTAGTAAGTGAGAATACAAACAACAAAAAAGATCATGTTAGAGATCTAAACAGTTCTTCCATGAAGAAAACAGAAATATCCATAAAACGGAAATAGCCTCTCCTCTACACACAACACTCCTCACTTGTTTCTACTCGAAGCATTTATAAGGGATGATTTGCCATTTCCAGTATTGCTGTAATTTTTAAACTATGGATCTGTATCAGTCTAGGGAGTATATTGTCTTATTACAGCCCCTTCAAATCAGAAGTGGGTAAGATAGCTAAACCGAGAATAATTCTTACTCCCCCCAAAATCAAATTCTATTTTCCATATGTAGTATAAATTAAAACTGCCTTTGGCAACTACAAAGAAACAATAGCTTTACACTAGAGAGGTTTTTTCCCCTAAAACTTTCCAGGCTGGGAGGAGGGCAGAACTGAGTTAAGTTTAATTTAATGCTGGTTATAAATAAAGAGTTTGCAAGTTAAAACTATTTTTTTCCCCCCTGTAACAGATCAGGCTGGAAGGTTCCACACCTGAACGTGCAAGTCTCAGATCAGGCTGGAAGGCTCCACACCTGAACGTGCAAGTCTCCATAGCCTGCCAATGTAGAAGGACAATGTTCTTCTACAAAACCTACAAAACAGTTATGCAATTTACCTTGAATAAGTACTCACAAATCATTTGCCTCAAGGTTAGCAGAGCTGCAATCCGTAGTATGACAAACTTGCAGCTGTCCACATACATATGTATGTGTGTATGTATCTATATGCACTCATCCCCATCACAGATATGAAGGCAAATTATTTATCATAAAAAAGTGTTAATAGCTACTCCTCAGAAGCCTTTTAAATTAATGATGTTCAAGTTCAGCATTTTGTTCTTGGATGTCCATTTTGAATATTTGCATCATTTAAGCATTTCATGCTAATTAGCACAAACTATATGCTAAAAAGGCAAAATAATCAGACAGCTTTAATTAATCCAAATACAATCCATTGCACTGGAACTGAGAGAACAGCATTCTAAATTATGTCTCTCTCTATCATAAGTATCAATACCTGTATTACTGAAAAAGTAATTTGGTGAGAAAATGACTGTGTAAGCAATCCCATTCAGCTATCCAGGTAACAGAATTTTGCCTATATGTTGTCTACATAGTTGAGATGATTAAAAGATGTACTATGTGATGTCACTAGGATCATATAATCTGTCAGCTTAATAACTCTTACTGTATCACAATGTTATTGTATCACAATTCAATTTAACAATCAGACTTTTTAGTGGCTGAGAAACTGTAGAAAAATGAGGGCAAGTGCAACTTTGAAAACACATAGAAAGTGCCAAGATAATGTAAGTCACAATGTTTGACAATTAGATAGGCACATTTTCAAACAAGCGCCTCCGCCTTAGTCCTCTGTTTGTACACTATGTGATTGTCTCTTGTTGAGCAGAGTGGGCAAAAAGTTTTCCCTAAGTACATGGCGAAAAGCTACAAAGTAAGCAGCAGCATTGCACAGCGACATCAACTACAGTCCCTTTACTCTGCCAGGATGGCTCTCCAGTAGAGGAAACTGAGTACAATCTAGTGAGAACACCTCCAAACCGATCATCTACAACAGCAAAAGCTAACTAAGAATTTCCCAGGTTTGGTCACTAGCTCTCTGTCCTTCCTTCTTGTACTTCTCTGCCCCTTTTTAACTTCGGGCAGAGCTGCTCAGATCAGCGAAGTGACAGGAGTACTTAGAACTCCGATTATTTCAGTAATCCAGCCAACAGCTAGTCCCACAAGCAGTTGCATCAGCAAAACTGAGTGGGTGGTGAACAGCGGAGGGGGAGCTGGAATTAGTGGCCTGGGGCAAGAACTTGCAAGGGCTTTGCTACCAGAGAAAACACATCAAACCACACCTAAGAAAGCCTAAGCAGAGAGCTGTGTTTAAAGTTTCACACGGCAATCATCACATGGTTCAAAACAGCCTCCTCCAAGCATGGAAAAAGCAGTTTACAGTAAGGTTCTGAACCCTCCTTGCAAGTCTTATAGTCACTAAAAGCACCTTTTGTCACAGTTAGTTTCAATACAGTACCCCATCCTGATTTCAGCTGCACTGTGAAACAACTGCCCACACCACTCAGTTACCTGAAGGCTGGCTGAAGGATTCACCTTGAAACACAACAGAAAACAGGAATAACTACTGATACTGCCAATGTTAAAACTAACACCTTTGTTAAGGTTTTAATATCCTTCAGTCACCATCCCTAAACTCACAGACATGGAGAAAATGAGATTTTTGCCTTTGAAAAAGCAAGTCCAGGAAGATACTGCATATGCAGGCAACATGGAGTGTTAAGTGAGGAAAAAAATAACCAGAAGGTCACAGAAAGAAGTATGTGTTTCAGAGCATCATAAGAAAAGCTGCAGAAATAGAATGTTACAGACTTGAAATACAGAGGTGAAACAGAGGAACCAGTTACTTTGCTACACTATTATCTACTTATAACTCCTGTCAAAGAACAAAAAATATAAATCACACCACAGCATGTTTTATTGCTCCTAGAACTTACCAAACTCCGATATTGTCCCTGAAAAAGTTTTGAAGTTCTACTGTGTAAAGACTGGGATCCCAGAGAATCAAAAGATTTTATCCGATGAGATGAGGGACGTGCGCATACAGAGTCACTGCCCAGCCCTATGTCTGTAGGCGGGGAAAAATAAGTAAATATTAGAATTTGAGAAATCAGCGTATAACTTCTGCTTACTTCTGTAAGACTCACATGCTTAAAGCAGATTCAATGTATCTGTAATTGCTTCATAATTAAAAAAAGTTACAGCAATAAATGATCTGAAATCTCAAGACACTGGCAGTTTCTTCCCTACACAGACAGAAAACAATTTGAACTGTTTAGGAAGAAGAGGGTTAGGGTTGTATTTCTCTGTTCCAACTCACTACTAGTCTATTTAAAGGTAATTAACCAGCATCATTTTAGCTAGCGGCCAAGAATTTCGAATGCATAAAACTTGCTTGAAGTAAAGCCAGCCACATCTGTTTCTTAGCTCTTCTCCCCCACTACCACCATCTCCTTCTCAATTAAAACATTCCTTCCACTGTCTTTTTTCCTACAGTCCTTTGTCTCATCCCTTTTTTGCCAACTAAGCTATTTCTTCTTCTTTGGAGAGAGGGGGAGGGATAGGAGGAGTGGAAAGGAGAAAAGCCGCTTGCTTGAAAAAACACCACCACCACCACCCCCCACCTCAAATCTCTCCCACCTTTGATTTGTCTCTACTCCGAGAAGCACATCCATTTGAGATGGTCACCCAAAGGGTATCTCTACATGCTGCCAGGGTGCCCCTGGGGTCACTGTGGGCTGGGAAGCACCAGGAGGTGGCAGGGCAGGGCTTATCTCACCTCCCCAGACAGAAGCAGGGCAGCTAGGGCACAGGGGCAGACCCACTCCTGGATATTGGGCACCTCCCTGGGGACAGGATGTTGCCTCATCTGTGGGTGGGGGGTCCTGCTGCAGATTAGCCAGGTAGGGAAGAGGCTGCACCAAAACTGGCTCCTAAGATTCTTCCAGGTTGGTGCTGGCCAGCCTCCCACAGAACTGCTGGGAGCCTCTCCCAAAATCACGATGTGACGGGGGGGGGTGGGGGGTGGTCACTCCTGGCTGCACCAGCTCCCCCAGCCCTCACAGCCAAACTCCCAGGAGGGGGATGCTCCCAGGGCCCTTGCACAGGTGACATGTTACAGGAGACAAGCATTGCTCTCTTGCATGGGTACAGCACATTGTTCCTTTTCCTCATGTTTTCCTACGTACCAGGAAATTATCCAGTGAGCACCTGAGCTTCGAAAAGCCCCCAAAGCAATGCAGTTATTCTCTGTCCCAAACATAGGTTTTCACGAGACTACACAAGCACAAAAGCATCCCGACTGCTCTCCTGGCTTTTATGCCTCTGGTACTCTTTCCTAATAGTCTGCTTTGCCTCCAACATCTCTACCTCCATCAGAGGTACACACACAGAATTACAGTCTCTGAGTCACTTTCAGACTAAAGCAGACAGCAATTATGCAATCCCAGTTATTTTTGCTTAAAGGGAAATACACATAGAGGTGCAGTTCCACAAGGAGACTGGTAAACAAAGTGTATCTGCTGTTCCACCCCAGATCTGAAGGGAGAATTCAATTCATCCTGACTGGAAAGCCCTTCAACTTCAGCACAGCATCTGACAACAGCTGAGATGCAGGAGAAGGGAAAGGGTTTGAGATGGACGATGAGCACTGAAGAAAAGCGTTGACAAAGGAAGCTCCAAGTCCACAGTGACTGAGCAGAGAAACCTTCCTCAGGCACATCTTTTAAGGTGAGTCTTTGTCATCCTTTAAAGATCACTATCCTTCAAAAAAACTCACTCTCTCTCTCTCTCTCTCTCTCTCTCTATATATATATACTCTCTACTCAAGTAGTGAAATATTAAAACTATTGATATTAAGTTGCATATTTGGTATGGATAGTGTTGTTACACAATGAAGTCGTAAGACCTCACATTTTGTGAGCCTGCTTTCCTAAATGCATTTGAAGGCCATTGTATAAACACTGGTGTTTATAGTCCATCACAGAAAGAACATACATCTTTGTTTTCACAGACTACTGGGAGAAAAATAGGACTAGATCATGAGCTTTGTTTGTAAATAACTTTATGGTTAATTCTAATTGTCCTAGAAACTTTAGAGTTGATGTAAACCTCAGTAACTAACAGAATTTGAAGGGCTGAAAGTAACCTGAAGCATCTCCATGTGCAGTCTGCTATGTTTCCTGTCTGCAGAACAGTAGAAGAACAGACCAAACACCACCCACTCAAGCAGTACCTTGATGCAGTTCACCTAGGTAAACAGGATCAGGTTCATTCATGGCAATGTCTCCCAGCCTCTGGGCAACCCTAAGACACACTACTGATTCCCCAAAATTTCCAGTTCACAGCAGCAGAGCTAATAGACCAAACACAAAAGTACGTCTTGAGGCTTGAATTAGAAACTGCATGTGTCTGAGGAAAATTACAAACAAACCACATGCAAATTGCAAGCATTTTTACCAATAATATCTGAATACTTTCAAATTAATTTGAACTTTTGATAGATTTAAAAGGGCTTGCAGACCCCATATACCCATTAAAGCTTCCATTAAAATACCAAAACGTGTTCAATGAATTTCTCAAGAGGATTCTTGTCAGAAAATAATTAAACTCTGCTGCTAAAAACTCAGGAATTTTGACTGGCAACAGACTGTGCATATTTGACAAATATTAATTTGGTAGATTTCACAGAAGCTCCACACTTCTATCCATTCATCCAAAGATTTCCAAGGTTGGTAACACCTTTTCTTCGTCTCCACCATTATGACAGCTTCCCTACACCATGTCCTTTCCCCTTATCTGTCCCCTTACCAGCAGCAACTGGTACCCTGGATCCTACCACTTCCGAACTAAAATAATTAGATGAACTGTATAACCATAGCAGCCTTTTGTCAACCTTCATATTCATGGGTCTTCTTCCACTGCAGAAAGACCCATCTCAGAAGAACATACGTATACCTGAAATTCTTGCAGACCCAGATGGCTTTGAAAGCCATCTTCCAGTATCAGGGTAGAGAGATAGCATCTAAAATGCCTTCTACACAGTCACCGAATTAAAGGAAATCGTTTGGAAGAACAGTTGGTCAGAAAGATTTAAGCAGCTCTGCTTGCTCCTAGGAATGAGGCAACACCACAGTTCGCATGTGGTTTTGATTTTTGGTTTCCATACCACCACCACCCCCCCACCATGAAAGGGATCAGCCTGTGTCCTTTCTAAGGCCAGCTGCAGTTGTGGCTTTTTGATGTGGATATTAATCTATTGATGTCTGGACCAAACAGCCACACTTTTTCTCCCCTTTAAAGACAGCTATGGTCAGTATACAGCAGCTTTACAGATGTACTGAAATGGGTTACATTCACAATTGCAGTTAAGATGAAAGGCAGTATCTTCAACTGGTGTATCTTCAAAGTCATCAATGGTATTACTCCATGCCCATTCATTAGAACTAAGAATTTGATTGTAAAACTCACTCCTAAAGGGTGTTTTCTGATGCAAGCAGGAAGTAAAAAATTCACAAAAAAACCCTGTTGTAATGGACCAAAGGAATATTCTAAGAATTACAACATACTTATCGTATTACTATTAAATGAAGTCGCACCAATCCACCACTGACTTTTCTATCAGCTTCCTTTTCCTCCCCACATAAAAATTGACAAGTATGGCCCATTTTTAAATAATACCTCTCTCCTGGGGTCCTGTTGACATTGTTTAGTACAGCCTCACCCTACAAAGCATGGATACCTCTCACCTGTGTGCTATTTCTACAGCTCTCTTCTCCCTAAAGAACTCTAGTTAGATAGTTTGTGACTTACAGCTGCTACCTAAATGAAACATGCATAGATTCAGGGGTCAGAGATGCCAGCTATCCTTTTGTTACTGTCAAGAAAAAAGGACAGTGCTTGGGAGTGGGGGGACAGGATAACAAAAACATTGACAAAAATGTTTAAACACAGGAATTACAGAGTGGGGCAAAAGTAAATGTTTAGTGTTTCAAACTGAAAAAAGAATAAAAAAAGGGGGGGACTTTTTCTAAGAATTCTTGCCAGCTAAAAGGCTCAGCCTTAGTTCCACTGCAAAGTGTCCTCCTGGAGAGAAATCTTAACAATAAACTGCAACAAAGAAACTCTTCTAAAACACTGGGCATGTTAATTTTATCCTGACTGGTATATACATATTGAAGCAAGCACCAGGACAGAGCAGAGTCTACTTACCTGCAGTCACCTTATTTAAAGCCACGAGAGAGCTGAGAACCTTGCTGAAATTCTGTCCCTGATACAGGTCATTTGCATCAAAAGTCTGAAAAAAAAAAAAAAAAGAAATTAAGTTGCAAAAACAAGCCTTTTAACAAAGCATTTCTATGGCATCATGCAAACCATGACTGTAGAAGCTATTGCCTGATCAAGGTGCTATTCTTTCAGTGGCTGTCATGCGCCAGTAAAAAACAGTGAAGTTTTTTCCCTTAAAAAAAAAAAGAAACAACAAACTAATTTTTAAATACAAAGAGAATATAGAAACAGCTGCATTTGAGAAAAAAAATGAAGAATACATAAGCTAAAAATAGCAGGAGTCAGTCAAAATTATGGCAAAGTTGAATATAACATAATTATCAGAAGACAGAAACTTTCCTCAGACAGTTTGGCCACAACAGTTACCGGGTGCCATTACTCTTGGCATGATCCTATTTTTCTCTAGCAGCTCACAGGCACCATACCTGATTGTTCATTAAATATTTTCAAAATTACTGTAAATACTCTTAAAAGTACTACAATAACATATATGCTAGCTCTTTATTCTACAAGACACAAAAGAAAGCAGAATTCCTGACAATTAACAAATTTGATGAAGAGTGAAGTTGCTGGACACATTAGATGAAGTTTGGGAAGGGGAGGGCTGAAAGTTGGAGGTTATTTTATTTTTAACTGTGGGAAAGAGATCCAAACCTCAAAGTATCTTGTGGAAAACACTCCAGTATCTTTCAAGCACTGGGTGATTGCATTAAACATCTGGATTTTCAGGGGGGAAAGAGGAGATTAAAAAAAAAAAAAAGAGACCCATAATATTTGCCTGAGGTAATGGAAACACTCATCCAAAGTCTCATGAAAATAGTTCTCACAACACACTCTGCATAGATTGAAAAGAGACACAGTATTCCCTTGTGCAAGGCTAGAAAGAGGACAGTAAAAGACAACTATTACAGTTGTTCCAACTGATTTAAGAAACAGAAAGAGATTCAGTTTCCTGCAGCGTAGCAGCTTTTATCTAAAAAGTCAACAAAAAACCTGTTTATTTTCCTGATAATAGGCCTACCCCACAGGCAATATAAGAAAGTCTGTACCCCAGAAAGCAGCCTTCAGAAGCAGGAGAGGAAAACCTCATATTCTCAGGGGTGGAGAGAGGAAGGGACAAAGGAATGCTGGGAGGAGAAAGGGGAACACTGGTTAAACCTAAGAGAAATGAAAATTTTCATGAAAGCTACCTAAAGTAACCATAAAAGGGACTGCCAGACCAATTTTGACTGGTTACGTGATCTACTGATCAAGGCAGAGCTGATTTTGGAAACATTTAATCACAGCATTATTCAATAAGAAAGAAAAAAATCTCCCCAAGCATTCACAGTATTTGAGGTACTTGCATATGTTAACACGCACATTTTTTCCCCCCCTCGGACTAAGGATCACCTCTGGTCCCAGCAAAGCAGCAGTTTTTACCCCTGCTATTGAGGTGCTAACATCTCCCAAGCTCAGGTAGCACATATACAGCTCAGAAAGGCAATAACACAAAACAGGCACAAAAATCAAGCAGAGGCCAACACTAATATACTCCAAGCAGTTATCACTCACATAAAGTAAGTCAAATAACTATTTCACCAAGTTTCCATGAGCTACAGAAAATTTAACTACTATTCTTATTTATTTGAAGCTGTAAGGAATCGCTGTAGGGAATTGCACAGATGTGAACTTTGTAGGGTTTTTCCTAAAACATGAGGAAGTATTTAAAAACTACGTGCACAATAAAAGACATTAAGCAAATAAGAAGTTATCTGGTTTTACACAAAGAGACTAAAGATATGTTAAGTTTTATTAATAGCATAATTTATAACAAAGGTGAGAAAAGACTACCAATAAGCTGACAGCGGAATACATAAAAGCAAAAGCAGACAAGAGATAGCTTAACCACTGCTCAAATTGGGAAAAAAAATATTAAGCAAGCTGTTATGGAACAAGAAAGCAACAGGCTTATAAAATTTTCATTGTTCATTATATGCTTTTAAACAAGCAAATGAAAAGTATGAAGGGAATCACAAAATAACAGCTTAGATCCTAAAAAAAGAAAACAAGAGACACAGGTGCTTTTGCAAACACAAGAACTGCATCAAAAAGGTACTACAGGGGAGAGAGATAGAACTATTTTAAAAAGGAACATTTTAGGATAAGGTTAGAAACTATAGCTTAAATTTACAAAAAAAAAAATAAAATCCTAAATCCACTTTAAGCTCACCTTCATTCTGGATTCTGCTAGAACCACGAGCTCTCCAAAGTCAGGCTAACTAGAGAACAACAGGATGCGAGGAAGCCTCGTTTCCTGCTATGCCGAGACTATAGGGGATACCGAGAGTGATTTGATTGGATCATCCCAACACGTATAGTGCCATAAAAAAGCCTGTATCCAGGACACACATCCAGTCTGCTACTTCACAGGAAACAAAACAATGGGAGGATACGAGAAACATTTGCTTCCTTGCAATTTTACATAAGGCAATTCTGACAGGAAGCCACTCTCAGCATGCTCGTGGCCAGGATGTTCATTAGTAGCATTTGATAGAGGGGGAGGTGGACATGACACCCTCCAGACAGATCTTCTCCTAATGTAACAAACATTTAAGAATGAGGGAAAAAAAGCTTAGGTGCTCTAAAGTTTTGAGGCTAACTTATTATGAGCTCAGGGACTTGACTATAAAAACCTTGTTTCAAAAAACAAAGTGAAAAACCTCTGACAAACCCACTAAACACTCCCACCCTTCTATCTTAGCTGAGGCTTGTTTGTTTCACAATATATTTGAAAACTCTCTCTGCTATGAGTAAGAGCATCAACACCCTTTTCAGAGGAGGTATTGCCACAGAAAATAGTTTCAAGCTAAGTCCAACTTGCATGTGGACTACAATCTTCATTCTCGTATTTACGGACAGATCAGCTGTGAGAACTGATTCTTTACAACACTGTATCTTGAATGTTATCAAGAGCCATTCCTTAACTTCCCTATTCAGTGTCACTGGATGACCAACACCTCCCACATACAACACCCCAATTCTGCCACTGCAAGAATCAAGGCTGGATTTTGAGATCCAGGTATCAAGAAAAGTTATTTTTATATTGCCAACTATTACACGTAGCAAGGTCTGCATGCTAAATTATCTCCTCTACTAGCATAAACTGTCAAGCACAAATTTGCACATGCCTACAACAGCTCTTAAAACCTAAAGATGCAAACACTTGGAAAGATACTACCTTGGAAATAATTGAGATTTGTCTTTTAAACATTATGTAACAGGCATATATGGATGTTAAACAAGGCTTTATGGAAAAATATTTTTAACACACCCTTGCTTTCCAGGCAAGCAACATTTTTAACTCTGCAGAGGCTCCACCTGTGATGAAGTCTACCCTCTTGTTCAACGTTAGTCACTAGTATAAAACTGTCATAAATCACATCAGATGATAATCCAGCCAAGACAAATCTTTTGAACAAACTATTTAAATAATACCTTTGTTTTTAAATTCCATAGAATTGACCACATGCCGATATGTCTTGCATAAGCATCAACATAAAGCATAGCTATTCAACAAAGACAGACCAGGACTATATGGAGAGCCTTACATTGGAAATGCTTTGAGACTTCTAAATAGTTAGGTGGGAATCAATGAACTTCACACTTAGCAGGCTCATCCTCGTATGCCTCTTATTATTTGCCTGCTTTCCTGTTAACATCTTTCTCACATTCTTCTGTTCTGGATTTCAACATCTGACACATCAATACCCGAGGCAGATACTGTATTGTAGAAGGAGACCAGACCTACCTGCCCAATAGTGAGGGGTCTTATGTGCCCTATAACTCTACACACACACTTAAAGAGCACACTGGTCCTTTCGGTCACAGGATACTGATTGCCAAGGCCTGCTGATTGCCTACCCTGACCTACACAGATTCCAGCTTCCCTTTCCACATCCCCCACCAGTTCCCAAGATACAAGCCTGGCTTCCATAACTACTCTTGCTTTTTTTGCCCCTAGGATTTCAGTTGGCTGCAAACTCTATTGACAACAATTTTATGACCTCTTCCAGGTCATTAATGAAATGTTAATAACACAGCTGAGTACCACTGGCAGCAAATCCCCTATAGCAAGATGTACACTGAATGACCATTCCACATTAGCAATTGCATTAAAACCTATTAATTAGCCCATTTAAAAATTCATTTAATATGAACCATATTGATTTTTCCATCACTGACATTTCTTAAACACTAAATGAAATGCCTTAGAGATCCCTTTCATCCACATACTGGTTGTTCAACTACCAAATCCATCCTCTCATTTTAAAACAAGACTGACCTTTGCATGTATATGCTTAAACTCCATCACATTCAAAATGGCCACGGTAATACATTCAGGTAAATTTAAGTCATCTAAACCACCAACCCTCAGCGGATGGACACTTCTGTTCAAAAGGTGTTTATGATCTAATAGCAATAAAGAAATAAAAGTAACATAGCAATGCTTGTCCCTCATATCAGTGGATGAAGACTTCTGTTCAAAAGGTTTACGATCTAACAGCAATAAGGAAATAAAACTAACAGAGCTATCTTCCTCCCTTCCATCCCTGCAACAACCAGTACCTACTGAAACTGTAAAAACACTGACTGAGGAATTAGTGAAAGGAAAATGAAATTAGAAAATAAGGTTGAGAATATACCTGGGGAGAGCAGACTAAGGCACACCGTAAGGCTGCAGCAGCATTCTTTTCTTCAAATCAGTCAGTTTCAAGGCTTCAGATATCCTTTATACTATTTTATTCCTCTTTTCTAGCCCATTAAGTCAGAAGTCAATTACAGAAGAAATATTTTTAAATTAGGTTATTTCTCCTGATACAGCCAGGTCTACAACTGCAGGCAGAAAAATAAAAAAATAAAAAATTCAGAGGTAGTTCAGTCAAGCTTCCAGACACACACTTTTACTTCAAACTAGTATCTGAAGGGGGCCTACAAGAAAGCTGGAGAGAGACTTTTTACAAGGGCATGCATTGATAGGACAGGGGGTAATGACTTCAAACTGGAAGAGGGGAGATTTAGATTAGACATCAGAAAGAAATTTTCCACTATGAAGGTGGTGAGACACTGGAACAGGTTGCCGAAAGAAACTACAGATGCCCCTGGAGGTGTTCAAGGTCAGGCTGGATGGGAAGAACCTGGTCTAGTGATTGGTGTCCCTGTGCATGGCAGGTGGTTTGGAACTAGATGATCTTTAAGGTCCCTTCCAACCTAAAACATTCTATGATTCTATGAAACGTGTCTTCTACCAATCTTAACTTGCTTGTATCCTAAAATCACAAGAGCATCAGTAAAGCTGTATCTAACAGTCATAGTGACAAAAGTTCATATGGTGGGTAAGACTAAAATAGAAAGGTTTTTCTTAATAAATATTTCCTGGCCAGTCTAGTACCTTGAATATACACAGGTACAGTATTCCCAGTGGATATTAACAGTTTAAACATCTGACAGACGACAGCTTTCTTTACAGCACCGCACCATGAACTGCAGGAGCTGAGGCACTGACTTACGAGTGGCCCAAGACATCTGTGCAGCAGAGATAGGGCTGCCCGCTGCCAACCTCGCCAGCCAGCCCCAAAATAAGCTGTAACCCCTGGGCTGTGTGTACTGAACCGGCAGGACGCTTCCCAGCTCGGCTTGGTGGCTGCGGGTCCCTGGCGCAAAAGATTAGGAGAGTGTTGGCTTGCTCACCCGCAGGGAAATGGAAGGAAATGAGGAGGGTGGCTTGGCAAAGCACAGCATGACCACGTACAACGTGTCGCTCCACCTGTTCCTAGCGCACAGGCTGCGGCGCTTTTGGCCACCGGAGTATAAATAAACAAGTGGCAGGAAAAAAAAAAGAAAAAAAAAAAGCAACTCACGGTTAGAAACGGGTGACTTTCTTGAAAACCACTAAGAACCTCCTCTTTGTTTGCGCCACCACCCCCGGTTCTACCCCTAGGGCAGCTGGCAAGGGGAAGCCAGAGAGGCCATCCGCAGTCCACCTCCCCATGATGGCACCTAATATGTCCAAACTGGGAAAAGGATCCCATAGGTAAACCTACACGCAAAGCACAAATTTCTTCATTTATTCTCACATTAGGTCAGCTGCAAGTGGTGCTGAGTCTCATTCAGCTATTATGCAGCAGCTGTTCCTCAAGCCATGAATTATCATCTGAAAGCTGTGGCAGTAAAAAGAAAGATAAGAAAAGCAGGGAACTATGACAACTGAGAGAGGAAGGGAAGGGGGGAGGGAGGGAGAAGAAGAGATGATTACAAATGTTCTGGAAACCTCTACGAAACATACTGGTGCCCAAATGCAGTAATGTGCAGCACAAGAAAGCTAAAAAAAAAATTAAGTTCCATTTCAACAATTAGGACTAATACAAGAGGAAAAGTTTGAAAATAACTAAGGGAACAGAGCTGCCATGCAGGATTTCTGTGTGATTTGGTAACACTTCACAAGAGAAATTAAAAATCAGTGGTAAAGAATACATAAAATTTAAGATGAGATCCAGAATAAATTTTACTGCTCATATAAACCTGTTCCTCAGAAGTAAAAACTTATTTATACTAAAAACAACACATCACCTAAATGGCTTTAATTCCTGTAACTGGCAATACTTTCAAGACCTAACATTTTATCTACACCAGCAGGCACAACTAGCAGTAAAAACATGTATGGAAGTTTGTAGTGTGCATGTCTGTGTGCACATCTGTGTCTGTGTGCATGTATCCAAATACACATTTATGATACAAATCCAAAAAGGACAAAGGTTAAAAAAACCTTGTTTTAGAGTCCTTGAAGATGTACTAAAGCTTTCCAGCTCCAAGGATTTTTTTCCCCCAAACCAGCTGCAAGGCACTTATGATTCTGCAAAGCATTAATTTCAAGTACTACATAACATTTTACCTAAGCCACTGCTTCAAAGTCACCATCTAAATATTGCCAGAACTGAATATATACAAATTATTTTTCACCAACCCCAGCAAAAATGGCAGAACCCCCCCGCCCCCCCTCTATCACACCTTCCTCCTAAATCACTTTTAAATTGCTTTGTAAGTTTTGAATCTTACAATCTTTGATGTCACACAGTGATAATCTCAGCTGCCACTGAACAGAAACATTCAGTGGCATACAGTATTAATATATGATTGAGTACTAAGGCTTAAGGAGGCTCAGACTCCTGGAACTACAGGCAAAAATAAAGCTTGTTAGAATTACCTAAGATAAAATTTGATGGGGACAGTGAAACTGAGATGCCTGGGTACTTGCCAATGAAACAGGTTACACCTACTTGGTTAGCCAAAACAAAGCAATTGCATAAAAACCTTCTAGTGTCAATGAAGAGAGGCACCTCAACATGGAAACTTGGCCAGAAACATAGCCCAAGGAAGATTCAGCCCAGTAAAATTCACCTCTCTTTCTGATATACACAGACAAGAACTATGTAAACTACCCTCCTAAAATACATCGGGAAACACAGCTGTGGAAATCTAGGCCAAAATACATGGGGAATATTGTAAGTAAGAAGACACACGGGACTGAGAAAAAAAATAATTCACGAAGTACACACTTGGAAATAAATACAGACAGATCTGCTATGAAGCAGAGTAAGCATTCAGTGATTAAAATGGTAAAAAAATAAATTTTGGCTAATAAGTGCATAAGCCATCAGACTGCTTGAACATCTGATAAACAAGGATCTGGTTAAACAGTCATACGTTCTGGGGAAAACCACAAGACAAAAGTGAAGGATATTCTACTGAACTATAACTAGCTTTTCTTCCTAAAAATAACTGAAAACTCCACCTTATCCTTCTCCTAACAGTTCCTAAGACTGAAAACCCAAAGGCGTTTGAATGAGGAGTAAAAATTAGACCCAAGCACTTCACTCTGCTTGAAGTACAATGTCCACCTTCTTAGATGAAGCCCTGCTGTACAGAGCAACACTGATACATTCGGATGCCCATGATTAGGTGCTCAGATAACTACAGCTTACATTAATTGCCCAAATTTGCTGATGGGTTCTACTTGATCTCCTGTGCTCTACTAAGCCAGCCTTGTACCCCAGCAATGCTCCAGATGTCAAAAGCTCAAGTCTCTGCACCAACAGAACTGCCCCATAAGAAACCAACAAGAAGTTTCTCCAGAGCGTCAAAGTCTTTTTCTTCCTAAAAGTGACTGTGTCATCTGACCCTGTAATGAAAAAACACCCCTACTTATGTAGTGCTTATCAGCATAAATATTATTTAAAAAATTGCAATGTGTCAGTAACCCTTTAATAAAAAGAATGCTCCTGCTATCATAGCATTCCTTTTAGATACCACAGATGACAAAGTTATTCAGCACTAAAGGGTGTGAGTGGACTAGAAGCCAAAACTGCCACGGGGATTGGATACAGTGCCATAACTAATAAAAAGCCTGGCCCAAATTTTAGGAAGAAAAGCAAACAGCAGCAAAACCCACAGAACTAACAAGAGACTTTCCCAAAAGAAACAGGCTGCAGAGAAGGAAAGCTTTTAGGTCCTGCTCCCCCCCCCAAGAACAATGCTAGCATCTACTCCAGGATGTAGAAACTTACACTTAAAACATTTTCTTCTTCTTTAAATAGTTCTTTAAAGATCACTGTAGCAGGAGAAAGCCTGTGAAGTCAGTTTTTAGGCCATTCTATGAGACAGATGCTGAGTTTGAGTTAATTTGTCAATAATTTACAGGAAAAAAAAAAGAAATGGCAGATTTTGGTCCTCCAAATTCACAAGACGTTTGTTAACGGTATCAACTGGTCACGTTTGCAAGACTATGATCCCATTAGATAGGAACAACTGCAAGTCATTGGAATGACTGGACACTTGAGTGGCTGCAGTGTTGTTTTGGTTTTTTTTTGTTTTGTTTTGTTTTTTCTAAATCACAGCAGTAGATCACGGTTTAGGGAAACTACTCCTTGATCCCACTGGTACTACTTCAGACTCTGTTGGGCACCTTTCCTTCCACCAACCAACCCCATTCAACACCACCACAATGGAGCAGCATGGAGAACACAAGCCACCTTGAGTTCCAGTTTACAGGATGTCCATCATGCCCTGAAGTACCATGTAAAGTTCACAGTCAGATCCACCTTCTCCTCTATAATTTATAGATAAATATCATACTTGCAAGCAAAGTTACTGTAATAGAAACTGCAAACTGTTTCCCATTTTAAAGATTAACACACATTATGGCTCCATCATTTTCATACATCAACCATTTCTTCCTGACTTTTCTTTCTTCCCCAAAAATAAGTTAGCAATAAATAAGCTAGAAAAAACCATTAATGAAAGAACAATGCAAAAAATTGGCTCTGCACAAACACCGGACCAACATTTCAAGCTGACTGAAAGTATCGAGAGCACTGAAAATGAAGGCTGACCTCAAGCAAATCACACATAGTCACAGCAGAAATCAAAATGACAGGACAGCAACAATGACAGTCACTTAAGATTACCAAAACAGTTTGCTCAACTGGCCTGACCAGGGTCTGAAAGCAGATCCTAAGCATAAACAATCAGAACCGAATCATCTCTATGCAAGGGTTTACAAACTGCTCTTTGCCAATGGACAAAAATCAGTAGTGACACACTGATTTTTTAAATATTTTTTTTTTAAGGTTCAGAATAAACCAGTTCCTAGGGAAGAGGGAGTTGACATATTCAGAAAACTTGCAACTAGGTTTCAAACATCAGGAAGGGAGATGTCTCCTTTCAGAATACTTGAATTTTAGATTTATTTTTTAAAATAAAGTAGTACACATCAACTAAACTGTGACTATCACCATACTCTTACCTAAAAAAACAGGAAAGATGGCTTGCCATAACTGATTTCAGATGCCTTCTGTCTAGATAACATATTCTGCCAATATTTCTCAACTAATTTCTGAGGTATCAGCTTAGTTTCAAAAGTCATGCTGCATGGAGTGAGGAGAAGAGGCTTATAGAAAGAAGCAAAAAAGCCTAATTTATATAATAAAAATCTGAAAGAGGAAAAATATGAAAAACAACTTCCCTGGGTCCAAAACAGCTACAGCTACCTGCAATCCAGTTCTCCATTTGTGAAACAGGGAAAATAGTAGCTAAATATCGGTTTAAGTCACTGCCATCAAAACAAAGTATCACAGACACATGGTAGAGACAAACCTTTTGATTTAAAACAGCAGTATTCATAGACACAGACAAACTCAAGAGTATGCCAGAGAGTAAGAGCTGGGGGCGGGGGGAAGGAGTCATCTTACTGTGAAAGATTTTGTTCTACATGAGGTTATCATCTGCCCTCTTAAAATAGCCTGCTGGCTGTTTTACTACACTACCACGTGCTCTCACCACAACTTAAATGCTATCACATGCTCACGTTTCATCTGGAAGAAATGCATACAGCCAAGGAATCAGATGATGCACAGATTCAGCATCAACGGAGAACTAACCACAGGCAAAGCATGAGCCACAGAAAGAGCTCCACTGACCTCAGATGCGCTATTTCACCTACTGGTTATCAGCATGCTTAGGAGTCTCATTTCATGGCGTGCACATGCTTTTTTAAATAAACATATTAACAGAAGAAACAGGAAAATGCTTGTGATATTAAATACGTATTAGTAGCTGGAGGAGAAAGACTGAAGGGGAATTGGTATTTTGAAATTTCTGGCACAGGTCAGAGTTTGACTAAGCATGATTAGATGCATGGAAAAAAACAGTGGGAGAAGGAAAAAGGTAATTTAGAAATACAAGAAAGAAAAAATAAAAAAGGGGGGGAGGTTTACACCCTTCTGGTAAGAAGGGATTTATCAGAAATCTCTATTGCTTCCTGAATATACAGTGGAAAGTGCCAAAAAAAAAATAAAGGCTTGCTGAATTTCCATATAGCCTGTTGAAGCTTTCATTTAGAATTACAAACTCGAAAAAAGGAATTCCAAAAGAGTTAGCAGAAATATACAAGGCTCCAAAAACCCAAGATTTCAGGTTTCAACTAGATCAGACCGAATTCAGTTCATTAGTTCCATTTTAAAGATTCACTGAAAAGGACAAAACTGCATGCGCATCCTCTGAGCTACATCTCCTCCCAAGTGAACCCTTTTCGATTCATAGCTTATTTTGATTTCAACCAGTACAAATACTGTTAAAAAGAAGCCTAGGCCTGGATCCCTCCCTCTCTCCCAGGCACCTGCAACAATGTGAGCCAGGATCCTCCATCATTTAATGAAACCTGTTTTGAAAGAGCAAGCACAGGACTTTATCCAGGAAGCAAGGAAGAGCCTCACCACCACCTGCCCTGGTGATCACGCCTGTTGTGGAGCTGTTGGAGCTGCCCAAGCAGCAGAGAGGCAGTCAGAGGGACCCGCACCTTCGGGCGAGGAAGACAGAAAATTGAAACCAATTTAATGCAATAGTCTGTACATTAAGGGCTTTCAGCAGCCACCAGGTCATCTCTATGAAGGGTGAGGCACACACTGAGGGGCAAGACACACAGCACAGGTCTAGGTAAACCATCCCTGCTCAGGATTCACAAGCCCACAGACCAGGGCAAGCTTTCAGGAGGGGAATCTCCTATGTTCGCTTTCTCCCAAACCACTTCACGCTCCTTTCACTCAGGGCATCATTAAATCCCCACAGCAATCCAGTTCTAGCAGCTGAAATGACAGGAAATTAATCCAGCAAGAAGCAGGAAGTTTGCTGCAAGTTTCAAGAGCTAAACCAGTTGAGTAGTGGATGAGATCAGCACTTGTACCAACGCACGGGAGAGAAACATCTTGTCTGTCAAGGGAAAAAGATTCACTTGAGGTGCTGGGAAATGGGGACGGGGGGGGAACATTCCCCCACAACCTAGCTACAATCCAAACCCAATCATCCAGCATCATGCTGATGTTCAGTAATAAGTTTCTGTAAGAAATTCAAAACTTATGGTTTATGGGAATATCTATAAAAATTTCCACATTCCAAATGTTAATAAAAGATGGCCTCTAGCAGGTTACAAGCAACATCAAAAATGAAATCCACATCAATTCTGCCTATTCACAGTAACGTCTGGAGACAATCTGAAAGATATAAAGATAACTTTTCCAAGAAAATAGCTATTGCAAGAATTTTATAGTTCTGATTCATCAGCTGATAGGATGTCTGATGGACTTGGGTAGCCAAGGTGTCACTAAGACCATTGGGCCTGGCTGCTCAATCTCAATACCTCCTTTTCTCCTAAATATTCTCACCTCCATGGTCCAGGATTCTTCTAGCCTCCCGCCATCACCTTCCCTATTGCAGATGCCTTAACTTCAATGTCCTCTCCAAAACTTAAGCATTCACACTCCAGCCTTCACAAAACACAGTCCTAAATCCAGCCCCACACTTGCAACACATACTGCCTCACCAGCACTTCCTGGGCCCTGATCTGGCATCCTCATCCAGGAGGCGGGTCCTGGGTTTCCACAGCAAACACTGAACAAAGCAAGCTTTGGCCACCACCTGACCAATGTTACCTATACAGAGGTATCCTGTTCCCACCAGTTCTCTGAAGCCAGCCAATGCCAAGGAGTCCATGCCTATGGTAGGTGAAGCCCTGTAAAGTCAAGAATCTGTCTGCCCATAGGCACCAGAGCTTGGGACCTTCTGATGAAGACTTGGGTATGCTACCATGTGCTTTTACAAGTGACAACAGTTCAGTGATTGGCAAAGACTGTTTCAGTGTGAGCTTTTTTGCTAATGTAACTGCTGCTTATGCAGCAGATCTCAGGAGTTAAAACAGCTCCTCCTGACAACAAGAATTTCTAGCAGAGTGCCATGCTCCAAGCAGCATCTAGGGATATCATCTGCGGAATCAGGACAAGGATTTAAGAAAAATCAATTACAGCCTAGCCAGCCTCAAAACTTGCATACAGGAGTTGCCAATAAGGAAGAACATAAAAAGGCAAATATTACATAGTTATAACTTAACCAAGATGCTCTTCCAACAGTTTCTGTCTCAGGGACTATCTGCATTTAAAAGCCTTAAATGGCTTGTTTAGACTTCTCTAGTAATTTCTGAAGTCTATGTAATTTCAACTTCTACAGAAGCCGACAGAAGTTATTTGCACAGGTCAGTTACAGTATGAAGAATCACTTCCTCTCATTTGTTATGACCTTGCCAATTGCTTGCTTTTTCTGAGTAGCCCTCAGCTTCTGTTTAAAGAGAAACAGAAAACAACCTTCCCACCTTCTCCATGCCACCCCTTACTGAGACCCTATCAACCTCAGATACTCATCTCTTCTGTCCACCAAAGAGTCAATACATTATTCTGCAACTCACATGGACTCCATTCCTTCGTTTTCTTGTAACAATTTCTGTTAAGTTTTGAAACGGCAGACTATTCCATTTCCTATAAATATAGCATTTCTCCTGGGCATTGCTATAAATATAATTCATCTTGATGCTACAACTTGGAGAATAGTCAGAGAGAGTGGCCAAGCACAATACCTTTGTGATTTGCCAGGACTACATCATACCTGTCAGTTCAAAAAACTCACATACTAAATTGAAGTTTTAACTATAGCATGCAACATAGTACTTGGCACAGCCTCAGTAGCAGAGGAATGGAAGGCAGCAAACATCCACCAAGATTTAAAGATCAAGGAAGGAAAAAAGGGGATCCAGAAAACTACAGACCAGTAAAGCAAATGCCTAAGCCTGGTAAATTGATAAAAGCTATAATAAAGAACAGAATTGGTGGGGTCTGCATCAATATAGAAACAGAATAGAATTAATATTGCTTCGGTAGAAGGAAGTCATCTTTCCCAAACGCATCTATGCTCCTTGAAGCACTTAGCCGTAAACATAGGGTAGTCCAGTTAACACACCATATCTGAACATCCTCTGAAAAGACACCTCATCAACGGTTGTTTTTCTTTTAAAGGTAATATAAGTTAGGAGACTCCTCTTGAAGGTTCACAAGTGCTCAAGAAGCAAGGAACAACAGCTGTATATGAAGTACTGGTTTTCACTATGGAGTATCAAAAGCATCCCATAGGGATCTGGCTTAGGACCCACACTACTCGACACAACGTCCATGTGATTTTGCAAAAGGCACGGAGAACTTTGTTGAGAATACAAAATTACTCAAGGTAGTCAAAACTTGAACTCCTAACAAATAGCTACCATATGATCTTGTGGATGATCAAATGTTAAAGTAGCAAGTGAAATCCAGTGCGAACAAATGCAAAACCTAGCCTCAGGCAAAATAATAAAAGAATCCAAACCCCATCATTATACTTGCATAAAAAAATAATTGTAAATTAGCTATTCCCCTTGACAAGTAAAAGACAGCAGCCCACTAAGAATTTCAAATCAAGGATTTGCCAAGTCGTGAAGTCCAAGAGAAACCATCCTGGAAAATTAGAAAAGACAAAGGCAACAAACAGATGGCTTTTATTATTTCCATAGTATCTCTGCAACTTAAGCATAGCTCTGGTCCACCATGATGCTATAAAGCAAGAAAGGGTGCAGAGATGTGTGCTGATTAAACCAACTAAATTAACGCAATGCTTTTTATACAAGGAAAGAGTAAATAAACTAGCAGTGTTCATCTTGGAAAGAAGTGGTATGTGCTGTATGAAGCTACGTATAACACAAAGAAGATCCATAACGTAAGAACAGAGTCACCCACTGCCCTCAGCTGCAGCAGCTGAACAAACAAAAGGAAGTTTTTAATAAAATGCATAATTTAATCATGGAACTTATTGACACAGGATGCTGTGAAGGTAAAAAAATAGTCAAAATAGCTTTGGAAAGCTATTTACAAACAAAAAGCCCGCAACACTATAGAAAGAGGCCTGCTGACCTGTTAAATACACAGTGATACAAACACCACCCCTGAATCCTCAAGCAGCTCCTCAGCTATGGACTGTCAGAAGGTGGGAAGACTTAACAGAAGGCATCACACTGTATTTTCACCATTTTTCACACCTTTTCTCCCGCCTATTACAGACCCTTATCTCACAGGATAACAAGGTAAGCGGACCCTTGACCTGAACTTGTGCAGTCACCCTTAGGTCATTAAAGACAGTAAAACTATTCCTACATTTTTTATCCCTGAAGTCAAGCAAAAAAAAAAAGTCTGTTACGCTAACTTAGTCACTAAAGAAAATCCCTCAGTAAAACACTGCTTGAGCAACAATAATTAGTCTTTATCCCCCAAATTCTCAAAATCATGCATCAGACTTCGTTTTACAATGATACAGGATTTTAAAAGCTGAGTTAAGCAATTGAATAGTCATACTGGAATATGCAGAAATATTATAATGACAGAAATTACCTGCCAGAAATTCGAGAAAACATTTTACCTAGGCCAGTGCAACTGCACCCCACTACCCCAAGGGGCAATGCTGACTCAACGCCTCCCACCAATGTACCCCACACGCCTCCCCAGTGTGACATCTGGCCACAGGGTAATCAAGGGGTGAGTCAGTCCAGCTACAGAAAGCTCTTCAGCCTTAGTTTTCCATAAGATCAGCTCACCGAAACAACGCGCTCTGCAACTGCACCATCTGTAGATGTGACACCAGGGAGGTGACAAGACTGCATCTGAGACTGTGGACTACTGGGATTTCCCTTCAGAAAGGCAGCCCACAGCTACAGCAGAAGATGTGCCACAAACTGTATGCACCATTGAGAGACGCAAACGCTGTAATGCCAATAGCACTTAACCCACCACTTAAACACTGATGTGAACTTTCCAACACTTCAAAATTAGCTAGTAATTGTCTAGGTTTAAATGATAGCAAGGAGACTAGCAAGAAGAAACAACTCCGTATATCGCTATAGCAATATGTTAAAATTACAGCACAGAACAGCAATAACATTTTGTTATAAAAATTTCATATGGTATATCAACACATGGGTTTTTTTTCCCCCGCCCACTTAATCTTTGCTATTTTAATACCACAAAATTCAGTCTCAGTCTAGAAGAACAAGTTAAGGATTATTATACTGACCCATCTTCACAGTTGATACTAATGGGGGGGACTTCTGCAGGAGGCTTGTGATTTTCTAAGATGCATCAAAGTTAAGTATGCTGAGTTAAGGCTGAGGCTTCAAGTGCAGCTGAAACCCCTACAGGGAAGCACTTAAAACTGAAACTGTCATTTACATATCACTATGGAAGGATACCAAGTAAATCACATTGAGCTACAGCATCCTCAGAAACAATATTCATCATAGACATCACTGTAATGGCATAAATGGCTATAACACTCTGGCATTTAGCACAAGTCTCAGAACAAGCCGAAGTCAGAGCACATATAAACCCTTTTCAGATTGTGATCTCCATTACAACACATGCACACCCGCCCAAAAACTCATGTGAAACTCCTCCTGAGGTCAGCAATGTGACTGACACCAGTCTTAAGACCTCAGCCTTTTAGCTGTGAGATCAGAAGTAAATATCCTGTTATTACCAGAGTCATACGGCACTGGAAGCCTACCTTCTACAAGAGATGGAAGCCTGCAAAATATACTGCTATATTAGCATAGAAAATGCCAATGCAGCATAAAGTTCCCAACTGAATAAAAGAAATAGAAAAATAAGAGGTCGTGCAGTAGTAACTAGGGCAGTGATCATAAAGATCCAGCCTCAGAGGAATTGGATAAACACACAAAAAAATAATCCACCTAGGTGCTCTGCACATGGCAAAAGTAGGCATTACATCAAGCAGTGCCCGAGGGGAGTCCCTCTCATTTCCCTTGCTTCTTAAAGCAAAGGCACATAATGGCTACTTATATTTAGTTTAGCTCTAAAACAGGGAAGAGATTTCCTGTGTGTCTAACCACAGCCAAAAACACAGCCTATGATCTAAAGATAAGAGGTGACCGGGTACCACCTCTACCCTTGCATCTTAAAACCCAGTGCAGATAGCATCTTAAACTCATGAAATAAAAGCAAAGGCTTCTCCCTTGCATGAGAAAGGCAAACAGTGAAAGTGCTCTGAAATGACCAAGTTGTCTGAGAGCTGTTTGTGCACTACCTGGTTACTCCTGGAGCAGGGGTCAACTGCCGCAGTTTTTAATCCAGATTAGGACTGCAACAACACAGAGCAACGTGACACAGAAAGCAATTGCAGCAAGACTTTGTTCTTAGGAAATACAATAGCTAAAATGCTGTCGATATCTGTTAAGCACAATAGCTTCTATGTGCATACCACCTTTGTTCCCTGAGTCTGGAACAGTAGTGATAACACTCATTTTCTGTACTGGCTAATCCAAATCTGTCCTGGAAGGTGTATCCTCCTCTTTCCCAATCAATAAATGTTTGTAAACTCTGACCGCCTTCCAAAATCCTGTTGTTTCCTCTCAAATGAAAAACAAGTGACCTGAAATGCTGCAAGCAGGAAGAAATGAAATTGAAAGAAAACATAATGGAGTAAAATGTGCCATTCTAGAAGCAAACTGAAAAGTTAAGCAAATCTTTCCAATAGAATGCTCCAGAAGCATTTAGAAAGAGTATGTGGTTACAACAAAGTGGGATTACTTCAAAATCTCCAGCAATGTCCTCTCAAAGGGCTGGTGCCAAAAGTGCATTATCTTTATGGAGGACAACATCAAGAAGGTGACTTGTTCTAGGAAACAAATTTAAACTCTTCTACAGGTAAGAAATCCTATCAGATACATTGCAAGAAACATAATGCAAAGCTAACAAAACGGCAAGTTAGGACAATATTGGAGTTTCCCAACAGATCACAGCTCGAGCAAACAATTCCAAGTGAATACACTTTTCAACCACTTAGAAGTAAGAACAGTAGCTCTGGAAGCAAACATACGGTTTTTAGACAAATCTGACCCATACAACAACTATTAAAAAGTACTTTTCATTTAAGAACAGGCCAAAAACACTTATTTTGTAGAATCAGTCTGTCACACCAAATTTGTTTTACACAAGTCTTTGCAAGGTTTCTGGAACAGCCCACCTTGTCATCTTGTTTTGTACAAAGATTGGCATGTTGCTCAATACCATACACTTGATACCTGTACAATACATATTCCTCATATTGAGTATTCTGCAACGTAATTAGCTTTAAGGTACCCAGACCATAAAGCCAGCTAAGATTGCTCTTAAAGAATGCAGCAGTAGCTTCCAAAATATCTTTCACCAGCTATAAAAGCAGTTCCTTCCAAACAGACATTCACACCATAATCTCCAACGTTGATGCCATTTTTTTAAAATGAAGTTACTACAACATGCTTCAAATAAAGCCAAAACGTAATGTCTGGATCATCCCAAAGCAACACGAGTTCTGCTTCAGGGCAACTCATCACCCTGAAGTCCATGATCCTAGCACCTTCCAAACAATTTAACCTACACAGTCCTATGTGAAGCCGCTGTGGCTTCCAACTGCCTCCCCTTCCCGGTGCCGCCCCAACTGTTGGCCGAGGTATTCTGTCCAAATTTCTTTCAAGCCAAGAGAGCAGGTGAGCAACCGTGCTCTCTGCAAGCTGCTCAAGCAAGAAGTTCTCTGACTGTCAAACAAGCCACAGCTCACTGCCTCAAAAGGCCGGCTGCGTCTGCTTGCATAAATTCCCTGGGAGAGTTGATTTTAAAAAGGCAGGAAAACAAAGGCAGAGAGAGTTTCATGTTGTGAGGGGAATTTCATGTCCTTCATTAACTCACAGCAAGGGCACCTGAGGCTTCCTCTTAAGGACTACAAAGCCTCCATATTCTACAGAAGCAAAAGAAATGTACAAAGATGAAAAAGTCTTAATAATAAAATCGGGATTATTTCAAACCAGCCTTAATGTACCTCACTTCAAGCATGGCCACAGTTAACCTGAGGGTAGACGCTGCCATGCAAATATAATTATTTCACTTGGGTAGTTTATCTAGTGAAACTATTAGTATTCAGTATGCAGTGAGGACACTCCTTGATGAAACCTGCCTTAACTACTACCAAGAAGAGACTCAAACTTCTGAGAAATTACAGACAGTAATTAGGTGGAATTCAATCCAGCTTCAGGACTTTCAGTAACGAAGCAAAACCACCAAGACCCTATTTGAAGGGTTGAGCACTGCAGTAAAACATCACCACAACAGTTCAAGACTCTTGAAGAGACACTACTAGTAGATGTCTAATAGGCTCCACTGCAGATCAGCAGGCTGCAGGACTAGGACCTGGTAGCCCTGTCAACACTAACACTTTCCATTATCAGGTCTTTTATTTTTTCTTAAGATTTCCTAAACTTCAAATATTTGGACTAATATTTTTCATGTAGCGGATGTGCCTCATGCTTCACCTTATCATTATCAGCATTTTGTACAGAACTTCCCCATCCTATCACTACCAGAAATGACACCAAGGAAAAAATATTTGCCAGAATTCAACTTTGGGAAATCCAAACCTTGAAACAATTCAGTTCCCTTTGCTTTGGAGCAGAATTTTTAAAGGCTCTCTACCCTCTCTATCAAAATTTCTTTCCAAAATGTACCAGAAATCATTCCCTAGGGAAAAAAAAAACCACCCAATTTTGACTAGCTTTAGACCCTTTGACTTTGTTTTGTTCCTTTCTTCTTCAAAACTAGCCTATATGCATGCTTAGGACCGACTAAGCATGTCAGAGGTTCACAGAGCAGTCCACCTGCGAAGCACAGAGCAGAGCATTTCCTAAACATCTCAACACAGTTCAGACACTTAACACCAAAGGGGGGAGCCTCCAAGAGAAAGCAACTACCCAACTCAAATGCTGTGAAACAAAAGCTAGATCCAGAACTGAGGAGCTGGAGGTGGAAGAAGTTTCACCTAATTTTAAGAAACTATTTTTCAGATATCTGGGTCTATGCTGTCTGCTTTTGTATCCCTGGAGGGATATGCATCCCATCCACCCCAGGTCATCCTCTGGAGAGGCTTCTGTTGTTGACTATAAAAGGAACTAACTGCAGCTGCGGCCCAGGAGACAGAGCTGAAAGCAAGTGAAGGGAAGGATAGTGTTACAGAGAACTGCAACCTTGGAAAAATCCCACTTCTCTTCCTAACCACCCTCTCAGCTACAAGTTGCACCCTCCCTTTCCCACCAGCTTTTGAGCCCATCACTCCATTCACTGTAACAAACTGAATCAGTGAACGAGGAAGGCAATTGTGCTTTTTGCTGGGATACTTCTCTGCTGCTTCAGGGGCCTGATCAGCACCAGAGCTGGTCTACAGTAAGTCGCAGAACAGACAGAAAAACACCTTTCTCTTTCAGCAGAGATGACACTGACTTGTGTCCACAGAACTCAGAGATCAGGGCTAGACAGCTGATACACAGCTAGGAATAACAGGAAAGAAGAAACAGCAAGGCAAATCACTTGTGAAAACGTGCAGAAAGGAAGATCAGGACTCAAAACGCAAGTGGGAAAACAAAGCCAACAAGAAAGGGAGAACGGGAGAGGAGAACCGGAAACAGTTGTCAAGAGCTCGGTGTAGAAGCCAAGTCGTGTCATCCCTCTGCTATCAACAAATACTTAGAAAATACAGCAGTTGAGAACGTGCCAATCTCTTCCCAGCTTGGCACAAAGAAGGAACATGAGCTTACCACCGCCAGCAGAGACACTGCCAGCTCAGGTGCAGAGACTGAGCAGGAGAGACAGCAGTTCTGCTCCCACACATCAGCATGCTGCCATGGGGAGTGTTTCTATACACACACACTCTTTTTTTTAAATCTGGGATCACCTAAAGATGATCCGCATATTCACTATATAATAATCAACTATTACCATTTCCTTTAAGGTCTCTCTGTCCCCATTCACTATGTAGGGCAAGGCTGGTCTAAGGATCAATCAGGAAGCCTTAAAAATTGATTTGTTTGTCTGTAACGGCATTTTCCCAAGCCTGAAGTCTCTCCCATGTAGGACGTCCTCCTACCCACCACATTCTAGACATTACTCAGGCAAATCATTTCACTTACCTGGATTAAAATCAACTTCAGAAAACGGGCCCTGATTTGCAATTTAGCTCCAAAATGAATTGAGTTTGCAAAGCAAGGATGCTGGTGCAGTGATGGGCAGTGCTAATTTAGTATTGCTACTGAGCCAGAAGCTCACAAAACCTACTCCCTTAGATGCTCATGTAATTTACTGCAGGTATCAGAAGGCACGGTAAGAAGCCAGCAAACTGGATGTCTCATGGTGCAGCCATCTGACAGCTACAGCACAGAAATTAATTCCCTCTATCTGCCACAGCATTGTTATATCCCTACACTAAATAAAAAGTCATCTCATTTGAGTTGATCCACTGCTTGCCTCCTCAGAAACAAAGGCTTTGAGTTAAACAAAGGTTTAAATGAATCGGAGGCAGCACTGCAACTATCCCCCCACTTGTGCCAGCCCCAGCTCCCTCCTGGCCCCCATAGTGAGTCAGTTCGGTGGGAAGGAGAGCAGGTCAAGCAGGGTTACTTCTACCAGCCCATCTCCCTGCGATCACCTCACCTCAGAGCCTGCCAAGCACCCATGCTAGAGAAGGGAAGGGCAAAGAATATGCAAGCCATAGCACGGGTGGCTGCTGCCGCAGTGGGTTTGAGCTACCCTAGGAGCACAGCCTGGCTTCAGCCCGCTATGTGGCACGTCTGGCACTCCTAGCTGCAGCCGAGGTCCACAGGAGCCGCCTCAAACCACAGACGCATTAGCCTGTAGCTCAAGCACTGTGAAACAGGGATACCCCCTCCTTCAGAGATTCCTCATTTCCAAACAAAAAGTTTGGAAATATCTGACAGTATCGTGGAAGGCACCACAGAACATCTGTGCAGAAGCCAGTAATTCTGCCTCCAGTCTAAGACTTAAATCATATCCAAGAAAAGTCTGAGACCATCCAATGAACAATGCAAGAGCACTAAACATCTTTCCAGCTGAAACCACGCAAGATTCCTACAGAAAAACAAGCAATTGCTGATTATCACAATGCACACACAGAAGGGGCCCAATAAAGCTGTTTTGGTTTTGGCATAACAATTCTCCTTTGGTCCAAGGCTCAGTAGCATCCTCAGCAGAAATGGATTTGAGGAAAGGATGTTACGCAAAAGTTAATTGTTCTGGTCCTGAAATGCTTTTACAATACAAAGGTAAGTACACTGCTTACCTAGTTTTAAGCTAAATTAATAGAAAAACTGAGTTAATTACATCTGCGCAATACAAACCCAAATTACATGCTCTTGAGTGTGATAGTTAGGAAAAAACAACCATACCATTTTAAGCTACAGTATTCTTTTTCTCATTTCTATCTCAGAGTACTTCCCTGACATCTGAGGTTTTTGGACTGCTCTAAAGGCACATCTACATTTTCTTGTGCATTTGCTGACAACAGCTATAAATAAAATTACAATCATTCACTTAATTCTGAATGATATACTGACATCTGAAAATGAGATACTTCTCCTAGCAAACAGTATTAACAAAAAAATTAAAAGATAAGCCATCTTAATAAGCAAGTACAGGCAGGAAAGAAATAACAACCTGACAGGCATCATCGAAACTGCAAGGCCTTCTAAGCCAACTAATTAACTTAGATCATAAATAATACCTAGATGCGGTCAATTTAACTATCAGCAGTTTACAATATCAAAGTCAGCTAATTACAACAACTTTGTATCTTTACAATGAAGAACTGCTCTTTCAGTTTCACTGCCAAGTACAAAAAATACTTTAGCTGTATTTATACATGAAAATTAACTTCTGCAAAATGTTCACGTGACACCCAGGTGAAGAACTAGCCTAAGGTAAAGGGTGTGAAAATGCATTTTCTAATCATTTACTTTACTATGGTCACAAATCTGCAGGGTGGATAGATTTAAATGGCTTATTCATGTAATGATTAGATTAGTGTAGATTAACATCCTGTTCCATATTTGTAGTTCAAGCACTTTCATAAACACTGGGTATCAATCTTTAGGGTAATCTCCCACTTTTTCTTCCTATCTCCAGACACTTAAATGCTTTATCATACAGAACAATAAAGACTGTGATCAAGTGACAGAAGATGATTAATTATGTCATGATTTCTGCACTTTTAGACAAAACACGTAAAGTGTACATTTTGAAAGCACTCTATGTAGCTAATAAATATATGGAACATGCAAGAAAAAAAAGCTTCAACATGTTTTGCATGGAAAACTTGTTAATTTCACAAATAGGAAGAAGTACTTGTGCCTGTTGATTTAAAGCAAACTGCTTCTAGGCACTTTCTGCTGACAGATTTTAGAATTAGGAACTGTCTTTTTCTTAAACCTCATTTTTATTCATTAAGTGAACAAGTGGTGGGGGGTTTGTGATAAATTCTCCCTCTTCGCTTTGTACCGACTGAATGAACTCAAATCTTTTGAAGAATAGGCTGATTCAGCTGTAAAGTAAGTAAAGGTCTATCTATGTTAGGTTGGGTTGCTGCTGCCAAAAGAGGTGGTCCTCCGTCCTCCACCATGTCCTTTGTGTCACAGTCCCTCAACTGTTCCACTGTGATCCAGTTCAGGGGGTCAGTTACACTGGCAGAAAAAAAAAAATCTAGCCCACCAGAGACTGGCAGGGAAGCAATGAACAGTTAAATGGGAGTCTAGCAGTTCATCTACAAATAAAGCAAGGGGCATTTCTGCTCATATTTCAATAGAAGTAAACATGAAACACAGCATAAACTCATATAGATGAAGTAAAAATAATACACGGGCAATACACACTTGCTGGGACAGTTGTAAGGAAAGCCAGAATTGGTGGATGCCTGGCTAGGGGTGTTTCCATCGCAGCTCATGCTGATCTAAACCAGGGTGCTGCTACAGCCTAGCACTGCCTCCCGCTCCCCGACCAAACCACACACCCTCCTTACATAGACAGATGCTTGAGCAACTGCCCAGCAACGGGATTCTCAAAAAAATAATTTCTTCTCTTTGAAAGTTGGAGGAGGATTTCAAATTCCATCCAGATACCTGCTGAAACATGCAGTCCTACTCCTAACAAGCGTCCTTCACTCCTCTCTTCCATCTACCCTGGCACTCAGGCAACGTGGTTCACTATCCCATTGGCAGTGGGCTTGGGGAAGCACAATTTTCTGGTTTTTTGTGGGGTTTTTTGTTTTTTGTTTTGGTTTTTTTTGTTTGGTTGGTTGGTTTTTTTTGGAGTGAGGTTCTCCCACCCTTCCCATTTTCTTCTTTGATAGGGTAGGGAGGGAAGAGGTTGGATTTTTGTGGATTTACTCACCCAGCTGGCACACATCAGAACCAGCACAAGACGAAATGGCTGTGGCACTGAGGGCAGGAGAGAGCAGAAGTGGGAGCAGACCTCCTCTTAGCTGCTACCACCAGTTAAACTGGCCCCATTGGTTACACATAAATCCAACACCAGTTAATGTTACACTGATAAACCAATAATCCCACCACTGAATATTTTTGTTATTTCAATTTGATTTAATTTTCATGGCTTCAGAGCAAGCCAATCAGCACGCCTGGAAGCCCTGCTTTGCAGGTGGACAAGGGGAAAGCATTTGCACCAGCACTCAAACTCTGCCCTGGGACACCTAGAGCCCCCATTTTTAAAACTTTTTAGAGGGCAACTCGATGCAAAAAAAAAAAAAAAAAAAAAACAATATTAATGCTTTCAGCAGAGAGACCAGGGTCCTATTTAGACAAGTGTCAGCACACTTCTGTCACCCTAGAAACTGAGGACTGTTTCATTTTTTCCAATGCTGCAAATACCATCAAAAGAAAAATGCCCCTCACACACTCCCATTCACCTGCTGACTGATCTGCATGAAGGAATCCAGCCAGCTAAGATCCCTTTTTGGGGAGATGAGAGAATAGAGGGAAAAAAGGAAGTTAAAATTTAATTAAAGCTAGAGCAATGGTTTGTTTTTCAGCAGCACCAGCCTAAAAGAACAAGAGATACTACTTTTGCTGGCACTTCCAGCTAACAATTCTCTAAAATCATCATGCAAAACAGCTCAGGACTTCTTGTGAAGCAGAGTGGACATCACATGGAGAAGACTTGACCAGGCTGGATTTTTGCAAGATATTTAACATGTACGTATCTGGAAAAAAACTATTAAGCATGTCATCATCATGTTCTCACTAACCACCACTAGTCTGGTTATCACTCTCATGCCTTCCTCCTTAAGGAAAATAAGTCAGGGGTAAGGAGTAGAAAAGAAAGACAGTGGGGGGCAGAGGAATAATAATTTAAGAATATATATATTAAAAATTACTCAGCACTACCAGGAGAGGATCCGTGAAGGCATCCTTCACAACAGGAAGCACACCAGCCAGTAATGGCACATATTTGTTGTTGGGTTTCCCCCCCCTCTATTATTTCCTTCATTACTTCACTTAAGGCATTTGCACTACTACACTCTACCTTTCATAGGGCCGGTGAAGCAAGTAGCACTGAGGATTTGTTTTGGAGCAGCGGCTTGGCTCAGTTTTTAATGTTTTGTTTCTAAATTGGACTCTAAAGCAACTGCTACTTCATAGTTTCTAAATACTCTACTTCATTCAAAGAAGTGCAGCCAACTGGATGATGAAACAGAGCAACACTCTACACTGTGCGAAACACACAACAGTCAAAAAACTGGAAGATGGTTGTGTTTTTTTACTTCAGCTGAAATTTAGGGAGAAGGATTAATCAGAATTTCATCTGCTAAATATGAACCTCTGGCCCCAGTCCATCAGGAAGCACAGGAGACTCCGAGAACACCTCACTTCCCTCCCGCTGGCCCCAAAGGACAAGGCAATGCCAGCCCGCCTGCTGGGACACTGCAGCTCTGCACAGTAGCCCACCCAGGTGAACAAAGAGAGTGGCCACTGGGCTGCCCAGACACCCTGCCCCCACTCTCCCCAGCAAAGGCTGCCAGTGGGGTAGAGCTACGCATGGAAACCCACCCTGCACCAGAAGGGATGCCCCTCTTCCTTCCAAGCCACCAGTGCTCAGGCTCGTGAATTTGTGCTTGGCCCACAAGATGGCACTGATAGAAAGACTTTGCTCCCTCTTTTTCCCCCTCTCTCCCCGCCTCCCTCTGCCACCAGGCTCACTACTGGCCCTGGACTGATTCAGAGGAGGACTGCCACCTACTGAAACATCACATCATCTTCCCACACAGCGGGAAGTTTCCCTCCTCACCTGCCCTCAAGTTACCCAGACAGCTAGGTCCTGCTGGGTCCATCAGAAAGGTAGGCATGGACTGAGGCAACACAGCTGAAGACAGTCTATTTTCAGGAATGAGACCCTGGGGTTTTCAGCACTACAATTTTCTCTGTTACCTAGTATTTTTCAGTATTTCCTGAAAAAAAGCAAAGACCTGGAAAAAGCTAGCAGTGTCAAAAAAACACAATGCTTCCCACACAGGCAGACTCCAGCTCCCAGTAATACTGACAGGATCAGCCCAGCATCTGATGAAACATCTAAACACAGTTAACTACAATGAAATAGAGGGTTCAAGCTGAAACATGTGAGAGCTAGAGCTATCTGGGTATTCAGCTGAACCGGTAAGAGAAGATTAACTCCCCTCAAGGAAAAGGAAAATTCACCATATTTTAATATGCCTTTTCCTTTCAATTAGAGGAAATGAGCAAGGCACCTTTCTTTCTCCTCTCATCAACGCAATCTTGCAAAATCAAGCCTGTGAAACCTCCTCTCCACAGCAAAATGCAGATCACCTTTCCCACACATGCCAAGACATTTACAGTCAAGCAGAAGTCAGGAACAGTTGCAAAGCCAGAAACATTTAAGAAATCAGAGCAAGTCATAGAAGAGCTAGATTTTATACTGTATCATTTTCACATAACTGACTTATATCGAGTCTTAAGCCCCAAGTAAAAATCAAAAGAAGATTCTGCTGTGATCATAGTAAACAAAGGCAGCAGCCTGTATTGCAGAGCTAGACTCTCAGTCCTCATCTCAGGCAACATCCAAAGCAACCATTCTGTTATAGATCTCCCCTTGCCAAAGAGATGTTCTTGTCACAAGAGGAGAAAGTTCCCCAAGCTCCTGCAGAGACCAAGCACTGCCATCTCATATACTGCAGGATGCACTTCAGCTATGAGGACCTGATTAGCCCCCAAAAACACCTTAAAAACAAACATTAGATCTACATAATTAGATCTGCAGATATTCAAGTTTTCTTCATAGAGAATACCACCACCTATAACAAACTTTGTAGAGAGGTGCATCTTTTCTTCTCCCTGTCACACACAGGCTTGGAAAATCCAGCTGACACCTAATAACAAGGTAATCATCTTCAGTATACACAAGTGTAGTTGTAGACTACAACGTTTATCTGAATTCCTATCTTCAGTATGTGTACTACCTGATTAAAAAAAAAAAAATCTTACAATTCTTCAAAACTATTCCAGAGAAGCGTGTGTGTGGGGAGGGAGCCTGAGACTTCTGAAGACCAACTTCACAAGTCATTTGTAAAAACCACAATAGCAACTAACAAGACCATAGCCATCCTCTGTGAAGGAAAAAGGCAGAGAGGCAGGCCCTGACACATCCACAGACATGCCTTCTGAAACACACTTCACTGCTCACAGCAGGTGCAGCACTGCCCCAATGCCATCTCCATTCCTCTCTCTCACCACCCAGCCTACCCTACCTGCTGTCGCTCTCTTGCTGGGAAGGACAGAGCAGCTCACCTGCCCTCCTCCTAAGAGCTGTCTTCACATGTGGCATCCCCACCACCCCTGCACAGCTCACTCCTTGCTCAGAGCTAATCAGAAGTCCCTCCTCCCACAGCTCTCACCCTTCGGAAAGCCAGCAGAGATGAGCCCTTCCTCACTGCACTTTACACCAAACAGCTGGAGGGCAGGACAGGGCTAGAGAAATTAGAGAGCAAGAACTCCTCTGACAAGTCAGGAAAACAGTGTTAAGTCAGCAGCCTCTTCTGCCTTTTTCCCCCCTCAGGGACTTGGAAGCTCTGCCCAAAACCCTCCTCCCCTTCCAGCCCTCTCTACCCACCCTTTTCGCCCAGTTTTCCTAGTTTCCACGCTTTCCCTCACATGATTAACTCCTCTTCTATCAAAGCGGCACTGAAACCCTTTTGTGAAAACAGTTTGCTATATTTGAGCATAAGAGCACAATGCTGAAATCTTCTGTGCATTCTAGATTAATAGTACAATACATTTTAATTGCTAGATGAAGGTTCAATTTATTCTTAAGATCCAAACGAGCACCACAAATGAAGCAGTTACACTGAAGCCTCTCCCAAACCACAGCACAGCTCCTTCACAAAACTGCTCTGAACAGATGCAGACTAGATAGAATATACAGCAAAGTACAGTGTGTCACCGCAACTCGCCTTGTACGAGCTGACCTCCAGGACACGTCTGAAACATTTTTGGATGTATTTTGACATGCCAAACTCACCCTCGTGTACGGTTCAACCTGCAAACGGATCTGCGCCTGCAGCCGACTCACTGTGCCAGACAGACTGTACAGGCACATTCACTTACATTTGTGTTCAAAGCATCACATCAGTGTGCTATACAAAAGAGCTGGCAGGAATTAAAATATTTATGGTCCAACTCGAAGTTTCCGAATTATTTTTGACTTGGGAAATATTGAATACAGCCCTTAAGTAGTTTAAAAAAAAAAAACACAAACCACCAAAATAAACTGTAGAGTAATCCTTACAAACCTGTAATCCACTTTTGTCATTCGCTAGCTTTTTTTTTTTTGTAAAGTCTTTTTAAAATTATTCAGTATCAGGTGCTTTTGAACATGTACACTAATAAGGAGAAGTATTCTTCCTATTTAATGAAAGCCACAGGAATCACTTCAGTTAAGAAGCAATAGCCCAACGTACACTACTAGTGATGCAACAAGCTTGGCAGAACCACAAAAAAAAATTCTCGTGGGAAGAGAAGGAAGGTTTACGTGAGCAGGAAACTGTGTGAGGATCTGAAATGCTACCTTGCACATTCATGTTTTAAAGGATTAAAATGTAATTTTTCTGATACTATCATTTCCCCCTATCCAAGACCTTATGTTCCTGCCTATTTCTGTCACCTCCTCAGCTACCACAACACCATGTATACAAGATGAGGAACCGGTTTGACCGTTAAAAAAAGAGACTATTTTTCCACCGTTCTATTTGTAACACACCCTTAAAGTAGTATTCAAAGGCTTCTCCTCAACAAGAATACAAAAAATTGGTAAACACATGAAATCTGATTGCAGTCCTAAACTACTACTTTGCACATCACAGGAGCACTGCACATCATAAAAAGAAGCCATTCTACAAAAATAATGTAAATAGTCAATAAAAGCACCCTCCTGTCTTCAAAAGGCTCCAAGATGTGCTAACGTGGCCTTCCGATCATTCAAGTCAGGCTGTACTTCTCTATTAAATGTGACAAGCAAAACAGGCTAAAAAGAAAAGACCTGAGAAAAAAATACATGAAACACTGATTTTCAGATTTGTCATATTAACATGCAAGAAAATGGATAGAAATTGGGGGTCAGGGGAATACAGTGACGTATCTTTAATAAGAGATGTGTAACTTCTCTGTATAGTTTTTCCCCTTTTGGAGAAATCTACCAGTAAGATCTCAGCCTCCAAATAAAACTTTCAAATGTGTGGTCTGTAAGCAAAGAATAGTAAACTTTAAAACCCCAAAATTCTGGAAAGTGTTTATGACAAAATCACATAGGCACTCAGCAACCCCGGGTGCTGAGTTAGAAAGACATTCTGTTGGAATAAAACCAAGAGCAAACGTAAAGAAAATATTGTTCTTGACAAAATAAAGACAATAGTCTGAACATCAGCTTGAAAGGAGTAGGTGGGTGATTGAATTTCAGTATCATCATCACAAGATTGGCCTATAGCTCTTCAGTACTAGAATCCTAGTCACTCCTAATTCACTAATAGAACTCAGCTAAGTCCATCTATGCTAATAGCTTAGCTATACACCTTCCTTGTACAAACAGGTGCTTGAAAGCCAACTATCAGAACACCTTTCCAGGGCCACAACAGTAGTAGGACTACAGTCATAACCACCTAAAGAAATACACGAGACTCAGAAAAAAAGTGTCACCATAGGAGATGAACTGCTGTGGTTGGGGTGGGTGTAAGGAAAGACGAGAGACATGCAAGTTTGCTCCCAAAAGATTAGCTGGTCTAACAAAATGACACTGGCACCCCTTACAAGTTTTTTCCCCAAGGCTAGAGCTGCATTATAGACATTTGTATATCTTGATAGAATTCATTGCTCACAAGATTTAATATCCCAAATTTGCATGCAGTGTTCTGAACCTTAAGGGCAAATCCTTCTTATACAAGAGATTCGATAAACAAACAAGGGATCTTCTTAGACTGCATGTGACTGCCAGGTTTGCTTTATTTCTTCTTTGGTTAGTTTACTGTAGAAATAATCCTCTGTAATAAAATGACCATCCTGAATCCCAGAGGCAAGCAAGGTGTCTTGCCAGGTACGGAAAAGGTTCTTGGATCCATGGCTTGTCTATCTTTTTCCATTAGGCACTTGCCATCTTTCCCATCAGAATAAATGTCAGAAATACAACCATTCTTGAGCTCAAAAAACCTATTAACATTAGGTACTTGCAGATAAACAGGCACTGATCTTTGATTTGATGAAAGCCAGCAGAAAAATGCTGCAAGACACTACTCGTGAAATTGGATCACTTAGAGCTTGATATTGTTCACAGGATGTATCAAGCATTCTGCCCGTTAAACAACAGACACTAACACGGCTTTCTATTAAGCTATTTTTGCTGATTATTCTACATTTAACTGCTCCCCAAACAAACTTCTCTGCTGTGATTTCTCCAGGGCCTCCTTTTGGCCCTACAAGCTATCAAGCCACTCTGGTCAAATAATGAGGGAAGACCGCATTGCATTCAGAAATCAAAAACTCCTTTGAAAGGAACAAAACCGGAGTAACACAATACAGGTACAAAACAATCATTACAGCAAAACTTATTAGGGCTCAGATAGGAACAAATGCTCTGTGACCATCACCTTTTCATTTTTGTCTCTTTTGCCAGACTTTTGTGGAAGATACTGTATACATGCAGTGTGTTCCTTATTAACTACATGTTATCAACCCATATTCTTCTAGAACAGAACCCATCATGTACAACAATCGCCTAGCACCCTATTTTGAAAAGCAGATCATTTTTGTCAGAAGGGAATACGGTCAAATGTTTTCCCACCCAAAGATAAAACTGTGGGGGAAAACACCCTTTAAAGCAAAAATGGCAAGAGCATTATACAGCAAACACCCTCTGCCTAAGGAAAGTGTGCACAGTAAGTTGAGAACTGACAACATAGGCAGCTCATTCTACAGTCCTTTCTATCTATATAGACATTCAGAGGCAGTGAAGCCTCAAAACAGAATAAACTGCTCAACACTACAATTATTCTAAGCAAACGCTGTTTGCTAAGAAACTGTTAAGTTTCCAAAGAGAAAAATAATATGGAGTTTCAAATTCAGTTCCTGGTTGAGGTCTTAGGAACATTTTTTTTTAATTAACAGGACTCAGCTCTCTATATCTGCATATGAAAAACATGTATTAAAAATAATTTAAAAAAAAATACTTGCAGAACATTCTTCTGGTTATTTCTTGAAACTTGCTCTGCTTTGCCAACCCGATTTCATCTTACCAAGGATTGCTGCAAGCTCCAGATTAAGTAGTCCTCTTGGTCTGGAACACTTAAACATCAAAAAATACTGGGGGTGGGTGGGAAGGGAGCCACTGGTTTCCTTTGAGGAATAGCAATCCTTTTCATTAGAATTTGAAATATCCTTTCTGAATATCCTATTATTTTTCTAATGGCCCAAGCTTATTTGGAAGTAGGAAGAAGGTAAGAACAATTTTCAGACTTCAGAACATTTCCAAAGTTTTTCACCTCCATCCCTTATTTTTAGGGTAAGAAGCCAACAGCCATCATGTTGCCTAATAGAGGAAAGCCATCTACTGCTGTGCAACCTTCTATTAACCACAAAATTCTTAAACATGCCATAATAAAGTCTCTAAAGCTGGAACCATGCAGCATTCCAGCAAGGAACAGAGCTCTGACACAGTTCTGTAAAAATACAATTCTTTTGCTTCCAAGATGAAGATCTGGAAGCAAAAAGTGCTTGTGCAATCCTGAACCTAGTCTAACCAAGCCAGTACTGAGTTTTTACCACACTCACAAAATTACACAGAATCATCTGACCACGTAACTCAGATACAATACCAGGCTCAAATGGACCCCTTATAGAACCATGCAAAACTCCACATTATGGAATACTTGTTAGGAAAAGCACCACATTGGTGCACAAGAACAAGGTCACATCCCCCCACACCACTTCAGAGCTTCCTCTAATACCTGTATTATCCAAATGTTTCTCCTATTTAAGGTATCACAGACATATCCACCACTTTGTCAAATATTTATACTCACCATTCACTCATAATTAATTTGCCCTCTCTGAAAAATATCCCCTTCACTGCTTCCAGAGATGGTCTTCACACTCTTTGCTCAATGCAATCTCTAAACCTGATCGCAACTACGGAAGCATTACATAGATGCTGCACGGAGGAGCTATGGCATCTCCCCAGTTCCCACAGCGAGGAAGGCAGAGATCCACAAGGACTGACTCACACCTCCTTACAGGAGACAGAAGAAAGAGCCCAGGATCAGCGGACGGCCGAGAGGCCCCTGCCAGCTACTCACTGGTTGAATCCAGGTTGCCATTCCTCTCATCTTTGGCCGCAGCTAGGGGGTTGGAAAAATTAATGAGAAAACAACAGGGAATGGCTAATGTACAAGCCATAAATACACACACAAGAAGCTCCATAAGCCCAAGCATTTGTGCCCCTTCCTGCCAGCCTCTCAACTCTTCTGGTAGCTTGGGAGTAATTCCTGTTCCAACATGCTGAGCTGGAAGCTCCTGCAGCCAGTTACCTCCACGTAAGAAAGCAGTTTCCGGCAATCTTGCTGAGAAGCCCCTGAGGCCAGGTTAACAATTTGACTATGCCCAAAAATATTCAGGCTCTGAAAGCAAGACCAAAATTATCTTTTCCTTTAATCATTTCTCTTCACTTTCTTGTCACTCTGAGGAAAAGAGCTGACAAAAGCTTTCTGCAACTACAAAAAAACAAAATTGCAATGCTGTGACTACTCCCAGCCTGTCACAATTGCAGAAAATTCAAGCTTAGTGACAGACCTGAGGTAGGAAGTGAGTAAAGGGAGGGGGGAGATACCTGTGCTATTTCTCCCCCTTTTGCTTTAACATTTGAAAAACTCAATTTATTTCTGAAATGAGATTTGAAGTGCCTCCCTCCCCAATGCTCTCTAGTTCATGCATGTCGGCTACCCGAATTTTCGATCAGCTCCCACACATGAATCTTCAAAATACAAAAAAAATTAGAAAAGACAAATGGAGAGCCAGCTGCTTTAAGGCAAAACCGAGTGCTTGAGAAAATACAAAGTTCATCCCAGATGGCTTCTGAATATTTTAGAACTTAAGTTGGTTTTTGTCTCCCAAAACCCTAGAAGATTATCTATTTATTTGGGGGGGAGGGGGGTGGGGTATAAGGGTAAGAATGCAAGGTCTTATTTTCACAAGGAACAGTACTTAAAAGCTGCCTTGATTTCCATCTTTCCCCATGATGGAACCTAAGATTAAATGCAAGTCCTGTCAGTATCATTGATTTCAGTAATGATACTTTACTGTTTAGAGGCCTCAGGAAAGCAATCAGAGCCTTTTTTAATGATACTCTGTTACTGCCTAGCAAAACCACAGGCAGGACCAGAGGTACTGCAAGAACCTTAGAACTAATTAAGTCAACGCTTCACTAATTTAAGCTCAGCAGCGCTAGAAACGATTTACATTTTTTTTTCCACCCCCAAACAACACCTCTAAGAACCGAAATTACAATACTCCTCACTTTCCAACGCAGAGAAGTTGGAACCCGTTTTTAATCGCATCGGCTCCTTCCCACGCGCACGCATCAAGTAAGCCCGACAGCAGCATGTCCTCGCTATAGCTAAATATACTGCTGATATAGGACTACCTAATCTGCAACCCTGCGAACGCACGTTTGGGAAAGATGGCAGTTTGCTGGGCTTTTATGTAACGCGAATTTAAACAGAAGGGAACAGCACTGTACCGTTTTCTTTAATTAGGTATTTCATTTGGCTGTTCTCAGCTCGATTTCCGTAAGCCAACTCCGGCACTGCAGAAGCAGCTTCACCGATAAATCGGACGCGAGTTACAGGTTTATTACCAAGAATCCGCTTCGGAACAGAAAAGCAAAGGCGTTACCACGCCGGAGCCCAACAAACCCCCGCTCCTCCATCCCACCCCCGGCACACGGAGCCCCCCCCCCGGCAGCATCTCCCCGCGTTACCCGGAGAGAGGGACGGGTCGCACCCTCCCCCAGCGCCCGGTAACGGGGAGGCGAGAGAGAGGCCCTTCCGTGCCCCCCTTCCAGGCGGTACAGCACCTTTTTACCCTCACGCCGCCCACCCCGCGGCGATGGAGGCCCGATGGAGGCCGTTCCCCACCCCCCCGCCGCCCCCCGGGCCCGCAGCCAGGGGAGGGGCGGCCGCCACCATCTTGTCAGCCGCCCCCGCGTCCCCCGGCACAAAGGAAGGGCAGCCGCCGCCTCCAGCCGTGCCCGGCGGGCAGTGGGAGGCAGAGCAACCCCATCACCCGCTCACCCACCCCGGGCACACCCAGCCCGGGGCAACCCCCCCCTCCCGGTTCCCCGGCCCCGACTCACCTCCAGGCGGAGGGAGGCACCGCAGCCCCGCAGGAACTCGCGGATGTTGCTCAGGCACTCGCTCTCCGTCCGCGGCTCCGGGTACACCTGCAAGAGAAGAGGCGGAGGAAACTGAGCGCCGGGGACCCACCGAGCGACCGGCACCGCACGGCGCTCCCCCCGCCCCGCCGCTCCCCCTCACCTCCCGCTCCCTCCCCTCCGCGGGCGGCTGCAGCAGCGGCGGCGGCGCCGATCGCTCCCAGCCTTGAACCGGGAAGTAAACACGGAGCACAGGAAATGGCGTGCTGAGGGCAAAAGGGGGCGGCGGGCAGGGGTGCCCCGGCCAGGCGCGGCCCCGCCGGCTCTGCCCCGCCGCGGGGCGGGCGGCTGAGGGGAGGGAGGGGAGGCGCGGCCCAGCCCGGCCCTCCCCCGCCCCGCCCCGGCTGCGGCCGCAGGCCCCGCCGGCGGAGGGAAGGCGGGGAGCCCTCGCGCCCCCAGGCCTCGCCGCTTCGTGTTTTTTAATTTATTTTTTGTAAAAAAAAAAAATATATATATATAAAACATAATACGACACACCCCGCCGCGGCTCTAAGGGCGGCAGGGCAAGGCGAGGCTGAGGGACACAGCCCCTCCCGGGGACGGCGTCCCGCCCTGGGCCGCGGGTGAGAGGAGATCGCGGGTGGCCCCAACCCCGTGTGGGGCTGCCGGCGGCCCCCGATGTTCTTACTTCGGTTCAGCCTTAAGAGCCGGACTCTCTTTAGTGGTTTCCAGTGACAGGACGAGGGGCAACGGGCACAGGCTGGAACATAGGAAGTTCCATTCAAATATGAGAAGAACTTCTTTACAGTGAGGGTGCCAGAGCCCTGGAACAGGCTGCCCAGGGAG
>JAOXJM010000001.1:148069205-148104156 GCA_026413425.1 Tringa solitaria
TGGCAGGGGGGTTGGAACTAGATGATCCTTAAGGTCCCTTCCAACTCTAACCATTTTATGATTCTATGATCTTCGGGCTGCCGTGCTCAGCACCTGGGCAGCACGATGGGTGGCCAAGCAGACTTGGGCCTCTCAAGCAGGGTTTACAGCACGCAGTGTGCTCTATGCAGAAATGTCCAAGCCAGTCCCAAAAAGAAAAAAGCTAAGGAAAAGGTGTTTCTAAACCTCTTTCTTTTGTGGGGTCTGCCAGCACATGTTGCAGGGCCTGGAGGAAAATGGGGGTCCCTGAGGATGGTGAGGGCTTTTAGCTGAGAGAGAGGTGTCCCAGAGCTCAGCTCCCTGATTTATCCCTCCTGGACATGGATTTCAGATCTCCCAGGCCTCTAGCCCACTTGATCTACTGCTTCCTGGCCAAGTGCCTTTAGGATCTATCCAGAAGCAGAAATACTGTCATCACGTCTTGATTTTAAATCAACGCAGCCTGTTGACACCATGCTCTGACTGAGCTCAGACCCCGGGCTGCTGCCAGGTCCTTCGTGATCTTAGTCTTAGCAGCTGAAATTTTCGTTACCGTCCGCTTCATTTCACTGGGCAACAAAGACAATTCTGTGCCTTGTAAGTTTTCCCACAGCCATCGGTGCTTTTGCAGCTTTCCCCCTGGCTATGAACTTCAGATGGAAATACCCGCAGAGTCCTCTGGCAAGTCCGTGGTAGCCCAAAATGTAGCTCTCTCTGCTTCCGTGCTCCCGAGAGCATCAGTTGGACAGCTACGCTGCCTTTGACTTCTAAGTGGAGTTGAGGGTAATGGCATTGATCCGCTACATCCTTTATACTTCCAGAAGCCAATAATAAGTGTCTCTGCTTTAGGCAGAGACGAACATAAAACAAAGGTCCTTGCCACGAAGGGCTTCGTCTAAATCACAGATGATAGAAGATGAAGGATAGACCTGAGAAAGGAAGAAATGAAGAAGGACAATGGGTGGCAGTGCAGTCAGGCGTAGGCTCCCTCCACAGAAAGAAATCTACTTTAATTGCCATTTCAAAAGTTTTGTTCACATTCAGAGAAGACTGAGAATTGAATGGCCAGAAACCAAAATGTTTTTAATTTTAACAACAACAAAAAAGAAGCTGAGATTTTCAGATACTTTTCAGCGCATGCACACTGAAGAAATAGTATTTGCCAGATTTTGCCCTGTATTTTGTTTGCATGAGATGGAGTAAGTGCTTTTCTAACACTGCAGGCTGGGTGGAAGCAAATCAGTGCTTCCCCTGGGGAAGGTCTTGGGGGAGGGGAGTTGGCAGTGAGCTCCACCGTTTCGGGCCAGCTGCAGAGAAAGCTGTGTCCTGCGAGCTGAAATATCAGATGCAGATCCCCAGCTGGTGGAAGTTGTCACAGCTCCCTTGAAGTTGATGAATCTGTGACATTTTTTAAACAGCAAGCTCTAAAACTTTTGCAGTGAGCTCTGATTTCAGAGGACCGACATGACCATCCATAAAAAGGGCAAATTGGATTCTAGGAGGTATCCGATGAGGAATTTTGGGCAGAGTAAAGGTAAGAAAGAGCATTATAGAGTCATTAGTAAAACCTCATTTGTAGTATAGCACAGAGACTTGGACACTCGTGTTCCAGAAAAATTAAATCACACTGAAACAGAGTCATTAGAAGACTGACAGTGATCTTACGGGAGCTTGGCTTGTTTGCCCTGGTGAAACAAAGCCTGAGAAAGGGGAAAGCAGGGCTGCCTATAAATACATCAGTGGGTAAATATCACAGACAGAGAAGGCAAGAAGCTATTTAAGCTTAAGGACAATGCTAGCACAAGAACAAATGGATACAAACAGATCCTGAATAAATTCATGCTGGAAATCAGAAAAAGATACTTGATTCTTCTAGCCATAAAAATCTTCAGTGCTGATAAGAATTAGCGGGGCAAACAACCGAACCATTTTTAGAGGGGAGTATAACGAGTGGGTTAAAGTGATTATACGACTTGACTGCAGTAGCAGGGACTGGACTTCGCCCAGGCTCCTCTCCTCAGCAGGCTTTGCGTTATGCCCTACCAGAATCGAAGTGGGCCAAGCATTCATCATGATGGATAAGGTTTAGCGAGAGAAGTCAAATAAGCAGAACCACAGTCAAAGCCATCCTCTCACTCACAGGGAATGCTAATGACACTTGTTCGCTGCCGCATGGAAAATTCACTTAGTAAACTAGGTTAATAGAAGAAAATCCTCTTCTCTGTGATACAGGTCCATTGGGTTGGAAGCTACACATAGTGACCCTTGGATGTATTTTCTAGAGTCCTTTTCTATTCTTACTTTTCAATCTCACAAAAGTTTGCTACAGATCTCTTTTGTTTTTAAACATGCAGCCATTACCAGAGTGAAGTAGTGTCCTGCTACTGGTGCGAATAGCCTGTCCTCCACTTTACACCGAAGTCCTTGGCAGTAGCCAGACAGTTTTCAAGAGGATTCTGAAGTACGGGAGGATGGAAGGGCTCCCATGGGATGGGAAAAGGGAGGAGAACACAGAGGTACTGGAGGCTCTTGGTCAATGTATTGAGTAGCAGGAACAAGATGTATAACTCTCCCATCGGCGTATTTATGGTAACATCACCACACTTTATTCCTAGTCCAAATTTTGAGGCAGGAGGAAGAGGACTGAACAGGTAACTTGGCGGGATCGGTTAGCTGGTGAGGTTTGCAAGAGGATTCTTATTTGCAGTTGTACGAGTGGTCAACACACTGGGTACGTGTGACAAAACTATAAAACTGGGTCGGTCCCAATTCACGTGGCAAATCGCTGTCACACACAGTGTCACCTTTAGTGTTTGTTGGGTGCAGGGGTTGCACTGGCCGGTACTGGCAGCGGGGAATCCTCCGGGGAGGGTTTGGAGAACCTGCTCCCTCTGGCAGCCTGGCAGGCAGCAAGGCTCAGCGCAGCGTCTGTCGGCTTGACCAAGCTCTCAAGTGCTCTCCGGACTATTTTTGCAGCAGACCATGTGAGTTGATGGAGCTTTTTATTTTTAGTCCTACAGTACGATTTGTTGGCTGTGTCTATTTCCTCTGCAGCAGGTACTGAAGTGCCAAGGCGATAGAAGCCTTTAAATGATCCGTCAATAAATGTTACAGTCAATAAATGTCACCATCTGCCTTACAGTTAGCATCTGCTCTCCTCCAGCCCTTACGATCCAATATTTATGTTGTATCCATTTAGCTTCTAGACTTTTGTATCATCGCTGGTTCACTTCGGATTTTCTTCTGATGCTCTCAGTCAGCAGAAGACGTTCTCCAGGTGCTCCTTTTGAAAGAAACCAAACACAAAATAAACTCTTCCAGAACAAGCCCTGCTGAAGGCTTACCTAACTTCACCTCCCGAGATTAGAGGGCTTGCACAGGTGCTGGCCACCCAGAGGAGGGCAGAGGGCCAGCGAGGAAGCTGCTTGCTGCCCCGTCAGACGGGACAGACAGACGGCAGCAGCTCAAATCTTGTGCTTCGGTGCAGAATCTCCGGGCACCTCTGGTTTCTCTCTTTTTTTTGCTGATCAAAACTGCAACCACCAAACAGAGATGGATTATGGTGATGGTTATTCAGCTCAGCCCCTCTGCCTTTTTCTCTTTAAGGTCCCAGTGTTTAAGAAGAGCAGTCCTGTGTATTTTTCCTCAGCTTTTCTAGCCCTATTTGCAGCGATTATCACTTTCAGTGCTCTTAATTTTGGCCAAATAAAACTACAAGGTACACTGTGAGAAGCAGTTTACCAAACAAGGTATTCTGAAGGCATTGAATCCTAAAGACCTACAACTTTACAACAGCCCAGGTGCACACACAGAGTCCAGCTCAGCAGACAGGAGAAATAAGAGTCACTGACACACTGGATTTCCTAGGATTCACAGGCTTAGATGACTTCATCATTTAGCAAACAAACCATCTATAAGGTCTGCCCTCATATGCCATATGCCATATTTTCCTATGCCATATTTTTCTGGCATATTTCAGGTGTAATCTCACTGAAGTTATTACCCCATATAAAAATGCCCCTTGTAAGAAGAGCGTCAGGCTTCCATTACTCAGTGGCCTTATGTTAAACCTTGTGTTTCCAACAAAGTAATGGGATATTCCTGCTTTTAAACACAAGAACTGGATTATAAAACACTGTAAGAACCCTGGGCTGAAATTTTTGTCTCCTTTTTCTTTGTCCACGTTTTCTATGCTCCCAGCGGAGAGTTTCTTTATTCACATAAAGAATATTTTGAAAGGCAGCTCTGCAGTCATTGTTTCTGCATCTTTCAGCCAGTTTCCAGAAAGTGTATTCCAGTTCCTTATCAGCTATAGCTAGAAAAAGGAAAGACATTGCATAGGTAAGATAAAATCTGTTTTTAAATTAAGCAAAATAAGGTTTTTAGTGTTTGCCTTGGATTTTCTAGGGCACCTTCAAAGCACTGCAGATCACTACACATTTCTCTATATATTTTCAGCACGTTAAGTGTAATGACTTGATGTGATGACATTTATAAGCCTGTATTATATTAATCAGTAATTGATATCATGGATTGACTCTATACCTAGTTACTTTTCAATCTGGAGAGTGTTTGGTCCCACCTCTATTAATAATCTCTATCTGATCAGTGAAACAGACCATGATAAAAGCTATGTAAGAAAGCTTCCTTCTTTACTAATTGGACTAGACTTGGAAACCAGAGGCTTTCCTGGGAGCATTGCCTATTTTCCTCATAATTATTTGCATATTCAGTTCAACAGCAAAACAAGTCTATAATTGTTCAGTTCAGAAATGAAAAGCTTCTTATCACGTATGTCGGTCAGAAAAAACCATGTGCGATCGCTACACCAGTGCCAAATAGTACTAAATCAGTACTACCTGCACCAATTTAGGATTAGGAAGTGTATTAAACAATAACTTAAGAAGCAAAGGATGTTAAGGGAAGGAAACTGGCCGGAGACATTGTTTAATGTATCCTTGTTAGTACAGGGAAGAAATTTTCCACTGCTCAACATGTAAATTATATTCACCGTCTAATCGCACCAATTGAGGCAATCTGAGGCAATTTAAACATTCAGAAATGTTTTGTAACCAATTTATATTTGATATGTAACTCACAGCAGTATTGACATCATCTTTAAATTTAATAATATGGGCGGGGTCAGAGCTAAATGTGAGCCTCTCGCTTTGATGTCTGACATAACTCATGTACACAGAGATCCTCAAAAGCTGCTTGGCTGTGCTGCCTGTGGATTGAATGTCACGGCTTAATGCCACGGGGAAGAAATAGCACCACCAAAATAACTTGAGCTAGCTATTTAGCCTTCCAAATATATACTAGGAAATGAGACAAAGCCTGCAAAAAATGGTGGGGTGTCGGGTAAAAAAAAAAAAAAGGCTGAAAATGAGTGTAGTCCTTGAGATTCAAACCCACCTTGTTTTCTCATCATTTCGTCCCATCCAAACTCACAGGACTGCCTGGGCCAGTAATGATTAGTTTAACATCGTTATATTCCAGTATCTACACTTGTGTCTACTGGTCAAGTACTGCTTGGAAACAGGGTTATTTAATTAGTTGATATAGAAGTCAAACACCAAAGTTCATGCTCCAGCAAATTCTCACTAAGTAACTAGGCATTTTACATGAGAGATGAGTGATGAAAAAATTCTAAGCCCACTTCTGGCTCTTTTTCTATCCTAAATTTCAGCACAAAACAAATGGAAAAAGTACTGTTTTAAACATATAGTGTGAAATCTCATATTATCTTTCATTCAAAAGACATCATTGCAGCGGACAAATTTCATGTGTGGCAACTTCTGCCTGCAACTTCTGCGGATGAGAGCAAACCCCACTGTCAAATCAGTAGCTGAATAACATTTAAAAGGTAACACCCTGTTTTCTTGGGTGCAGTTTCCCAGGCTGTGGAGTTGATCATAGAAATCTATATAGAATGAGTAGGGACACAGAATATGGACTTTGACTGGGACTACTCCGTCTTTGACTTCAAGCTCAGACAACTCAACCGATGTGGCACAGATGTGGTTGAGCCACCAGAAAGCAGATCTTTCTCCACTGGGCTCCCCTGCGCCAGTTTCAACTTCTTGTTCTTGGCATTAAAGATGTTCAGAAGCTGACTTCAAGCTTGGGTTGTTTTCTACACCAGCTAGGAGAAAAATGCAATCGGCCACTGTCTTGCCTGTAGAACTGCAATGCTTTTGCTCAAGCCAACATAAAAGTAAGTCTTTTGAATGCATCTTCCACACAGACATGAAATATTTCAAGAGAAAAGGCTAGCATTGCTGTGTCCCGTCTTTCGCAACGTTCTGAAATGGGAAGTGAAAAGTCAGAGACATTGTCCACTATTTCCTTAAAAAAGAAACTGGACCATTGACCAGCTCCGATAAGGGAGCACCCCTCTGAATCTTCCAGGAAGGATGCCTCTCTGTTGCTACAGAAGGCTGATCATACACCACCATGTGCCATCGCTCTGTCCTGTCATGTGGAGACTGGGTCCAGAGACTCACCTGGGTACGGAGGATGTGCAAAATGACAAGAGAAACACCGATACAGGGAAGACTGTTTTCCAGGCTCCTTACTTCATGCTGTTGAATACCAGACTCATTTTTCCCAAATTAAAAGCCAATGGAGAGAACTCCAAGGGGAACTTTATAGGGATGTTCCTTCCTCACTCTCTCCTCTTGATTTTAATGCATAAAGAAATAATTCATGTCCAGGGAAAATTGTTCTGATTCTCTCTGGATTTTGAATATTGATGTAAATGAAGGCTGGTCTTTATATAGAAGTTGCAACAAATTATTAATTTCGTAAATGAAACATTGTGTTTAGACCAGAGCTAAAAATTTTGCATACATGAAAAATGAGCAGTGAAAATAATAAAGTCATGAATATTGCAATAACTTGAGGTCTTTATTTATGCTCTTTCAGCTAGTATCCGAGTTTCTTTAAAGGCTTAAGCCTTTGAAGACTCCAGATGGTGAGAATTATGAATAAAGTAGTCCAACACCATATACGCTTTATATTTGAGAATTACATGAAAACAGTCCCTAATGCATTTGACTTAAGCCATAGTAGCCACAGAGTGACCCTACAATTTTTATTCAGTCTCTGAGAAATACACTGAGATCCTTGTCTAAACATCTGTAAAAGCAGGTCTTCTATAGTAGTAATGAAACATAATCAGTTATTGGGTGACAAAGTTGGATTGTCTTACACTCATAGAAAAGGACTTTACTCCTCAAAAAGACTCCTCCTATCTGAGGAGCAGCTACTGTTCAACAAAATAAAAAGATCAAAATTTGAGCCCTAGACACTTTTATTGCAGACTCTGTTTCTACTTTTTAATTTGCAAACCACAGGACAGATTATTTGCTTTATTTTCAAGTACATTTTAGGGGTGTACTTACTAAATGGTATGAGTCTACCTGAAATATACACATAGAAAATAACCTAACACACTGAGAAAGAGAAATGATGGCACATCATGCTGCAAAGCTGGGTATAATTTAGCTTCCTCTTCCAAAAGGAAAACAAAAATAAGAAAAACTAAGCAAACACACTTTGAAAGAATTCAACCTTTTGTAGTCAAACTTGTTCTTTTACTAGGTTTGTAAACACTAGAATCTCACATAAGCAAATTTTGCTTCAACAAAGGCAGTTAATTGTTTACTGTAAATTACAGCTGTATACATTTTACTCACCATTTCAAGCCAAGAAAAACCTTGTTTCAAGTCAAAGAACCTAAAAATAAGACGACTGTCAAGAAATGTTCACTTTTAGACCACAAACTTTGACACTGCCCTTTAGTCATAAGTCTAAGAATAAAAAAAAAAACCAACTCCCAAACCCCTATGTGCTACGACTGTGTTTCCTGTGACATGTGTTCATAATTGAGGCATTTCACTAGCACAGGATGTGCTCAGATGAAACGGAAATTGCCCCTCCGTAACAGCCAGTTGAGCTCCCAAAATAAAGTATAGATGAGTTTGCTGAACACAGTGCCATTAAGCCTCAGCTTTCTTCTCAGGCAGAGAGGTATTAACACACTGGGAGCAGGAATGCTGCAAATAATAGGAATATTTGGTTAATATTACAGAAAGATATTCTAGAAGGAATTGAGATCTGCAGACAGGTATTCCTTTAAAGGTTTTAGAGGCTTACGGATTGATTCCCAGCACAGCCATCGGTTACCACGATCTGTTTAAGGACACAGGAAGCGTGTGGCACTGGTAGCACAAAGGAGTGAAAAAGGCTGTTTGGGGGAGGCGTTCAAATGGATGCTGAACTCTACATAAAAGTTACACGTGTGGGGACTAAGCAAAAAATGTTGCTTGTTTGGAAGAAAACTCACAGAAACAGCCTGAAACAAAAGGAAGGAAAAAAAGAAATCCCCAAGTTTTAAATCCACACAGAAACTTTCTCTCAGCTACATTAACCCCCTGCTGCCTCAAGTCCTCAGCGTTAGCGTGCAGCCAGCTGGCCAAGGAAAAGTGATTTTTCCTCTCTCTCTTGTCAGGCCCTTTTTCCCACTTGAGGGGCTACATCTGGAATAGCACATCCCGTCCCAGCCTCCCCAGCACCAGAGACTCACTGACAAGCTGGAGCCATCCAGCCTCTGGGTCACGAAGATGGTCCAGGGGCTGAAAAACACCACAGAACAGGAGAGGCTGAGAAAGCTGGGCTTGCTTAGCCTGGGAAGTAGCTGGCTCCATGTATCTTACGTAGAGGAGATCACACCAGAAACTTTTAGTTATTCAAAACCCGACTAGAAAAAGCCCTGCATAAGCCTTGCTTTGAGCCAGGGGCTGGACTAGAGACCTCCAGAGGTCCCTTCTGACCCAAGTTATTCCGTGATTCTGCTCTGGGATTATGTGAGGTGAAGTGATCCAGGTCCACCTTGCAGAAAGGGCAGACATTTCACGATTGGAAGCTGGCCATGGAAGGAGAGTACTACCACCAAGAGCTACCTTCTAGGGGCAGACTAGTCAAACTCTCCACTAGCCAGTAGCACCAGCTGTCTAGCTAATTCGAAGCTAAATCTTCCTGATGGACAAGCTATAGAGCTCTGCTGCCAAAGCTGTTTCCCTGGAAGGAATGGCACCTGCACAAAATCGTCCAGCCCGACATCCCAAAACCAGAGGCAAATGTGAGGGATACCTACCTGCTTTTCAGCGGGAGAGCAATTTTTTATACTGGAAAGCTGAAAATGGAAATCACTATTAAAAAAAAATAAATACCAAAATGAAGTATTTAAATTCTAATGACTTAGCAAAAATTCTTGACGTACTGGCTTTAGAAATCTTGTGTCTTTACCAGTATGAACAAAATAATCCAGCTAAAATATAAAAGCAAGTTTTGATGATTCACTATCAAGAAGTTATTCGATGTGAACATTCTAACTTTTAAGTACTTGAGGCAAAAATTAAAGAATGTTAATAACAACAGATATATGTGCTAATGAAGTAACCGATAATAGCAAGGGGAAAGTGAGAATGCAAGGCAGGAACAACAGCACAGTACACAAAATATATGACCTATATGAAAAGATGGAGCAAATCTTCAAATACATAGAAAGGCTATTGCAAACCGGATGGAATTAATGTGTATTCCATGTCTGTGATGCATGAAATGAGAAAGAACGGGTTTAAACTGCAGCAAGGCAAATTCAGGTTGGACACTGGGAAATGTCTTTACAGCTTTTCTGGGGAGTTGCCATAACCTTAGCATTGTTAGCAACCTTTAAGAAAACATGAGACAAGTATCTGTCAGTAGTGATATATCTACACATGTTCCTGCCTGGCAACAGGAAGATGCACTAGATGAACTTTGATGTCCTTTCAAGCCCAATGATTTAATACAGAAGCTTCTATATATCAAACATGGGAATAAAAAAAATACCACTATATCTAAATGACAGCCTAAAATACAATCTGAACTAGAATTACAGCTATAAATGAAAGATCAGTAATCAATGAGTTTTAGAGAAAAATAGCTAATCGTTCCTTGTGGTGGTATTTGCTAACTGAAATTCATAGTAATCACCTTGATGTTAAAAGAACTATATAGGAATAAGCTCAAGGCATTTCATTACTCAGTAGTGAATAAGGAGATGAGACAGCAGCCAGTTATCAAATGGAGCTTCCATGACTATGACTTAAGACCTGACCTGTGTTATGGAGAATGTCAGACTAAATAATCATCACTGTAACCTCTAATCTTAAAACACAGGCATAAACCAGGATTTCTCTTTGGTCATCTAAGATCAGAAAGACTGAAACAATTACAGTGATTGCTTATGATTTCCCAGGATGAGAGGTTGCATTCACAAGAAGGGCTCTGATTTACTCTTCAAGAATTTTCAGGGGAACAAAACAAAACAGAAGAATCCCAATTTGTTAGCAGAGCCTTCAAGATAGAAAAAACAGCAGCCCGAAAGGAACCTCCAGGTGTTAGCAAGAGGCCCCATGATTTCTATGGCAGCATGATGCCAGGCAGCCAGCATCTTTTCTTCTTTCTCTTCCTCTCAGCTATTTCAAGAGCTGACCTCATCCATGTAGCTAATAAAATCATAAAAGCTCAAAAGCGTGGTATGCTGAGCTCACCGATGTTCTTAGCTCTGTCTCTTCATCATTGCTTTCACAGTGCCTCCCCTTACCAGTAAATGAGCTCGATGAATGGGAGTTAACTTCATTATATGTCTTCGCCAGAAGAGGCTTCTGCTTCCTGTCACATTCCTGGTGGAGAAAGGCTCTCCCCAGCTTTAACTGCAGAGTTCAGACCGCTGGGTACACGCAAATTTTATTAAGGCAGTGGACTGATTCTTATCACTCCACACAGAATGATTTTACACATAGATGTGTGTAACAGCAACTAAAATCAATATAGCCACCGCACGATGATTTTCTTAATTCTGTTGTGGTGTAATTGTCTTTCTGAATTTCAGCAAAGGACAAAGGCATCTACACAAGCTGTTAAAAATCAGTGTATTTGAAGGCTGACCTGGAGTAAATAAATAGTAACCAATCAAAAAATGTTTATATAAAGGTCTCACAAAACATCCAAACAATTAACAATGAATAAAACCTGTTAATTTTGTAATTGTTAAATGAAGGTTAATAAAAAGAATAACCCTTCTCAAGACTTACAGTTAGTGGTATTTAAACAAACATGATTTTAAAACTATCAGATAAGAAACAAGCCCTTCAGGCAACATTTCTCATTGACTTTTCCCTAACCTCTAGCTATATATACAGCAGCGCTGTTTGTGCACGTAAATGCGATAGCGCAAGCAGGAATTAATCCATGCCTTTATTTGTGTTTGCACAATCAGGAACAACTTTTGAAAATAGAAGAGCCATAGGAAACTCAGCAAAAGAAGCAAATATGAACAATCTCTTCCCCAAGAATATCCCCTCTTATGTACAGCCATTGATTACTTTTAATTAGTTGGCAGGTAATGTGGTATATATAAACTATCTTAATTGTCTTACCCAGCACCAGTGCCACTACTAGCAAGGCACCAAAATCAGTAAACAAAGAGAAGGCTGAAGATCAAAGCCCAAGTATGATCTTTCCCTCTCTAACTCCAGTCAAACAGCACAATATTGTCTTCTCTCTCCCTTGATGCTCTCTCCCTCCTTCATATTTACTTTATTTATCCCTTGTGGGTTTTTTCTCTTTTTCTTTTTTGTCATTACTGCTAGTTACCGTGAAAACGTACATTTTTCTTCCCAGAGGGATTTAACTACATGCACATAGAAAGCAGTAGTTAGTACTGCCAAAACCATTTCTGTAACTAGAGTTTGGCCAAGGGACACAGAATGCCAGCGAGGATTAAACACCAATGAACACCTCAGCCACTGTTTGAAAAGATGTTAACTAGAAATTAGATGGTTTAGTTGGGAGAAAAACCTGATATTTGGTCTGCTCTTGAAAACTAACCAGTAAGACTAGTAAAACTGCCTCCTGGTGGGAAAGTGTAACAGCAACCAAGTACAAATTTCCCTTGAAATCTGTTTTTTTACAAAAAATGCTAAAAGTTTTTAAAATTTTTCTTGATTTTAAAAATGAAAATACTTTGGGTTCCCCAATTTTAAAGCCAGACTCCAGGGGCATTTTTCAATCAAAAGTTTTAGTTTTATATAGTGGTCCCTACCCTTTAGAGAAAGAAAATCTACTCAGAGGCATTGTCCAGTTTACCCTAGAGGTATGTAGGGTAAAAATAAAAAATTCCTTCAAAAAAAAAAAATCAGGCTTTTTGTTCCCACTGTTTTTTGTTGCCATGGCCTTCCCTTCTCTTAATAATTATAAGAGGTTTTATTTTGATGCAGTGGCTCAGGCATGGTCTCAGCTGTATCTCATATAAAGTTCTGGGTTTGGTCCAGTTCAGTATTTTTTATCCTTGATTTTTTTCTGTCCTGTTATCCCTGACTTCCAGCTGGGTGGTTTCTGCCAGGGATTGCTAACGACAATCACAGCAGTTCACTGGCCTGAACGGTGATTCAAAACAATTTCCAAAATGTAAAGGCTCTCTACCAGCTAAAGGAGAGGAAAAAAAAAAAAACTAACCAACCCACCTCTTCCCAATATAGATGTTAGCTCACAGGTTAGTTTGGAAACCCCTGCCCAGCACGGACACGCTGAATCAGCACATCCCTCAGCTGCCTTGGCCACATCTCCAGGGCTTGAGCACGTCTCCGGGCCTGATTCTGCCCCAAAGTGTTCCAAATGGGCAGCAGAGCCCATGTGGGACAGAGGACTGAGAGGTAGATTTGCTGTGCAATGAAGCGACGACCAGCCAGAGAAGCGGGAACAGAGACAGCAACTGTAGGTTTAAAAAAAGAAAGGTCTCGTGATGAGTGGCTGTGGGCTCCACGCCCCGACAGGGATGCCTGAGTTCAGTTCATCTCTGAGGCTCTAGTGTGTCAGCATAAAATAATATATGATCAACAGGGTCCAAGCAGGCAACTTGTATGTTTAATAAATAGCTGAAAATAATAACAAAAATTTGACAGTGTTGATAGCTGCATAGCTGGCAGCTTAGAAAAAGCATGAATGGTTTTACAAGTTGCTGCTCGGATACAATGACAACATTCAGCTGTCCAGGTCACTCAACTGGACATTTAACCCTCTTGCACCATCCTTCAAGAGAGTAACGTTGAGCCCGTGACTAAACATGATCCTGAAGTGTCAGCAGTCCAAAATATGCGCTAATAACTTTGCTACACTTCAAGAGCTTCACGTTTTATTGGAAATATTACACAGATAAAAAATATTTGCAGGGTGAGTATGGATAGATATACGGTCAAACTCAGATGATTTGAAGCTAGACATAAATCAGGATTTTTATCAAGCTTGCTCTTCCTCTTCTCCATGCAAGTTTCCCAGTCATGTGAGACGATGTAAAATATCAGAGAACATATAGCCCCTGTATAGAGCAGTGACCCATTTTAATTGGCACACTAAATCTATGACATCTGCAGACCTGTTTAGAATTTTTTAATTTGCATATACTTACGTCTTGGTCCTCTAAATAAATTTATCAAGTGCAGTATTTGTCCTTCTCAGGACACAATTCTTCTATAGAACCTACCGAGACAAATTTTGCTAGTTTGCAAAACACTTCAGAAATAATACCAGCATCTCCATGAACTGGCAGAGTTTCATCCATCTTTGACGTAGATGTAAGACTTAGCAGAACAAACAAAACCCATTTCCCTGTCAGCAGATTAAGAGTAATAAAAGATAGCTCTCTAGAGGAACGGCAGATAAGGAAATCCATAGTATTCACAAATCTTACTTCAGATCTTCATCAGAAATGAAACAAGCTGAAGAAAAAAATCATGAGATTGGCTTTAAAATCATGAGATTTGAAATATGAATAAATTTGGAGTTGTTTCTCTGCCGTTGAGATTTTGAGCCTCTAGAGTGTGCTCCAGTCATATTTTCAAGCATTTCCTTAGGAACTGGAATGTGTAGATACTTTATTTCCAGTGAAGGCTGAGACGCATTCATAAGGTTAGTAATTCAGAAGTTGAGGCCATCAGAGAAATGTGAAGTTTTAAAAAAAACCCAAACCTAAAATTACAGGATTAGCAACACGGTAGAATAGTAGAAATGTAGTAGAGGAGAAAATAACCAAACTGACAGAAGGTCTGGAAATGCATAAGCATTTCTGAAAAGATAAAGAAAAATTTTTAGCAGTGCCAGGGAACATAAACTCCAACATTTTGAGGGTAACTTAGCAGGCTACTTGGTGCCTAGAGCCAAAGACTTTACTTTTATTTAAAAGAAAACAGGTTTTTAAACGATCATAGGATACCGAACTGCCTGGGTTGGAAATGACCTTGAAAGATCATCTGGCCCAACCTTTCATGAGGAAAGGGAGCCTCAATGAGATTATCTAGCACCCTGTCCAATCACATCTTGAAAACCTCCAGTGATGGGGATTGTACCCCAACCCTGAGGAGGTTGTTACAGTAAATGATTGTTCTCACTGTAAAATAATTTATTTCTTATATCAAGATGAAAACTCTCCCAGTGCAACTTGTACCCATTGCCCCTTGTCCTCTTCACTTGGCTCCTTGAGAAAAGACAGCCTCTGTCCTCTTTGTAGCCACCCTTGTAAGTGGTGGCTGGAATACTGTGATGAGGTCCCCCTTGACCCTTCTCTTCTCTTTGGAGAAGAGATGTCACTCCTTCAGTCTGTCCTCACAGGGCAGGTTCTCCAGCCCATTGATCATCTTTGTGGCCCTCCTTTGGACCCTCTCCTGTCTGTCCATGTCTTTCTTGAATTGTGGGGACCAGAACAGGACACAGATACTGCAGGTGCAGCTGGACAAGTGCTGAAACTGGGATGGTCACATCTCTATCCCTGCTAGTCGTGCCCCTGCAGATACAGCCCACGATCCAGTTTGCCTTGGTTTTGCAGCAGGAAACTGCTGACCACCAGCTTGTTGTCCACCAGGACCTCCAGGTCCCTTTCAGCAAGGCTGCTTCCTAGCTACACAGATCCTAGCCTGTACTGGGCTCTTGGCTATTCTGTCCCAAGTGCAGGACTTTGCACTTGACTTTTGGACTTGTCTTTGTTATAACTCTCATACTGTTCTTGCTGGCCTACTGTTCCAGTCTGTCCAGATCTCTCAGTAAGATGACAAGTTCACCTTACCACCCAGTTTGGTGTCATCAGCAAACTTGGTGAGGGTGCTTTCAGTCCCATCACCCAGATAATTTATGAAGATGTTGAACAGCGTGGGGCCCAGTGTCTATGCCTGGGGCACTTGTGACAGGCTTCCAGCCTTGGTAAAAAACATTGATCAGCACCCTCTGAGTGCAACCTGTTAGCCAACTTCCTGCCCATCTCATGCCCTCTAATTTGTATCTTGCCAGTTTGTGCAGGAGGTAGGAAACAGCACTGAATGCTTTGCTGAACTTCAACAAAAAGCAGAAGTTTTAAGGAAAATGCCAAAGGTTGCAATAGCATCATGAAGGTTGGCCGCCCTGCATCTTCTAACCTGAGCATTAACTCGAGACCAAACTATCATGAGATGGCAGTGCCTGTTGGCTCTCTAAAGTCCACCCTGAGTCTCAACTGGTTTGTTTACAAAAAAGAAAGCAAAGTTCTGTATTATGCATTAGATGTGGAATACAAATTAACCATGCCAATAATCTCCTAATTTACCCAGCAGATCTGTGATAAGTATGTAGAATTAACTATGGTAACATGCACAAGTATATTCAATTAACACTTATTCATTGACATGACATATTTGCTAACGGAATGACTGTATGACAATTTGATGAGCTAGAAGCTTCTATGTGGGAGAAACAGGCAGGGTCTTGTACGCACTGCTCTTACTAAGACTCAGAGATGGCCAGTTTATTTTCTACACAGAGTTCGTGTAAATCTGAACCCACACATTTTAAAAATGGTAGTTTTTCCTACTGTCCCCAAGTTGTAAGTATAGCACTTCAGATTCTCATCAAGCTTCCTATGCCACAGTCAATAAGCTTCAACAAGAATTATGAATGCTTATGTCCTCAACTTGGCCCATAGCCATGTGTCTAAAGCACTCCTATAGGCAGTAGATGTATGTCTGATTTCTCAGTGTGCACCTGCATCTGTGGCTTGTGATGTGTATGCTCTAACTTCCAAAAATCAATGTACTCAGATTTCTTCTAATGGCCTGGCAATACTATGAATTGATATCAGATTCATTTTTCTGTAACTTAAACCTATGGGTTTACCTACTAATGAAGGTACTATTTAACTTAGGTCAGTAAAGGAAGATGAAAGCTCTTGCTTTCTTGCATAATATGAAAGAATAAAAAGTCATCCACCCTTTAAAAACTATATAGACTCAGATCTGGCCGCAGGTAATTGTTAAATTGTGAAATATGACTCCCCGACCATAAGATATAAGTCACCCAGCCCTCACCCAGGTAACACTCCCGTAGATTTGTTCTGGAGATTTACTTAAGTGCTCACGTCGGTATTTGTGTGTACACACTTTGCTGTGCATAGCCATACTTTCAAGCAGGCTGGAGTGAAGCCAGATTTCTTCACACAGCGTGGAAACACAAATTTCCCGAGGGAGAAAAACTATTGCCCAGAGTCTGACAAACTCTGTTCCAGATGCAAAAAGCAGTTCAAAACCACACAGGTGCAGCAGAAGGGCCAGGACAGAATGATGAACAAGGGATGGCAAAAATATCACGGCAAAGACAAGGGCACGAAAGAAGCCCATGTGACGTTAGGACTTCAGGGTGCGTGGCAAATCGCTAACAGACTCTCATACAGAAAGAAATTAACAGGAACTGGCATTGGCTTCCAATTTCCCATTCATACCCCGTGCAGGGCTCCGTCAGAACAGCAAACACAATGCCTCGGCTCTAAAACAGTACACAATAGCCCCATACCAAGGCTGTCGATCTTGGAGAGCCTTTAGCTTCTGCAGTCTCTTGATTAGGTCCCCGATTAGGACTTTTTCACAGTGCTAATACAAAGGCACACTTTTCTACCCAGTGAGTTAAGCTGTGTCCTCCCCTTCCTTACACCCGCGGCATAAGCTTTAAATATTGGAAAGACAAGGAGCTTGAAAACGCTTTTGAAGCAAGCACCATAATTCAACACCATTGTGAATTTCACTATTTAAATAAAATACTATTAATAAGCAAATCTCACGTTGCTCGTGAGACTGTGGCTCAGCTAGTGTTTAGTCAAAGTGATTTTTAGCTGTGCTAAAAGAGAATAGAAAACAGGCTGGTAAATACCAGAAGGCTGGTATTGAGTTCACGGGGCATTTCACACCGGTACAATGTACAAAGAACCTAAAAAACTGTGCTTTTATGAAGCAACTAATGAGGAGTGCTACTGAACGCACACTGCTAGCAAGCTCGCTCGGTGACTGACCTTATAATCATCAACTACGGAAACACGTGTACAAAGTCAAATAACACATCCATAGAGAATCGAACCAAACAAAAAAGCCAGAGCTTATGATTTTGGCCACTCTGAAAAAAGACAGAATTTAAAATACTCAGGAATTACAGCGAAAAGCATAAGGGGGAAGAGAAGTGAAAGCAGGATGGAATTGGGTCCAAAAATGAAAATGAGATAGGTGACTTTTCAGCCCTCAGTTGCCAAAACAGTCTTGGTAGTGAGTAAAAACAATTATTACCTGATAGCTGTTTATTACAACCTGTAAATTAACCATCCCAACAGTCTCCAGCCAAGCCTCCATGGGAAGGTGCGTACACTATCAAATTACTGTTGCGTTTGGTAATGTTTCTGCCAGAGCACGAACTATCTAAAGATTAACTTTCCCTTTTGCCACAAAAAAAACCAGGTGATCTTCAGAAGCTGGCAGAAGGCACTGATGGCGTGGAACGAAGCCCGAGCGGTGCCTCTGTTTTGTACTGGCTCATGCTCCAGGGCATGCAAGCACCTGGAACGTTCTTCTCAGGGCACGGCAACCAACAGGCCAATTCCTTCAGTTTCTCATCTCACACAGAAATACACCGTCCCCCTCTCAGTTCATTAATCCCCGCCTCTGTTTTCTTTCAAAGCTGAAGCCAACTTCTTTCTTACGCTCGTGAAAAACCCATACAAATTCTGCAGCCGAGTTGCCCGGACTCATATAAATCTCCATCAATTTCTTAATATTATCCAGTAAATTTCTTATAAGTGCCTATCACAGTTTGCTATGCCTTTATCTAACATGCCAGGCAACTGTTTTAAACCTGCTTGATTCTTAAGTTCAGGCAAGTAACAGTTCAACAGATACGAGCAAAGGCTGATCATATGTAAAGTACAGACTGCGTATTAGTGAGCATTTCTAGCTGTAGGAAAATGTAGGGCAAAAGTCTTCACCTAATTATACATATATCCTTGTTGCAATACACATTTGCTTGCCAAGCTACAGTAGTATAGGTCGCTACCTTTCTCCTAAAAACCTCCAAAGAACCAGTCAGGTTCCTAAGCATGGCTATAAGAAGTCAGACAAACTGTTCTCACTCACTCATGTGATAACCTCTGGTTTTTGTAAGGTGGTTTTGTGACAAAAAACATTTCTGATTCTTACTGTTGTTGCCAAATATGACAAAGCCGTAAGAAAATAAGTTCAATTTTCTACTAAAACACATGTGAAATTCTGTTCTAAGGCTACATATTTTTATCTCAGCAACTGTACTGCAGATTTCTCCAACTTCCTGAACTAATTTTGTGAAACTCAGATGAATCAGAACAACTGTGTTTTGGTCTCTTACTAGAGATTCACACCAGAAATGGAGTAACTTTTCTAATATGCTGATTACTTCACAATCTCTCCCTCTCCCCAACCCTCCCTTAACTACCAGTCTCTCTGAACACCAAAGCAGCCATATGTTGATGCAGAATGTTCCTTTATTAAAAAGCTGTCCTTTCCTCTAGATTGACTGCAGGCACAGAAGTTCAGCCTAAAAAGCTCGGTCAACATTTGTGTCTAGACATACACTCTTCAACATATTCCGTATCCATAGATGGGCTTTCTGCTCTCCACGCTTCTGACCATCTGTTGGGAGGGCAGGATGCCCACTGATAAGTTAGCCAGAATCTGTGTTAGTTGCCAAAGGAAGGGGAAATATAGTCTTTCAAGTGACATCTGTTTCACCAGAAGCCCTTTTCTCTCTGAACAATGTTTCTGTTTAATCTCAGCCACACGTGTTAAGAATAGTGTTTAAAAGACAAAGTAATGAAAAACCCCAGAAAGCATTGGAAGGGAAACGTAATGATGGCCAGCACTTCGCAGATCTATGGAGAATTCTTTTAGTATCAAAACGACGGGAATATTGGAAGAAAATTGTAGGTGCTTTGGCTATATAAACAATCTCATGGCAGATGAAGTCACCAAGGGATAAAGTGAACCACAAAGGACTCGCTATAACTTAGCCCAAGACAACAGCTGTGCCGTTAAAGAGAACACTGGAGGGAAAGGCACAACTGAGTGATTAACAAGATAGCGCCTTTTCACGTGGATGAAAGATAGAATAAAGAGCAAGCCATTACGTACTCTTAAAAAAATCTTATTGATTCAGCGAGACATTTGACGGTTTGTGTGTGGGAGGAGGGACACTAATTGATGCAGGATGTCTATGTCCTGCTTGTAGCCTTAGCATGTTGAGTCAAATGGGCACATCTAGAAGCAGAGTCCACAACATAGAGCAAAACCTATTCAATCCACTAACATTCATGAGATTCCTGCAAGAGAACACGAAGTCTCTGACAGTTACATCCCAAACAGACTTGAGAAGTATTACCAATATGTGGGAAAGAGAAACAACGGGAAACGAAGGAAAGAGGCAGAGATCATGAGGAGTCATTAGTACTTACACTAATAGAAAGTATGATTCATTGACTGTTATTCCTAGAAAGGTCAGTGAAAGGAGAGAATATAATCCAACAAGATACAAAATTGGTCTCAAAGCACCATTGGCTGTATTCACTGAATCTTTTGCACATTAAGCATATACCTCACATGTAGAAATGTACACCGTAAACATCTAAATTTAGCTCTGAATCTAGTGCTGACTCCCACTCTGAGAGTTCTGATTCATGATCAGAGGTGACTTGTCCTGGATGTGTGTTTCATTCAAACCTGTAGCTGGGTTAAGGCTGGGGCATGTACTCGCACCAAAGAGCCTGGAAATGCTCCAGCACAGAACACGATATCACCTTTTTCCCATCCAACACCTTTACTCTTTTGGACCATTGCTAAAAGTCCTGCCTCCCTTTCCCCAGAGATTTTTGGTTCTGTTGCAATCCCGTGTCAGTTGGAGAACAGCTGCTGAACCAGTACAGTTGGCGGACCAATGTTTTAAGGTAAGCCAAAAAATGACTGGGGGTTACCTTCATACGCTTGGCTGCAAATTACAGAAATTCAGCAGCTGCTACATAAGCAGCTGAACCATCGCTGCACTGAGTGAGGGTGGAAAACTGCATGTCACGGGATGGAAAGGACAGCTGGGAGCAGAAAGTGTCAGAGCCGTCACTAGGTGAGCATCACCACTTGTGAGTCAGCACCCTCACTGCTCCTATTCTTGATACACCGCTCTTGCAAATACACAGTTCTGAGAGATAGGGCTTCCCTTTTACATTTCCAGCAGCACGTCACCTGTATAATAATAACTATAAAGTCTAGGTAACACTGTAACACATACATTGTGCAAGAATTACCTCAGTATTGCAAGAAAAAAAAATCATAAAGCATCGTTACAAACTCCTGACAGTTATGGGCTTTCCCATAATATAAGACACGGGAAAACTGAGTTACTCTCAGTTAAACTGCCTGGCGGTAAAACCATGGAAATCTTGAATAAAAGTGAGCTAACACTTCTAGGAAATAGCTAAGTATGTCCCAAATCCAATGTGTTGAATTGAACTCGAATAATGGAATTTATTACACAAGACCTGCCCTGGCAGAGCTCTTTATCATTTGGTCACAACGGTCCCAATAGGTGGCTAGAGGGGAGAAACATGAAGTTAGGCTCAAACAATCGTTAGGATTTTTCCTTCCTAATTCTCATTTCCAGAAGACATCCCATTCATTTGAGACTCTAGCACTGTGCCCACTCCCAAACTGTCTGCTAGCTACACCTCCCTTGAGAAGCTTTGATCCTAAATTCACTGTAGGCCCGATCCCTGATTATCCCTACAATTCCCCAGTGAATTTCTGAATTCATACCCCTATTTAGTTTAGCTTTTTCCCCAAACTGAAAGGTTTAAATACAGTCTCTTTTCATCCCAAGCCTTATACATTTTCAAAAGCATGCATATTCCCAGACAAGGTCGCAAATACACATGGTACATGCATAACTTTAACTTCTGAGGTCATGTTCCTCAACATATTTAGCCTAGAACCTTTAAAAACATCAACAGTGGCATGCATCTTTTGTTGTTTTTTTTTTCCCCTAGCATTTTTAGTGAAAACTGAAGGTTGAACAGACATTGACAATAAATCGTAAGGATTTTAGTCATTAGTCAAGGATGAGACAGACTGGCAGGGCAGGGATTCTCAACACTTCTCCTGCTGCTGCCTTTGCCATTTCTGTTGTTATACAAGGGATGAACTTGATTCCTTAGTCTGGTACCATCACTCCTATATAGTGCAGAAATACTTTTAGAAGAGGAGGAAACACGACGGTGCTTCTTTTACTTCGGAGAATAGCTATCACCAGGTGAGATATTAGGAATCCACAAGTTCAAGGTCACAAGTTAAAAAAAATCAGAACTGTGATTTTTAAAAGTAAACAATATTCCTGCTTGATTCTGACACGCAGGTCAACAAGTAATTGTTTAGGTTATGATTTATGAAACCTGAATACAAATCATAAATTGCATTAAGCTAAGAAAACAGGTTAATAAATGTTACCTCATGTTGCCAAAATTTCATATAATCTTACACTTGTAGAAAGCAAAGAACTATTGCTTTGTATGACTGTATATATTGCAACTGCCTGGAATTCTTTCAATACTGATTTGCTTATAGCACCAAATTTTGGGGTTATTTGAGCCAAATGGCTCTTATCCACACACAGGGCTTTATTTTCCTAGCATTTCATTGAGAAAAAAAACCAAAGCATTTTCCAAACATACAACAGACTTAGAGCTTGTACTTTTGTTTGTTTGCCTGTTCTTTTTTTTTTTTTTGCAGTGGTAACACGCCTTATGATGTGAATATATTAGAGCTTTAGTATCAAAGATTTTTCATGGTTGATGTATTAGAGAAACGCGTGAGCTTTTGTTTCTGTATTTCTGTGATCCTGGCTTTTGTAGTAGCTGAGCACTTCACATAAATTATACTTTGCCTCACAAACCTTGGGGAACGATGGAGTCTCAGCAGTTTTCCTACACTTATTTTCCCAATGAATACAGACCCAGGCGCAGACCCACAGAAGTTGTTAAGAAAGTAACTGGTAATTGCAGTGTGTTTCAGCTGCTATCAATAGGAGCAAGAAGCCTTTGTAGATCTGGACCAGTATGTCTTATTCAGGACAAAACACAAAATCTGTAAGAGTGGATGAACCAAACCTGTTCGACCATAATGGAGGCTGGTATCCTGACTACTTGGATATTCCTCAGCTTCTTGAGTGCTTGAAAGTCAAGGCTGCTTTGCAAGTTTGGTCATCCATTTCATTGCTGTGATAGGCAGACAATTATTCCCCATGCAGGGAGAAAATTATGCATGTTTCAAAAAAGATAACACATTTTAGACACTGGACGGTACTAACAGTCATTTTAAAATCTGCCATGGCTAAAGATTTCAGCATTAACTTTCATGCCAACATGGCATGTCAGACAGTCTCTCATGTCCTGTCTGATTGCTTAAAATAACACATTGCCATTCCTTTGGGGTTACACAATTGCTTTACGTTGATATAAATAATGGCTATGATTTAAGCTTCCTTGTAAGATGCTCCATAAAGCTTGCTAGGTCTCATTTCACAAACTTCTTCAGAATGCCAGCACCAAAACTAAATAAAACACATCTTCTTCCCTCCCTAAAATGTATGTTTACCTGTAAGAGAAAGTCTGGTCAATAAAAAGAATATTTGCATGTTAGGATATTAGATTTTGATACAAGAATGTCGCCACTGCAGCTGGAGTGAGAGCATCCACTAGAATAAATCTACTGCATGGAGATGCTTCCAGGTTAACAACCTGGTTTGCACTGCCTAAAGCTTTTGCTTTCATGTCAGCATTTACTCCTGATACCTTCTGCTCAGAACTGTATTATTTCAGAAAGTATTCTAATATGCCTAGCAGATAGAGGAAAAACATACTGCACATAAGGCAAGGTCTTCACAGTAACAGACAACATACCTGAAATTGGGCTGTAACCATTTCTTCAGTCCAGCTGGCACAGACAAGCAGTAAAATTACAAATCTAATTAACAAGTTAGTACTTTAGTTTAAAGCTGTTCTGTTATTTTGGTGAGGTCAGTGAAAATTCACTTCATTCCAATTAGATCAGGACCTGGATTTAGATATTGCAGAAGAGACTGCACTGGTGCAGGACAGGCTGGTGTCTGCAAGAACCATGCATATGATAACTGAAAGCTTTCCAGGGCACAAATAGAGCTCATAATCCTGCAAATATGTATGAAAAGTCTCTCTGTACAAAAAGGATTTTTATTTTTAGCAAACCAGTAGTTTACCATTGAAGCAAAAGGTTTCAATCAAGCAAATTAGACATTCATTCAATATGCCAAAGTGGAAAAAGAAGCAGGGAGACAAAAGGTTTCTTGTTTGGATGATTTTCCAGATGATGGCATTACAACATTCTCTTCCAGATTCTCCATTTAACTGTTACACAATCCAGTTTAAAAATGCTTTCCTTGCTGCTTTGAATAAAACAATTTCTGATTGCAAACTCAGTGTAATCCTAGTTAATGGGAACAAAAAAAATATCTATATAAAGTACCTTTAAGGCTGATCTGCTATAAAGCTTCCATAAACAGTGGACGGCAGTGATTTATACCTAGGGAAAATCTTACTCTACTTCTTGTTTATTAATATGGAGGTGCTGACCTTGGTGAAAAAATATCTATGACTACAAATTCGCCTAGCAACAAGAAATTTCTGGAAGTTGAATACAGGTAATTCTAATAAACTCAGTTCAGTTCTGTTGTTATGTGAGGATACACTGATACTTTTCAACATTTTTTACAGAATTTAGATATTAGAAGGAATATAATACTTTAAAATGTATTCTCTTCCAAGCAGTCCATTCACATATTTGATCCTCTTCTAACGTCATTACATTCCATGTTTCTTATAATGCATATTTATTCTCTTCAGAATATACTACAATTGCCAACATTCTTGACTTTTACACTTGTTAAGATCAAAGAAATTGCACGATTACATCAGTCTGGGACCTACGTCTGATTTCAGTTTCAACAAAGTAAATCCATGTTTTTGCAAAAAACATTAAAAAATAAGCTTTTGCTTCAAGTCCCACTCAAATATGTAGAGAGAGAGGTCTGGCTGTGGTTCTTGACAGCTGAGGTGGTTTCCTTCAGACATGCACAGAGGCTCATTTTTTAAAGACTTTTCCCAACAGATAGGGAAATGAGGCATGTTAACTGTGAAACCACTGTTTAATTGTTATATTTAATCTAATTGTTATATTTAATCCATTATCTTTCAGAATCCTGCACATGCAAAGACTTACTTTCCTATAGAGCAGCAGATTATTTGTGTCAAAAATAATCCCATATATATTTTCTCTCCCTTATTGCAGTGCTCAGAATAATAATCACTGTCCTACCAGCAGCCCTTTCAGAGGGAAGATATTTTCACTCACTTGTTTTTAACTGATTTCCTAATCCTCTCCTATTTCCTTCATTACAGAGATTGTGTCTCCTTTACTAGATGCACAATAGAGAACAGTAATTAAAACGGAACGTAAAGATCTATGATTATGCCTGAAACAACAGAGAATTATTGCTGCTTACATCAGTTCAAATATAAGCTTACAGAAATATTATGTCAAACTCTTGTATGGTATGATAACTTTGATTACGTTCTCTGCAAGTATGTTGTTTCATTCAACAAAGCTGTTTTCTCAAATACCGAGACGCCATCTGACTTACTGATTTTATTTAGAGTGACACTGTAAATAATTTTTCCTTCTCAGGAAAAATGACATTTTTAAAAGTCTCCTCTTTAATGGGGGAGAAAAAGCTAAAATCCCAATGAAAAGAAAAATAGTTTAGGAAAAAGCTTAAAACATGAAAATCAAATTAAGCATCTTGTTTAATAATTTTAAAACATTTAATTTTTAATTCAATGTTTTTAGCTATTTTAATAATTTTAAAATAAAAAGTCATTTTAAGGAAATCAGATTTTCACCTAAATGTTACACTTCCAGTTTTAAAGCAAAAAAAAATATTCTGAATGAAAAAAGTTCAAACACATTTTCAGTCAAAAACTTGGATTTTTCCCCTAGTTAATTGGTATTTTCCCACTGAAAATTCAATAAGGTCTAACATTAATCCATTGGCCCAAATACTTTCCCAAAATAAATTTTTACATTATGTTCCTAAATTACAGCTGTAGTAAGAGCCATTACTAATCCTGTCTTTCCTTTTCTCAAACTCTACCTCCTACTCCAGCAAGAATTAGTCTTACCTCAAAATCCCACTTTCGGATTTACATTTTCCTAGAATAGTCTTTTCTTCAAGTCCAAGAAATAGAATAAACGTGAGATGGCACACTTTGAAGTAAGACTTTGCTTATGTTAGATGTAATATGTGACTAGATTTACCAGAAAGTATAGATTTAATGCATTTTTACCTTCCATCAATATTCTAGAGACAGCAATGAAATAAAATTTGTAGAATTTTTCTATACTTTCAAGAAATTATGGTGATCCTTGGCCTTGATGTTACCTTTAGTTGTTAAAAACTCCACTAGAAAGATGGCTATCCAAGTTCAACTGTATATAATGTTATTCAGCATTACTAAGGATACAGAACTTTAAAAATTATGACTGAGACTTACGTTTATACATAATCTTCGGGTTAACCAGGATTTTTAAAAATATTTAATTAAATTGATAAAAACTTCAGGGAGCTAATCTATATAAAATAAATTTGCTGACATCTCCTCAGGACTGTGAGGTTTAATTAAACTCTAAAACTGGTAAGTGCCATTGTGTATCAGCAAGGAGGGGAAGAAATCAGACTGAGGTATCATCATTTCTCCAAGTCAAGTTTGAAGTCCAGGAGCAAAGGATGGGGATGTCTCAGGTGTGTGCCCGGAATGCACACAGTTCCCATGGATCACATTCTAATGGAGACTATATATAAATAAAAATCACTTAGCATTCATTTAGAAAGCGGTTATACTAAGAGTCACGTTTCAGAGGATATGCTGTTGATTGCAATTTAAAGCAGAATTTAGAGTGCAGATTAGAGCTCTGAGCAAGAGCTCAGAGGACTAGCAAATATCGGCATAAATTGACTAGTAGGGGACACATACTGAACTCATCAAGTTTAATCCTGTATGAACAGATAGATGTGGCATTTTAATTCTGAAGATTTGGTAGAATCAGAAATCTGATAGAATGAAAAAAATTCTCTGAGTGAACACATGTATAAGGTTAAGCTTTACTCACAAAGTATCATTTCTAAAGAAGTAGAAGAAAAAACATCACAGAAGTATAGCTGCATCTTTAACTTCAGCTTTTCGAGGCAATATTACAGCAACATTTGCAAAAGAGACAACCACAAGATGGCTCCTTTCATATGATGCTAGCTAAAATAGAAACCTATTCTGATAATGCAGGATGCTTAATGTTTTCACTCCCTTTCATGAACAACTGAAACAGCAGGCACCATCCTCTTCGACAAAAAGAAGGTGCTACAATTGCTTTAATAAATCACAGTTTGGGGAGGAGCGTGCTCTTTCTTAAACAAGTATGGACTAAAACTCTCAAATACAAGCATCTAATCTCACTGAACAGGGTGCAGGTTTCAAGAACACTTGCCAGGCTCAGACACAGCCTCTTCACCTTTCTCAAGATTTTTGTTTGTTCTCTTTGTAAGAGGATACAGCGTTTTCCCCTTTATTAAATATTTTTCCATGGAAAGATTTCCAGATTATTGAACTGTAAAATGATTACATGATTCATTAACTCCACATCCACATAGATGCAATCAAGCTACGGATTTGGTGGTAGTTTCATTTAACGTTTGAATAAATATTACATTAATGTACCTCTTCAAGCTTCCACCCAAGTGCAAACCAAAACACTACATGGAGCAATTATGGGTAATGTGGTTCTTACCATAGGAAAGACTGGTTTGGTGTGAAAGGTTTGTTACCCTCAATCACATAGATTCCATACCAGCAGCCATGAATTCCCAGAGTTGCAACATACAGCACCACATGGTACAACTCAAAATACCCCAAAGCACACCTTACAACTCAAAAATACCTCAAAGCACACCACCAAGGACACGATCGTGTCCCTTCCCCCGCCACCGAATGGTGGGCCGCAGCGTGGCAACCACTGACCCCTGCGTGACAGCGGAGGAAGACAGCATCTCTAATGAAACATCAGGAGGAATGCAGGGAGTCACCGTGTGAGTTATTTGAACAGGAACTTGAGCAAGACTCCCCCGCATATTCGTGCACTTTCTCAGATAAAAGCTATTTACTAAATGGAAGCAGTCAGGAATTCAGATTTACATTTGTCTTAAGTGCAAAGATAAGTGGAGATATCATGAACTTTTGGCAGTCCTGTAACTCTGCCGAGAACTCCTACTTTTGAAGATGTGGACATTGACGGACCTTTTTATTGCTGTGGTTCAAGCTCAATATAAAAGAAAAATGGAAGCGGATTGGTATCGATTTCTGACAGAACCATGTTGTTTTTACCACAGTGCTGGTATTTTGTCTCTCAAGAAATGTTAATTTTCAGTTAAAACTGGTAAGGAATGTGGGAAAAAGAAGGGTAGTTTGTCAAAAAGCCAACAACTATAATTAAATCCCTTACTTTTTAGGCAGTAGACCTCTCAGTTAAGCATGGCCCAGATCACTCACATGTATCAAGAAAAGAATAGTTGCATGGAGGCAGAATTGACAACGCTTTATGAAGAATAAGGTCACTCTTCCCAGGCTCATAAAAGATGGCAGCTTTACAACTGTAGCGTAACAAATCTGTTTTTATTTATTACCCAGAGAATTGCTTCGTTTCCTAAGTAGCAAAGTTGTCCTAAAAAAAAAAAAAGACTTCTTTATGCATGAGTAAATATTTTTCTGATGAAATCTTGGTTTGCCTTGAAACCCAACCCTAGTTTATTTAATAAGTGAGATAGCTTTCTCCAGAGAAGGCAGTCAGAAGTGGGGGATGGGGAAAGGGAGAAGTTGGCTCTGGCTACGGCGCGCAGCTGCTCTTTGCTACTAGCCTGCAATGGAGTAATACATCAGTAATTATTTGAAAGTCAGACAGATTCCCTGCTTTCCTTGCCAGACAAAACTCTGAGAACTGAGGACTGGAAAGGAGGATAAAGGACTTTCAGTTCACTGTTTTTCCACTCATGCCTTTTTTTCCATGTTAGCAGCTACTGCTGCTACTAATTTTCTGATCTTTGTGCCTTCAGAGGCCTCACAGGCTACGCAAACTTAGTACTAGCGCTTAAGCACTAATGCTTTTAAGTTTATTAAGTTAATTTGCACAAAATGTTTCAGCTGTTTCTGCCAAGAACTTCCACCCGAAAGAATAATGTTTATTTCCTATTCTGTTTTAGGACCGATTGCAACACAACACTCGGTCATCACTGAAAAAAGGTGAAGACAGCAAAGAAAACAGATAAGAACAACATACTTCAAGTGGTACACCACTCAGTTGTGGTTTAGTTTAACCAAATATAGGAATTAAACCTAATCTTTAACTAGTCCCTGAAAAATGATGACTCAGACTCTATTTACACCAGGAAAATGATGGAAAAGTTCCCACCACTGCTAAAATAAATTCATGGCATCTAAAGAAACGTTGTATTTTCATCATAGTTCACTGAGAGTTTCAGAAAAAGTAGTAATAATAATTTAAAAAAGGGGATAATGTTTGGATATGCTTGTCCTATTGCAGACCCCCCCTCAAAGATTCTAGATAGGAAAACAAAATGAAACCCAAGTCACTAGCTGGTACAATGCCCCACAGACCCTGAACCGGATTCAGGCATAATAAATAGGAGGCAGCCAGCAATTCTGCAACAACCTCCTCCAAAGGCAGGAGGTTTTAAGGGATTCAGGACCAGACAAAATGTGAGGAACTCCTTATGTGACTGGGCACATCCATGAAAATTACATTGATGGATGATTCAAGGGTCAGAAGGCAGATGTCCGATGCAGGCTACGAAGCCTTCGGACTCCCAAGATCCGTGTTAGCTCTGTTGCAGGCATGGCAGAGGGCCTGAGTAAATCCATAGCTTTCTGCAGCAGCATCTGCTGGTAACAGGGAAGAAGAAGACTCCTGGGCATCTCAAATGGCACTAGACATGTACGTGTGGGCACCTAAATAAAGCCCTCAGTGTTAAGCAATGCCAGCTTGCTACAGTAAAAATGGAAGGATTTGAATTAATTATGCATTCGATGAAATTCTACAGTATTTTTTTAACACACCCTTCCGACTTTGTTCTGTACAAGTTATTATAAAATGCTCCACATTAAACCTGTCCAAAAGGAAAAATGGGCAAATATAATTTATTTGTATCAGAATGGCAGAGAAAAGAAGCTGTGTACATTACAGTTATGTAAGCCAGCAAATTCTTTTTCACAAAACACGGCTTTAAAATAATGGGTTTACTTTCTAAATTTATATTTGTTATGCTCTATTGAGTATTCAAGAGGTTCTAATTTACAGACCATTTTATTTCTCAGCCTTTAGCCAAAAGAGAAGATAAAGGCAACCTTAGCTAAAATAAAACCAATCTCTTCTTCAACCTCACTTTGCCTATCAACTCTTCTGTGGATTTTTCTGCTTCTTAGGGGAAATTTAGTTCTGTTAAACGCCCCAACAAAACACGAAGTCTATCTCCTTGATGTGACAGAAACAGAAACAAAACCTCTCACTTCCCTTAAAAGACCAGGAATAGAACTGAATACAAAATTAATGCAAACAGGCCTGCAAATAACTATTTTTTTTCAAATATACAAAAATGTGGGCTACTAAATTTAGTAGATGAGCTCTTCTGAGTCATAAAAAAACAGCGATCTATTTTTTGTATAAACAATACTGTAAGCATACTATTTATTGCGTTACATTAAATATCCATTTATAAAACATATTGAGTACCTACATCCATCTTCACCCAAATAAGAAAATGCAAAGAACCTGAGATGTTATGTGTTACTGCTTCCTTTTTTCATAAAAGTTTGTGAAATACAGTTTAACCCCTGACTGTCAATTTCCTGACTTACACTGTGTTCAAACACCCCATAATAGCAGCCATGTTTGTCAGGGAAACCAAATCTACCATCTATCTAGAAAGTTAGAACCACATAACAGGTTTATATTATACGAATCTGATCTTTTGGACAGAAAGATTGTCAAAAATACCTTTAAAACTTGTCTTGTTCCGTACAGAAGCTAACCACGGTAACGATAGGGAAGTACAAAAGAATGTAATTGTAATGAAAGGTTAAAAAAAGTCAAAACCAGAATTCCCATGTCCCCAGTTTCACATATGATAGCAGTTAAAGAAAACACTTTTAATTAAAATTTAATTCAATTTCTATTAAAATTAATTAACCTATGAAGCCTATTGCTAAAATATATTAAGGAAGTCAATGGACAAGAAGAGTATTAAAAACCACACAGTTTTATATTTATCTGGGTAATGAATCAGAATTTAAAAAATAGAGAGACAGATGTGACTTCCCAAGTCATATGCCAGCTACAGACTGATTAAGGAATCTGTCTCATATGGAAAGCGCTCTGCTTGCCTGTTATGGAACTCATGGTCTAGATCACTAGCAAGGAAATAAAAAAGGTTGATCTAATAATGAGGAATCTAGTCACAAAACTGAAGATATCAGGGTTCGGTTCCATATGCAGAATTCCTGCACAGCATTGTTAAAGCCCATTCCCTTCTCTGCATTCTGCTTCCCCCTTTCTAAAAGGAGGAACAGCACTTGTCTCTCTTGCAGGGAGTGCTAGAAGGTAAATAAAGACAGTGTCTATAAGGAAATGAGATAGACCACTGCTTTTATTTGGTATGGTTGTTTCTATATCCCAGTAAGAGATAAAAACCACATGAATCTTCTCAAGTTTGGGAATATTTCATTCTTGCTCATCTTCACTATAAGCCATGGGTTTAATATTTATTGCTTTTCATGATAGTTATAAACAATATATGAGCAACTATGTCAGTGCTTATACACAACACAGTAAGAACAGTTTGCCTGAATTCAACCTAAGAAACTGTATTCTTTAATACCAGACATTCTAGTAATGATAATTTTTATAACATAAATTGTGGCTTGGAGGATTGGGGGTATTTTTTTGTTTGTTTTAGGGTTTTTTCCCTTCTTTTCTTTCAACTGTTCTGTCATATGGGACCTTCATTATTTAATCCCAAAATGAGGCATACTGATGTATGTGCAGTAGCATCTGCCTAGCTATATATGGGGAAAAACATCCACATAACCCAGAAACAGAAGTGCATGTAGGATGATAAACTCTTAGAGCTTGTGAAAACAAAGGCCAGATCTAACATAAAATGAATGTTTTTTGTAAGGCCAAAAGATAAGGTACTGAACCAAAAGTTGCTGTAGCTGAAAGTACTCCCTCCCCTGGCCAAAGCATTTAGTTTTCCCGTGCTTCAGTGTCACCATCTATAAAAGGTTATTTGTAATTCATCCTCCTTTAGACATTATTCTGAGATGTATAACTTGGCAGCCTTGTAAAAATCTAAGTATTTTTTATCCAGGTGAAGATAAAATAATAGCTAGAGGATACAAGTATTAGCTGCAGTAACTCCTAGTGTTGAAATTCCTCATCTGTATATTCATATCATAGTGTTGTATTTTTACCTCGAAGCACTTTGATTAATTGAGCTTTTTATCACCACTCAGAAGATGATTTTATTATTCCCATCTTGCAGATAAAAACCTAATGAAGTAAGTGTCTACTGTTTAAACAAGGCCACAATGAAGACGACAGCTAAGGTCAAAATAAAAGTTTCTGAAAGCAAGTTTTCTATTCTCTGTCTTCGTACTGCTATAAAAATATAACCACATATAAAGTTAATGATTTGTATTAATTTATAATTAAATACAGTAGTTCTTGATACCAGACTTGTGCTGCTTGTCCTAAGTAGAGAGACGCATTTTATTACTTGACTATGAAGATCAAAAGACAACTTTGAGAACACAAGAAAAGTGTTTCGTTTTGCTGTATTTTTTGCAGTCTGTTTGTAACTCAGGCCATCAGTGTGATATTTTAAGGAAAATCTTAAGCCAAATCTCCCGTTTGCTATTGCAACAGCATTCTAGAAACCACCTGCCCTACATGAGAGGAGTACAATCCAACCAAGCACCCACTCAGTATCAGCACTTTTCCACAGTGAATGAGTTCCCTAATCACCTTGCTGAAGACTACATTATCCTATATGCAGTATTTCTCTTCCTTTTCTAAGATTTTACATATGTACATAAAGACTGTTTGCTACGGGAAGCAAATGACAAGAGGGCATTTTATGATGGGCTGTATTCCAGGGTGCACCTCTTTCTGCCTGCAGGTAGGTGTTTTTCTTTGTGTTGGAATCTTACCTCTGAGGACTGGATATTGTACATACACAGTTTTAGCTATGCCAGAAGCCAAGGAAGCCAAGGGAATGTGAGGAACACCTACGGAACCACAATACATACTTGTTGCGAGTAGTATATAAAACCATGGCCAGGGACAGTTTTAGCAAAAGCTGTAAACTAACATTAATTTGTTAGCCTAACAGTCCAGCATTCTCCACCAAAGAGCATATGGAATAAAAAAATAAGATATTTTTTAAAAAAACCAAACAACTACCATCTTTATTCATTTAACTATTAGTTCAATCAGCAAAGAAATTTAAAAATCAATTTAAACCAAGTAATTCCAGACACTGGTTTCTACTCACCACAATACAAAAAATACATTTCTCATGCACAAAATCTAATCCAGCACCAGTTATGAATGTTTTGATTATTTTTCCTAACTACTGCTTTTTCTTCCATAAGAGAGAAAAACAACGTACTTTCTGAGAAATCAGAACTCCTGTATTAAGTAAAAGGTGTTTCACAATACCTTAATAATCAATTTAGTCTGATGTTAAAGAAAGCTTTTAAAACGTTTATGTCTCTTGGTACTTTTAACATAAATTTTTTTGTACCTTCTTTGCCCCAGAATATAATTCTTGGCTTGCATTGCTTATATACTGAAAAGGGAATATCCTTCAATTTTCAGGGGCAGATGAATGTACTTAAATTCATACAAACACATTATTGTCAATTTCATTTTAATGCTATCAGAAAAGCAGTTCACAAATACTTTGGACAGAAAACAATTAGGGGTAACCAACAATTCTTAAAGTTGCTGGGGAGTCATTACTCAAGGACCGGTTTCTATGTGCAATTAAAAATTTGGCATCATTTTACTAACAAACTTATCCTTTGGTTTGCAATCCATTTACACAGCACAAACCCATAGTGATCCCCGAGTGCCAAAGTTAGCTTGAGAGCACTTACATGGTGTTTGGAAACACCACAACTGAATATTCAGGTATGAGGTGAGGGCCTCAAGCAAGGAAAAGGACCACACAAACACGAGCAGTGCCTTTGAGTTGAGGGAGGCTCTGCTCAGCTGGACAGGATTACTTCCTTGCTATCTGGAAGAAGGCTTGATGAGGTACGGTTTTGTTTCCATCAAATCTGCTTCCCTGTGTGCTTTTACACGGACAGCATCCTGCCTCCCGAACTACTGCTGCTGCTTAACCGCACAGGCGCTCTGGAGACCGAATAACCCTGCTGGATGGCGGTCAGATCCACCCGGCGCGCTGAAAACCAGCGGCGCATCCTCCAGGGAGGCCGACTGCGCTCCCCCCCGCCTCGCCGCGCTCCCCGCCCCGCGGCGCGGCCCTCCTCGGGCTGAGGGGAACGGAAACACCGCCCGTTCCCCTCATTAAAACCACCGCCGCGCCGGCGGCCTTTTTCCCGGCGAGCCCAGAGGCGCCGTCCCCCTCCACCGGCACACCGAATTCGAGGAGGCCCCTCCCAAGCTGCCAAACCGGCCCCCTCAGGCGGCAGCAGCGCCATCCTTAACGGCTCTCCCGCCTCGGGCAACGGAAAAAAACGGACCGCGGCCGCGCGCTTCCCGCCCAACCGCCCCCGGAGGGGCGCCCGGCCCCCGCCCCTGCGGGGCGGTGCGGCTCGCGCGGCCCCGCCCCGCTTCCTTTGTGCTCGGGCAGCGAGCGGCCGCCGCAGTCGCCGCCGCTTCCATCCCGGGCAGCGCGCCCCGGCCCGCCCGCTTCTTCTCTCCCCCCTCCTCCCTATTCCCCCTCCCCTCGCTCCTACCGCCGCTTCCCCCTTCCCCACCCTTGCCTTGCCTTACCCTGCCCTCCCCTGCCCGCCATGTCGCTGGGAGCCGGCCCCGAGGCGGGTTTCTCCAGCGAGGAGCTGCTGACCCTGCGCTTCCCCCTGCACCGCGCCTGCCGCGATGGGGACCTGCCCGCCTTGTGCGCCCTGCTCCAGAGCTCGCCCCGCTCCGACTTGGCGGCCGAGGATTCCTTCTACGGCTGGACGCCCATCCACTGGGCCGCGCACTTCGGCAAGGTGGGTCTCGGCCCGGCCGGCGGAGCGGGGGCGGCGGGGGGAGGAGGCGGGGGGGGAAGAGGGGGGGGTGGTGGTGAAGGA
>JAOXJM010000001.1:148104256-148125154 GCA_026413425.1 Tringa solitaria
CCCGGCCGGCGGGGGGGGGGGGGCGGGGGGCGGAGGGGGGGGGGGAAGCGGGGGGGGTGGTGGTGAAGGAGAAGGGGAAGGAAGGCGCCGGTCCCGCTCCCGCGCAACGCGGCGCCATCTTTGCCCCTTGCGCGGCGCTCTGGCGGGAGGCGCCGGCTGCGCCGCTGGGTTCTCCTCAGGGGATGGGGTCGCGGCGGTGAGGGGGGTGTGGGAGAGGCGGCGGCTCGAGGCTTCGGGCCTTGGCCCCACCGTCAACCAGCCCCGCTGGGGCGGGTGGCACCTGCCGTCCCCGCATCATTTATTTCATCCCCTCCCCGCCGGCGGTGGGAGGGAGCCGTCCCTTTATTATTATTATTAATTTTTTCGCCGCTTCAGGGTAAGCTGGCTGGCTGAGGCGGCCCTAGGTCTGGTAACCGGGCTTTAAAACGGCACCCCGGGTCGGCGGGAGCCAGTGGGGAAGAGAAGGGGCAGGCCCACGCCCCCCCTCCGCCCCGACCCCCTCCGGGCCTCTCGGCCGGTGGGAGAAGGACCGCCGAGGCGGCGACCACTTCCACCCCCACCTGCACATCCACCTCCCCCGCCCTGCACCGCTCACCGTCGCGCTTCGTGCTTTGTCTGGAGTCACGGCCCTTATCATCCTCAGGCTCCACACCTGGAGATTTGTTTTGTTGTGGAGCCCGTGTTATGACGACCGGCTCGTTAGGAGTTGGGGAAGATGATGCTTGTAAAGCCCTCCTTTTGTTGCCTTCAGTATGGAAAAATACGCTGTGGTTTATACGTGCGCAGATACGAGTGCGGAATTAACTGCGTTGGCATCGTTGCAATGCAGAAAAGATCAAAACGTGACGAGTAGCTACACTGTAGGTGTTTCTCGATTCCACGGATAGAGCTTTGTATTTAGGTAAAAAGTAGGATTTGCTTCGCCTGTGTTCCTGAAATCTCTGCCTTTGGTTTCCTTTGAACCTTAAGTCTTAAAAAATATAGCGACCTTTCTAAGCTGACAGGCAGTGTTTGAAGCCATGGTATATGAGAATCCTAGTACTGTTTTCAAAATAAATGTGTTTATAATCTCCTTTGTTGGATGGACAAACAAATATTGGAATTAACAGCTATTTAGGAAATGGGTAAATGGAAAAAAAATCGCCCAAATTTTTCCAAAGTGCCTTTGTTTTCTGAGTTAGCTCTAACTTCCAGTCTTAAGATGAGTGTTACCTTAGTTTCTTGGATTTATGTAGGCCTTTCCTATTTCTAATGTAGTGGCTGTTCCAGCCTAGAGGGGTGGGGATTGGGATTTTTTTCCTCATTGATTTGTCTGGTTTTGGATTTTGAGGAGCTTTTGTTCTTGTTCTCCCTCGCATTTACAATATATTTCTATTTATTTATTGATTATGTGAGAAGGAAAATGAATGTACTTAGGCAGTTGTCATGGTTTACGAAGGTACATTAAGAGATGATTTCTCTATGTTGAGTTATTTTATCTGTAGTGCTTGTTTGAGAACCGTTTTAGAAACACAGATTAAGTAGCGTTTTAGTCTTCAAAAACAACAAAAAAACCTCCAAACCCCCAAAAAAACCACCCTAAACAACAACCCCACAAAAATCCAAACCCCACAGAAAACAAAACCTAAGGCAGCCTTTTATCTGTTCAGAAAGAAGCTAATAATATTCTACATTTTAAGATCAAGGAAAAAAAAAAGTTGAGTGCCATAAGCGTTACCATGAGGTACGCTTGTAAAAAAAAAAAAAAAAAAAAACCAAAAAAAACCGAAAAGAAGTGAATTTACTAATTTGGCTTTACAGTCTCCTGTTTCATTTTTCCATGTCATAAAAATTTCTCTTTAGTACATGCTTGTGGCAGTCTTGCTTTTGTCTTTCAAGTGTGTGTGTGTTGTTCTGTTTTTATCTTTAAGCATCTTCAGCTTTCTGCTAAGCATCCTAGGTTATATGAATTCTTAATGTACCTTCTAGTTTCTGTTAAACAGAGTCTTGCAGAAAGGGCGAACAAAGGCAACAAGTCGGTCTGCAAGATACTGTGTTTATATTTGCCATGCTCATCCTTCGGCATCAGCAAAATTTGATATGTGTTTTTGTTGTTGTTGTTGCATATAAGGGAGAAAAATCTGACAAGTGAAATGAGACTTGCAAGGATGACCTAGGCTATAAATGAGTTTTATACAACTTTGAATGTATGTGCTTTCCTAAAAACCTTGTGACAAGGTCTAGGCAATTTCACTTTATGAAATTTATCTGCAGGTTTTATAGTCCTGTTAGGTAGTTTTCCTGTTACTGAGCCAGAGATGATACAACAGACTTGAAAAAGTTACAGTAATGTAATTGGATCCCAGACTTGAGTGACTTTGTGTTTGTGTGGCATAGTTATACTTTTACCTTTGACCAGTTAATAGATGGTTGCCAGCAGTGAAACAATAGCTGCTCTTAGGAGACATTCATATGTATGTCTTATGTTGTTATTTACGTTTTTTTTTCCAAATTCAGATTCATCAAAGCTTCACATGGAGAGTTCTTAATTTAAAAAAAATGTTTTAAAACTCTTGATATGCTGAAAAGTGGTTCATTAGTAGTTACTGAACAAGACTCTCTTCTTCTTCTTTGTTTTTCTAGATTTTGTGGGATTTTCACTTGTTTGTCTGTTTTTTCTTTCAAAATTAAATGGCAATGCAACTACATGGCTGCCCTTCTGATACAGGGCATATATCTGGACATGCTGATATAGCAGCATGTCCACCAGATATGTATTTGTTCTAACTACAGCTCTGTAGGAGGCTGAAATGACAAAACTGGTGTAGTTCTTTTCTAGAAGTCCTTGTGGAACTTCTTGTAAGCAGTGAAATCTAAAACAGTTCATACATACAGACATGGGCGTGCAGAGACACAGAGCATCAGTCTATGGTTGGTGAACTGTAGCAGTATAGAGATGTTTCTTTCCCCTTACTTGCAGCACAGTTTGAATGTTGATACAATGAGGGCTTTCTTCTAAGGACAGTACAAAGCCATTTTAGAATAAAGCCATGTAGAGCTATGCTCTTGCATGCAGCTGTAGATTTGCTGTAGTAAGGAAGTAGCATCAACATTCAAGTTCTGTTAGAAATGAATATGTGAAAGAGGAAAGATAGATTTTGGAGGGGAATACAGATCTGGTACTAGCACTGATAAAAATGGAGTGTCTTAACACAAAAGTGGAAACACAGTATTTTTAAATAGCTTACTCTGAAACCTACTTGTACAGCTTGCAAGTAATAAATAAAATGCCAACACAGTCAATTGAAATGGTAGATATTGCAACCAACATTTCTGGTTGTAATACCTAGAGTTTTAACTACGGTATGGCCTCCTTTTAGAGCTAGTAGCAAGTCCAAATCTACATGCTGTCTTGGGTATCTGTGGTGGAGTTTGCATTTTCAGGATATTTCCTGACTGCAGAGAAGTGTTCATACACCGAGATGTAAATGAATTCCCATTAGAGTTGCTGTATTCCAATTAGAGTTAATTATATGGTGCCCTAAATTACCCTGGCATTCTGTAGATTTCTGAGAAGATGGGTCAGAATGTAATATTGTTAACAATCTGAAAAGCTACCAGAGAGGTAGAAAATGAAGGGCTTGCATAAAAAAAGGAAGATGCTGTTAATTCACTTTGACTTATACTAACCTTAATTTCATTTTTCTTTTTATCCACTTGCACATGTAGTTTTATTTTTCTCTGACCACATGTATTTGGTTATACTTTTCTACTTTTATTTTTGCCACTTGACTGTTTATATTATAGGAAGCAGAATAGTAGCAGGTACATTCTGTTTCTTTTGGAACAAAAGTAGTACAGATTATAAAAATGCCTGTCTCTTCCTTGGTATTTTGCCAATGTTGTGGTCTACGTGGAGGTCTGTCTTTCTTCATTAAATCAGTTTAACCTCTGCTTTAGGTATAACAATACAGTGGAAAATATCTTCTAAAGGTTATTTAATGAATGTGGACTTGTGTGTCCCAATCTCAAGCATAAATAATCAAGTGAGTTATTGTTTCTCATTCTATTGACTCTTCCTATCCGTGGAACTAATTCACCTCATTCTTCCAGAATGTTGGAAGAAGCATGTTTTTCTGACAGCCATGATATGCAAGACCCATGTTTCAGTTTTTAATGGGATGGAACATTACCTTCATTGTTAAAACCCTGTAAGAGATGGGGGGAGAGCACACAAGAAAAAAAGAAATTTAAACCTGAAGTTGTGTAGATAATCATGATGTATAGCCGCCTTATAAAGCAGATTTAAACAGTGCAAGATGATGCTGGTGATCCAGTTCCAATGTTTTTCCCCTTTCAATTGACAGGTTATAATCCGTGTATAATTATGAAAATTCTTTCACCCAGTTTCTGTGCAGGAAATATTATTCTTTTCTGGAGTTGTAATGCTTGTCTGAAAGTGTTTTCGGATTAATTCCATTAAAAGTCTATTGTTTTGAAAACTGGCTGGACTTCATTTTTGTTTGCAGTTATAGTAGAGGAACTTCTTGGTGTAGCTCGAGGTTTTTTTGTATCTCATCACTTATTAATAATTACAGTGTTACAATTATTAATAATTAAGGGTTAACAGCAATATTGGGGTGCTAGCATGTGAAAACCAAGGAAGGGCTATGAGTAGCAAATACAAAATGTATTTAGGTAATCCAGCATTATAATCATAAATTTTCCTACACCGTTTTTTGATGTAATTTTTTTTTTTATTAAAAGTACTTGTTTGCTTTTAAAGAGGTACCTTTTCTTTGGTACTTTTGAAGTTTATGGAGTTATATTCATTAATACAGCAATATTTCAGTTGCCCTCACCCATACATGTTCACCTCACATAATTAGCAAGTTAGTGGTACATCTGTATCTAGTGTCAAGTCTATTACAGTCCAAAAAATTACTTTTGTATATCCTAAAGGGTAGGGTTCATATGTGTATGTTTGAACTATATGGGGGAGGAAACAATTGAAGTTCATGATATATTTGCAAAACTAATAAGAAGTATTTTACTGCAGTGGTTGGTACTTTTCTCTCATATGGGTAACTCATCAAGAGCAGGAATTTGCAGGTAAAAAAAAAGCGGGACACTTGACATACAGCAGTAGAGAAGAATGTTGGAATCGTGATGTTCATGCATGTATCTGTGATCAAATTGACAGCTGACTTTCTGATGCTTTTTAATTGCTCCTTTATGAACAGATTATTCCATAGGTGTGATACAGCTAGCAAACATTTTCTTTAACAGTGAGAGACTGACCAGTAGATTTTTGTTGCGTATGAACCAGTGCCCTTAGTATGGTGTTTTTATGTTGTGTGTGGTGGTGTTTGTTTTCTAACCACAATAAATGGAAGCCTAGACTAAACTGTTTATTTTAGTGTAGTGCATTCCGTTTCCTATCAACAAAACAACAATGTTACTGTGTGACAGGAAAGGAGTGTTTTTTTGACTATTTTTGAAAGTTGAGGTCATCGTAGCTGTGGTTTGCTTACCTTCTACAAATGTGATGTTATGAACATTTAAAAATAGTAGCTCTATATCTGACACTGCTGGTTAGTAAAATGAGAAAATGAAAATCAGAATATGGTGTAACACAATACTGCAGTTTTTTAAAACAAAGAGAGCTTTTCTTTTGGTATTGCAACAAACAGCTCTTCAGCTGTCATAACAGAAAAATGGTAAAAAGAATTTATTCCTTTTATAGATTTAGCACACTACTAACAGTATTAGTTTTCATTAGTAACCTGCTTCTGTCACTCTAGGAAAAAATTAAAGATATTTAAAATCTTGTGTTTTTTCTGATTTACCTTCCTCTAAATATCCTGGGAATACGTCTCTGTATCTCCTAACACCACTCTTGTTCTGGCAAATGTTAACTAAACTGTTACTAGACAGTTATTAAACTGTCTGTTTAGTATCACGTTTGTAGCTTTGCTGGATCAGAACTTTTTTTCTCACAAAAGTGAACAAAATTGCTCTTGTACTCAGCTCTGAGATATTTATGCCCTCTTCTCCCCCATCCTGGAAAAAAAAAATGTTGGAATTCAGTTTTGGGCATGAGAATTAGGTAGTTTTTCAGGTATGACCTAGGGCCAAAGGAGGGGGGAATATAGGGAGGAGGGGCAAATCCTATTGTCCATATTGTCTTTCATTTTGCGCACATGTAGTTTCACTAGTAAGTTTGGCATCTATAGATATTCTGTATTTATTTAGCACGGGTTAATTGTCATAGCACATCTGTGTAACATTTTTGGTTTTATTCCCTCGTGTCTTTAAAGCTGGAGTGCCTAATGCAGTTAGTAAGAGCTGGAGCTTCTGTAAATGCCAGTACAACACGTTTTGCTCAAACACCAGCCCACATTGCTGCTTTTGGAGGACATCCACAGTGCCTGAATTGGTTGATTCAAGTGGGGGCCAACATAAACAAACAGGTATGGATTCACTCATATTTCATGTCTGCATATAGTTTTGGAAGGAGTGTCTTGGTCCGTTTTTACTACATGTATGATCTTTACATTCATATACAGATACATTATTTTTAACATCAGCTGAAGTCAGATGACTTAATTATCATTTTTCTTTATAGTAGTGATAGGACTAATAGATGTCCTTTAAGCCATTAAAGGTTTAGGGAACATTTGTTTTAGGAATTGACATCTTCGTACTTATTGAACAAAATGGTATGCTGCTCTGATGTTGGCAGCATTAACAAATACTTTAATATTAGAATACCTCTTTGGGAGAAAGCAAAAAGACTAGTGAGGAACATCTTAGTTATTTAATGTGTTAAGAATTGAAAAATTTGCCATTACATACAGAACCATGAGACCTTTGTAGTACTTAATGATTTAGTCTTACATATAAGTAGTAAGATTTGCCACAGTTTATTTTAAGGTGCATCTGGTTTCATGCTCTTCTCAGTTTTAGATTATTTCCAAAACTTTTCTAGTAACTTCCTGCAAATAGATCAGAAACACTTACTTTACTAACAAAGAATAAATGGGTGATTTTAAAATTTTTTTTAAATTTTTAATTACTTTTACTGTGAATATGGATAATGATTTATTTAGTAGCAGAGAGTGCATTAATATAGCAAAATTAAAAGCACTGTTGTACTCTGGTACAGAAACAGAATTGAGTGCTTAAAACTATCATGCTTTTGGAGAAAATGTTTGCAGTACTGAATGGATCTATTGTGTATGCTGGGCATACATAATGTGTGCCTTTATAACAGTACTCAAAATTACTATTTATAATATTCTATCAGAGTAATTAATATTCCACATATGCATTTACTGAAAGCTGTAGTATAGCACAGCATCTGTAAAATGTCTGGTCTGTTAAATTGTGCATCATACTTTTCTTAAAATAATTAATGGCCAGACTATTCTATATGCAGTAGAGTTAAGCTAAGTCTGCTGAAGAACTTAAACATTTGCATTTCTAGAGTTTGGTTCTTTTTTTTTTTTAAGCTATGCAAAAATAAGAAATGGGGAAGTTTGTGTTGAGTTTTCAGAAAAGAAGGCTGGTGCATTGAGAACAGCTGTGAGACACCAGGAGAATTGTAGAAACAATGAAGGTGACTGGATGCAGAGGCTATAGATCGCATCTTCTACTTGATACCTGACAAAAGTAACTTATGCAATAAGTTATTGCTGCATAGTGGTAGAATCTTCAGAAGAGAAAATACAAGAACTATAAATTCATCTGGAGACCAGGTAAGAATGTAAAGAAATGGTGATTAGAGAGGAAACATGGCATGCACAGAATAAAGATGTACAAATATGAGAAGAGAAGAATGAATGAAAATGAATGAATGAGAAGAATGAAAGTTTCAACTATGAGGATAAAGAGAAGAACTGACCAGTGAGGTTGAAATGGAGTTGAAGAACAAGCTTGCTGTCCTGGAACGTGAAGGGAGGGGAAAATCACATCTAGTGAGTGGGGTTATAGCAAAGAAGAAATTAGCAGGTAGGAAAGAAGAAAGTAGCAGCTAGCCCCCAAAAGAAGAGGAGAAGAGTGCAGAGAAATCTCTCCACGGGCTGAGGGCAACATGCAGATGACTGTAAAGGAAAGCAGAAGGCAGTATGATGCACAGGTAAAAGTAGACAGCTTAAAGAAGTCGCCTAGACTAGCCAGTGACTCAGGAGTCATTATTTTGATGGCATGTCACCAGAGCAAAGCCAAATAATAGATCTATGGTCCTCCACAGGAGGAAGAAGACCGTGGTTCCCAAGCTTTCAAACGAGATAGTGGTGATAGTATGCTGTAGACATCTGAGTGTAGATTTAGGTATTGACAGGCAAAGGACAGCAGTATAGATAGTTCTGAGAGCTGATGCTGTGGAAGCCTTGTATGTTGTTAATGATAGGCTCAAATTACGCATGAATGTAACAGGGTTTTTTTGCCCCTACAAAATATTAGTTGAACATACAGGAAGAGGTATTTTAGATTTGGTTCAGTGACAAAATAAGAAGTTAGCTATGGTTAATTAACTTTGGTTCTTTGTATTTACTACCATTTTAAGTTATTTGTTAGGATGCAACTGGTCAGTCGCACTGTTTTCACATGCATGAGCACTGAGAGCTAGTCAGTGTACCTTGGTGACACCTATAGCAGCAAACTTATCCCACAGATATTTGGAATGTTTCATACATGGCTATGTAAAGCATAGTGCATGCTTTGCTCTCCCCAATTCCTTCCAGCTGTTTATTGAACTGCAGTCAAATTCTACTATTCTTGTTTGATTTGAACTGCTTAATAAATGATATTAGTTCCTTATTTAAATTCCAAGCACTTTCAGGTGATCACCTAGGGCTTCCACCCACACTTTTGAGCTTTTGGAGCACTATTTCCTGATGTGTATTTTGTTTATTCCTTCCAGCTCGCTGACTGATGCTGTACTTCAGACAGACATAGTCACTGGCTAATGCTTGTGTGAGGACAAGTGTTCCATGGACACTGGATACAAAACACATGCTGAGAAAGATCTGGGAATACTTGATATTTAAACTAGTAAAACTTTCCTTCCAAACTGACTCCTGGTCACTGGCTACAGACTAACCCATCACCTCTGGAAAAAGAAAAGGATAGCTTCTGAAAAGGAATCCACTCGAGTCTCTCAGTCTTAACGTAAACCTCCGGTACTCAGTAGAATTTGCATGCACGCTTTCTCATATCTGCCCTGAGGTATTGTATTGTAGCCCATGCCGCCTGCCCTGAAGTTTAGGAAAACTTGAAAATGTTATTTCAGTGCTGGTGACAGTTGCCTGGGACATTTCTTAGGCAGCAGCAATGAAGGACAAATGCTGGAAACTGCTTGTCCCAGCTGTACCTTGCTCCCCAAATAAGTTCTGTGAGTATATCCATATATCCTGCGATGTCCAGCCCTCTTAAGTAATTGGTATGTGCTGGCTAGAACCATCTGTGTCTCTTTATGATCAGTGGGCAGTTCTTCACTCCCAGGATCACCATAAAAATCCACAGGAGAAAGCTAATGTGTCAAGCAATGAAAGTCCTGTTACCTTTTTTTTTTCCTTCAGTGGGCAGTGCCTGCTAATAGTTCTTAATAATGTGACTGAAGACCTGCACTCCTCTAGTGCTCTAGTTCACTGTGACAGTGCAAAGTACTTGTTGATTAAAATGCCTGTTACTTCATGGAAATATACTTTCCCTCTAGCCTCAGCCTATTAAACATTCTGTTGTATGTTGCCTGTTTTGATTGGCTGAGAAAACTAGTTTTGTGTGGCCTGGCTTAAAGAGAAGAGGTAAGAAACACTGCATCCTTAGAGGTGATGTTAACTTACCTTTCATCCAGCCAGTCACCATCATGTGGCAGTGATGGCAAATAGATTTAGGAGGGTTAGACTGCTCATGCTAGCAAGAACTGTAAACACTGGTGTCCTTGGTGGGGAGGAAGAAAATGCTCAGTCCTTTGTTATGTGCAGTTTTGTATTTTAAACAATTTGGGCTAAATCCAGATAGAAGTATTCCATCAGTTCTTATATGTACTCAAAACTGAGAACAAGAAACTTTCATGAGGTCAAAGCATTTTTAGCAAAGAACGTGGAAAAAAATACTCAGCATTTTCCAGCTTCTATTTCCTGACTTCAGAAAGGGTAGGGTGCTGGGTCTAAGAAATCTGAACAGCTTGTGGAAATGTGATCACCTGATAGAACTGGAAATTCAGTCAGTTGAGTTAAGGAATGGAGTTAGTTCATATTTTTTGCCAGGTAAAATAGTGTTTCTATGTCTTAGTAAGATACCTATACTAGAAGTGCTTGCATAGTGTTGCGGTTTAACCTTGGTATGCACCTAAGTACCATAAAGCTGCTTGCTCATTCCCTCCCCCAGTGGGTTGAGAGAATCAGAAGAGAAAAGGGAGAAAGCTCATGGGTTTAATAGGTAAAAAGGGAAACAAAGGAAAACAAAAGAAAATCAAGTAATGATAAGAAAATTTTATAAACCCCATACCACAATCAAAAAATCTGACAATTGCTCAACACAAGCTGATGGATGCCTAGCTAGTCCCCAGGTAATGACAGCCCTGGTAAACCCCCCACCTCTCACCACTTCTCGCTGAGTATGATGTCATATGGTAAGGGATATCCCTTTGGTCAGTGTGAGTCACTGGTCCTAGCTGTGTTACCTCACAGCTTCTTGTCCCCTCCCAAGCCCGCTCCTAGGTAAAACATTATTGTATTATCAACACTCTTTTGTCCACAAATCTAGAACATAGCACTGTACCAGCTACTGTGAAGGAAATAAACTCTATCCCAGCCAAAAAACAGTACATGTAGTTGAAAGCTTTCAGTGTAAATGTGCATGAAGGCTTTTTGTTTTAAAAAGAAATATTTGCAGGTAAGTTAATGTCACTCACTGGTACCCCTTTCATTAAAAAAAAAAGTTAATTTAATCATATCCAGGAACTTGAAATAAAAAATGGGAAATTTGTTCTAAGTTCAACTGGAAAATCCTAAAACCAACATAAATTTGGGTCTGAAAAAAGACAAGAAGAGGGGAAAATGGGGTTAAAAATGGCTTTAGACTGAATTGAAAAAATAATCACATCTAAAAGAGGCCTGGTAATAAGCACAGAGTTTGAGAAAAATATTTAATCAGTAGAGGACAGGTGGAGCAGCATAGTGAGGAAATGCAGCTTGATTAAGCAAGCTGAGATAGATTTACTGAGAAAATTCAAGCCAAAAACCCAAGAGATTCTTCAGCTACATAACTTAAAAGAGAACAAGGAAGGAAGCGAGATACTTACTCACTAAAGTGAAATAGAACTCAATGGTTATCTAGTCATGACCCCAAGAAAGAGATGGCTGCCATTGTCTTTGCAAAAGGACAGTAGTGCTCCTCCAAGGGAAAGGAGGAAGATGTTTGACAGTGGCAGTGAATTGCAAAAAATAAAAGTGCCTATGCTGTCTCGTGACTCTCTTTGTCGTCTCTTCAGAAGCACTGTACACAAAATCCTTAGTCTCTGCATAAACAAATAAACTTGTGTTATCTTGAATGCTAAATTAATAAAACTTAGTTGATCTTTCTGCTCATTTGTTTACAGTGTGACTTCTGGATTGTGAGACGTTTGGGCTGTTAGTGCAGTGTTAGATCAGAAGAGTAAATAGGACCCTGAAAAGTTCTGCTACAGATATGAAAGACCATTACAAGTTACTGACATTTCCCTTCCTGGAGTGTTATTATAAAAGGGATTATGTCAAACTGAAGCACATATGGGAACTCTGGACAATGATAAGGATTATGAGGTATTGTCAAGGATAATTAGGAATTTGTAGAGCCCCTCAAAATAAAGTAATTGTCTTTGTTCCACACAGCCAAAAACGAGATAAGAAAGAGGTGTCTTATGCATGAAAATGTGCTAGCAATCTAGACCCCAAACTGCTCTCAGAAGCATCTTGGAAAAGCCTCATTATATTGCTTTTACTCTTTGGTTGCATCCACTGCAGTTGTTGAATTGAAATAAGATTGTTCTGAGGCTCGTAGACTACTTTATTTTCCTCGCTATGTATGATTTTGTATGTGTTGAAAAATAGTAAACTTTAAAGCGGTTTTTCAGTGGGAGATAACTTTTCTTTTTTTTCCTTTCAGTCTGGCTCATAACCCAGGGAGTTCTTTGTAGAGCTAGGGGGCTGTTGCAGAAACTATTTCAGCGCAAATAGATTTGATCCCATAGGAGAACTTCAAAAGAAGATAATGTTACTGATGACTGAAATTTAGATGCCGTAATTAAAACAAATGCTATAAAAATGAAATCTCTATGTTCAGTCAGTCTCTAAGCATTTTCCAAATTCCTTAGGTTTAGAGAAGTCGAAAGTTTCTGGGCCGGTGATTGCAAGACGCCCTTCTCAAGACATATATTCTCTTTTGAGATACTAGCCTTTTTCTGCTTGTTGGTGACAGAATTGTTAGCTGCTATAAGCTTAGTTTATTCTTTTAATGCAAGGGTGAGGACTCCTTTTGCAAGCTCTTTTCTAATCCTTTTAGTGTTTCCTCACTGCAGTGCTTCATAATCTGGTTCTCTAGATCCCATTGTGGGCACCATGCTAGGTTTCTGGGGCTAGTAAAAATTTTTGTCATCTTTGTCATATGCATGGCTAGTTGTGCTAACTTTCTCTAAACTGAACTTTCCATTGGATGATTATCTCTTAAGTTGGGGTTGGGACAAGTATTTTTGTTCAAAAAGAGGTAAATCACTATTTTCTATGCTGCTTTAATAAAAGGAAAGGGAACAATCAATGTTGAATGATGAATCAAAGACAGCTTTCATGATGGGGAATTGTATTACAGTATGAAGAAAATATTCCTGAAATATTCCTAAAAATATTAAGAATTTCCACATATGATAGTTAAAAAAATTGGGTCCTCTGTTAAACATCTCTGTCTTCCTGTAACTTCAAGAAAAGTTATAAATAGGAGAAATGATACAAACTTCATTGGAAAGCAGTCTTCTATTCATCAGCTACAGCCAGCCATTTTGGAAAAATATCCTTATAGCTGTTTTCTAATTGCTAAAGTCTCAAGGGAGTTAGCTTCTCTTTTCTGTATCTAAACTTTGTCAGCCTCAGAAATTTCCTTTAGTTTACAAGAAGGTAAACTTTAGTACCATTATAGTTCCCTGCTGCTGGTGCTAGGTGGTTCACTGTTTGGCTGAATATATGTCTTAAGTGTTTGAAAACTGGCTTACCCTCAGTGAATTTGTAACCTGTTATAAACATACTTTACCATGAAAGAAAATTGGCAAGTAGAAAATTGAGAGTATATAACACATAATCCAAAATTGATCTTCAATTTATATTTACATGGTCTAAAAGATATGATTTAATTTCTCAAAAGCTTGGCAGACAATTTAAATCTCTTGTTACTTTCTATCTATCACAATGGTAGTATGATCACATATTGAGTATGTTCACATTTCCAATAGAGCTAAAGCATAACCAGTACTGTAGAACTATGTGCAAACACCTTTGTGTACGAAGATTGGTGAGTCAGTAAAGGTGCTGTGTTACTTTAATAGCTAGTGTTGGTCTTTTAATAAAAGGAATGGGAAAGCAAAAGTGAGGCACATACAGTTAGAACATGTTTAATATCAGTGGAGCAGACAAGTCTGCCAAAACTTTGGAGGGGATTTAAAAAAAGCCAACTTGCTATGCATTGAAAGTGTCAAGGGTTGTGATAATCGCATAACAAACCAGTAACTGAATATTTACTTGCTGCTTCAGGGCCATATTTCATTACAGATTCTTCTTGGTGGTTCTTAATACTGGTGGTTAAATGCAAGTACGGAATTTCATTTGCAGCCTGTAGATGACAACGCATGGGATTTACCTGCTGCTTGCTGGTTGCATTTGTAAAATTGCTGTAGATTTGTCTCTGTTATCGGTGAAGATAATTTGTAGAGTGGAGTTGTCTGAGAAGCAATATGCTACTCCCAGTATGTCTGCACATAATGCAAAAAGATTAAATGTGCTGGTTAACAGTAAAGGAATGTAAATGGATAAAGATGGTCAGAGAAGCAGAGCATATAGGACGTGAGTCAGTGGGTATGTCTCATGAGAGATCTGGCCTGTCCTATGAACTCTGGGCATGCTTACATTACAGTAAAGTTACGCCTACATATTCCTCACCTGGTGAGTATTTATGGTGCAATACAGTACTGCGTAAATGTGTCATCAAGATCTGAAAGCAATACAGTCCCACAAGCTTGGCCATGCTGCTTCTGAATTCAAGGCAGCTTGCTCAGCCCAGCATATTGGGAAACAGAAGTACTAGGAAATAAAGGTGTAAGAGTAACTTGTTATGGTGGTGTATATTGGGGGGTCTTTTAACGAGTTTTGCTGAATATAAACTGCTGATTGCCTAGTTACTGGATAAGGCTTATCTTGTGAGTTAGATGCCCTTAGCATTGTTTCTTGCTAAATATCTAATGTACATGACAGCCTACTGCAAACGTTAAAATAATTATAATAAAGTACCTGATGCATTTGCTAGCTAATAAATGCTGCTTTTGTATATCTGCTTTCTGAATTAAAATGAGTAATGTAAAAATAAGATTTTAATTTCTAGAAAGATTATGCTTGACAAAATGTAGTTTGTCTTTACAGGATTATGTTGGTGAAACTCCTATTCATAAAGCAGCACGGTCTGGTAGTATGGATTCCATAAGTGCCCTTGTGGCTCATGGTGCGCAAATAGAGTAAGTGAGGTATTTTTTCTTGTTGTTGATTGTTTTCTGTTTAGCTAACTAACTTAGACCAGTAAACACAAATACTAATGTCAGAAAGAAAAGTCAAAACAGTGGACACCTGATTAAAAGATAGCTAGACATGTTCAACTGTAATGAAGCCCAAGATGTTTTGCATGTCTAGTAATACTATTTTACTTAGGTGATGACCAGTGTACTACATTAGTATTGCATTTATATCTGATACATTAAAATATTTATCACGTTGCTGTCAGATGACCCCAAATTGTGCACTTTATCTAGTGTGTAGTTGTTTTTTACAACAAATTTACACATTGCACTGGTGAATAAATATAGAAAACAATGCCGAAGCAACATTATATGCAAAATAGCATCTCACACACTCTTCGCAGTTAGTTTAATACTGTTTGTTAGTATATTGTGTATTTGCCCTGTTAACTTTTTTCTTTGAAGGTTTATGTACTGCAAAAACATTCAGAAAATCTCACAAACTTTTGCAACTTACAGCATGGACAAAATGGATGCAGTTTTCACCTAGAAATGTTGAGTATAAGCTCTATGGCTTATAATAATGTAAATACTTTAGCAATTTGTTTTAATTAGAACTAGCCTTATTATTTTAAATGGTAACTAGTTACTGTATTTTAACCTGCAATATGACACTTTTAAGTTGTAAGTGAAATAAGAATCATGTAGTTAATTTCTTGTTTTACCCTTTGGTTTCCATCTTACTGTTTTTTCTAACGCTGCCCTGATAAATCTACCATAAAATACAACTCTTTCAATGGTATCATATTCAGGAAATATAGTACTTTTTAAGTTAATTGTAATGAACAAAATGCTTTATATGAAGAGATTGCTTCATAGAACAATGGCATTGAAATAACGCAGCTGTCAGTTACTGATGTTCATGAAATCAGTCTTAAATTTGTAAATTCCCTTTTTGCACTCACTTTCAGATAACGTTAAAATAAACTTGGATTTAAATTTACTGTGGAATTGAGCCAACCTTAATTATCATCATCAATTAGTATGTAATCTTGTGATTTTTACAAAGTATCCAATCAAAAGAGAAATTGTGGAACTGCATAAACAATGTGGAATGCGTAAGTTAAGAGTCTGATGTAAATAAGAGGATGTATTACATTCATAGGACTTTCAGAATAAGTAGCTGAGTGACTGAGGTTCGAGATGTGGCTGCAACTTTAACTTACAGAACAACAATTTTGATTTTAAAACACTGTATTTGCAAGCCATAAGCAAAACATATCTGTAAAATTTGGAGAGTGATATCTGCCTTTGACCAAAGCGATTTGCAGCAGAAGTAGCGTAGGTTTATAGCAGTTTTAGTGAACAGGAAATAATTTGAATTCTCAGTTTTCTAACTTTGAATTCCATCTGGTTTTAGTAGGATAGACTTGACGCAAATTCTGTAGGTAGTTGGATACCAGATCCTATCCAGGCAATGGTAAAATCAGGAATGCAAACACAGTAGGCTGGTGGAGCAACCCTTGTTTGGTCATTTAGAGGATTAGGACTTGGCCCTGTCACCTGAAAGCGCTAGCTATTGACTGATAGGAGCAAAGATTATTTTTTTTTCCATAGAATCTAGTTCCTAGGCTCAGTATGTTAAATTAGGCTAATTCCATGTATATACTTTTGACATTGATCAATTTTGGGTTATCTGAGTTTGAAAACTGGCCCCGTATCTCTAACCGTTACGTTGATTTCCTGATTTTTGTAACCTCTTGAAAATGTAGATGCTTTGAAAGTCCTGACTCCTTTATTTTATGGCTTCAGTTAGAAGAAAAGGAGTGGGATTTTATCAGTATATTTGGGTTCTAATTTATATATATTAACTGAAATGGTAATTGACTATATGGGACCAAGGGAAGAATTTATTAAATACAGAACTGAGCACTAACTGTAACTAAAGTGCTGATCTTTACTGATGGTGAATATGGCCTTTTTATGGGGATTAGATCTTCTGATCCATTTTTTTCTTTATTTCTTCATATAGTTACAGTATCAAAATCTATTTACGTGAAGATGGAGAGAATATACCTTATAACTGCAAATAGTCAAATATGCTGCTTATACGTGATACTTCTAGTATAAACAATTATTGTACCATCCCTAGTTTTTTATCGAAAGTAGAACAGGGATATTAAGATTTCATTATTACACAAATACTAGTAACCAGTAGTGTAATATTGCAAGATAAGTGTTTTTTATTAATGAGTGATTATTGAAATACTGGTGTTAAAATGAAGTAACTTGGACTAGTGTAATCTTTTATGTATTTATTGTATTTCTACTTGATTCACTCCTTTGGTTATACTGGAAGCCAAAGAATAGTTACAATAGTCCAGTAAGGATGAAAGTAAGAATTTTAGTTTGAATAAAATTGCCTCGCTTGAATTGTTCTAGTTTACTTCAGGCTTGTTAGTCTATTGCTTTTAAAGAGAAATAATAGTATGTTGCAGTCTCTAAATTTCATTAAGTTGTTGCATTGTTTTCCTAATTGATGAGAGAGAATTTGGGTCTCTATTCCTTTGTAAATTTCTAATAATAATTTAAAAAATAATAATTGTACCCTAGTGAAAATATTTTGATTTTTTTTGTGGTATTTACCTTCTCATTTTAGCTGAAGCATATTCTGTGCACAGTATGTCCTACAGCCATAAAAATGGTTGCTCCACTAACTATGGTATTCATGGACCCTTGAAGAGGGGGAAGCAGGTGGTCACAATGTCCTCATATGAGTGAAAAGGTTTGCTGTGTAACTGACTTTTTAATGTGGATAGTACCTTTTAAAGTATCCATAGTAACTGCTGGATTTTCATTAAAAAGCATAATTATGCAATTTATGTCTGCTTAATTGTGTATTATTTATCATGGTGACACACAAGTGTCCACAGCTCTTTATGGAGGAAAAGCCTTCTTGGTGCCATGTTTTGTTTTGCTCTTTTACACTAATTGTTGAAATGCTGGGTGTTAATATAGTTACATGGATTGCATCACAGCATATATAAAATTCAGCTATAAACACAAGACACCACTGAATCAAAAATACAGTAAGCAGATGCAGCTGTTAATTATACGCATTTGAACTTTCTTCTTCTGTTTCACGTCCATTTTCATGCAGTTCACTTGTGCATTGTGTTCACTTATTTCTGAATAAAAATTATTCTGCAACTGTCGTTTGAACAGTTGTGTATTCCTTAGTGTCTTGATTTAGAGCTAGGAGAGAAATTTCACTGTATTATCCTGGGATAGAAAGAGATGTAAGGGACAAGAGGTGTGGGATAGGATGTGGCGTGGTGTGCATCCATCCAGTTAAACACAAGTACTTGCTTCTACTTTTTGTTGGTCAAGATACTTGAATAGTAGCAGAGGAAAGTTTTTGTTATTGGCCTGCCAGAAATCTTAAAGTTTTGGGGAAAATGGATTTGCATACCGTGATGGGATGATGCAAGACCTCGAAGAGATACTTTCTTTTCTGGTTTCTTATATTCTCGTCTCCAGGTTTGGGGAGAATAACTGACGTGCTAGGATAAATGTACCAGTACATCTCTTTCTACCAGATGACATATTCATATCCTGATGTTGATCTAGTTTAGCCATACACTTCAGCCACTTTCTCATTAAAGCTGTCTTGCTTTTAATGTGTAAATTCACTCCTTCTGTAATGCCAGAAACATCCCATATCTGGTCTTTAGTTTTTCAGCAAAAACTTTATTCTTGTTCTTTGGCAGTGGCTTAATTTTGATTCTTCTTTGCAAATTCATGTGTTATGAATTGTAGTGTGGTGTTTAAAAAAAGCATCATTAATTTCTTTTTTTCTTTTTCGCAACTGCTCTCCATTTTCCATAACAGAAATATGTCAAGTGTGAGGTTTTTTTAGTGCCATTGGATTAGCCCTCTGTGAAATTCTTGTAGTACATTTCTGTTGGAAGTCTGTTTCGCATTCTAATTATCGCTCCTGTGGTATCTCAGCTTTTGTTCTTCTCATTTATACTTTTGAGACTTCTTGACTTCCGGAAATTCAGTCACCTTTAGTGAAGAGACAGAACAAGAGTGATGTGTAGGTTTCATGATGATAATACAGAAATCAGCCCTTCTTCTGCGTCTTAAACCCTTCGATCATTTTCAGTCTGGAGGGGAACCTTGCATGGCCTGTTCTCTTGAAGAGTCTCAGGGGTCAGAGACCTCCATTAATTTTTTTGATTTCTTCCTGGTTTCTTAAAATCTTAGCAGATGCTTACAGGTCTTTTTAACACTTGCTTGTTTTCTTACCTAGCTAATTTAACTACCAAGCTTCTAGTATTGAGCTGCAGACCATTTCTGGTATTAACGTGCTTGTGAAGTGCCATTACTATTTCATCTTTTTACTTCAGAACCTGTACTGCTACATTGATTCAGTGTAGAAGAATCAACACCCTGCTTTCTTATTAACCTCATCTTGAGAATAGTGCTTCAGGTTCTTGTTAATTATTTGTTTAGGAATAGGATTTAGTTACTTTTTCAACTGTGTGGTTCCTACCTGTTAATTAGTATATTAATAATCTGTTGGATATTTTTCAAACTTTAACCACTTAATACACGATTCTTTTTGCAAATCTCATTGTGTGCTCTCCAGATCACAGTTAAACTGCTGGATTAGCTACTGTTGTTGCATTATTAGACAGTGTAGTATTAATGAGGAAAAAATGTGGCTATTCTTCTTTCATTGTATATAACAAATGTTTTAAGGGCTGCTGCTGTAGTGTTCTTCTAGTGACCGTTCTGCAATGTGGAGGTGACAGGTGTTGGAATTCATTTTACCTTTCCTGCCTTATGTAGATTCTTACGGAAGGGTGAAGTGGTTTGTACATTTCAGTGGTGAAACTCTTAATTCTTCTGCAAAATAATTACAAGTAAAGCTTGCTAACTTCTCCCATGTTTGTTTTCACGCTAGATTGCCATCATTGTAGAAGAACTTAACATGGTTTGTAGGAGACTGTGACCATGAAGGCAGGCAGTAATTTGGATTTAGTCTCAAGGGAAGATTTGAAAATACCGAAGCAGGGCATATAAATGGCAAATCAAAAAGTGGAAGAGAGAGGCTCAGTCTCACAGTAAATCAGGATGGAAAAGGGTAGTTTTCAGTTACAATTGTTCTGAATAATTGCAGGAAGCTGAGGCACACTCTTACAACTGAGTTCCTATTCAGTTTTAGTGGATTATTCTTAGTGGGGATGGAATAACAGCAGCGGTTATTGACACCACTTCAGAAGTAGAGAAGAATGTGAGGGGGTGTACTTTTTATGACTAAAGTTAAATCTTTCATTAAAGCTATGGTATTTTATGACCTTTCTGGAACATAAAGGAAGTTTGCAGGATATGGGTCAGCTTGATACAGGATCTTATTCATTAGTGGCAAGCCTTTGTGATTTATAGCACTAGTTTCCTAGCTTTTCTTCAGTCCCAACGAGCTGGATAAAGAACATGGAAGTGTTACCAAAACTTCTATATGAGGATAGCTCAGATTTCTGACAGGAATGTTTGGGGTTTTTGTTGTGAGTGATCTGCCTTCACATGTGATACTGTACTGATGTTCACTGTGCAGCTTCTTTTCAGATAGGTTACTTTTTTCTGTAAGATAAGCTATTACTGGCAACAGAAACCTGAGTGTAGTTAAGTCAGGTGGAAAAATGGAAGTGTGATAAAGTGGAACTTGGCCAGAGCAGAAGTTAGATACGGTGGAAGAAGCAAGGGTGCAGTATGTTCCCAATTACAAGAGTCTGATTAGTTGTGATGGTTAGCCCAGACATTGATGGTGGTGATGATCTGCACAGGTGCTGTGCTTGATCTGCTGATACTTTTTGATGGCACATGGTATGGCAGAATTGTTAATTGCAGTGCATTTGCTCTAAGTTCAATTGTGTTGATTTGAATTTCGTTTGCTATTCTAGTTTGTGTGTCTTCACTCAAGTTGATCATAGTTCAACTAGTTAGTACCTTTGAACCTGGACGAAAAACAGTAGGCAGTTGTGGCATGGCCCAGAGCCTGGAAAACAAATCATATGAAGAGCGGTTGAAGAAGCTGGGACTCTTTAGTATGAGGAAGAGGAGGCTGAGGGGAGACCTCATCACTCTCTACAACTACT
>JAOXJM010000001.1:148130880-148146028 GCA_026413425.1 Tringa solitaria
TTTACAGTAATGGCTTTTATATTCTTTGCTCATGGACTAAGCTGAGGTAGCTGCTTCATTTTCTAACCTTGGCAGTGTTTGTGGCAGACCATACACTGCAGATCTAGTAATAAGTGTCTTCCCAGGTCCTTGTAACTGCTCTAACAGGGTAGTTTCACTCCAAACCCAGATCAGTGCTTTTAAAGGATGGTCTAGTAGACGTCCTAGCTTTTTAATTCATTCAAGTACTCCACTTGAGGGTTTCCAGAAGGACTGTATAAGAGCGTATTTTTCTGTTATGCGCTCAGAATACTCACAGTGATGGCAGTAATTCTACATGATTTGGAAAAACGTAAAACTGTTCCAGTCTGGTAAAACTCTGTGATACCTGTTACGAGCATTTTCTTTTTTACTTCGTGCATGTAGCTAATTGAGTTAGCTTTTCTTGGAATACTTGCATTTTATTATAATGAGCTAGTATAGCATGACTAGCTCTTGCTGCCTTTTGTCTTCCCAGAGACAGATTTTTTTTTTTCCCTAATTTTTGAGAAAGTGAGTCTTTAAGAGGTTCTGTTAATTTTGTCGGCTTCTTCTTTTCTCTTTCCCAGTAATATTGGAATGCAAGCCAGTTTAACTGAAATTGGAAAGGATTTGAAAGTCCCAGAGTATTCAAGTTTCGATTAAATTAATGGAAGTTGACAACTGGATATAGAAAAGATACTCAAATCAGTGTTCCCACTGAGACAGAGCAGTGTGTTAACAGTTATGTTCTTTTCCATAGCAATTGGCCTACCAGTTTATAGGGTCGTCCAGATCCTGTAATCTTTTATTTGATTGGACTTTTTTTATCTCTCATTTTCATTAGTAACTTCTGAAGACAGGAAGTTCTTGAAATTGATAGGCTAAATTCAGATTCAGATTTTTGAGAGAGACAATTCTAAACTCTCAGAAGCAAGAATGTTACAGCAAATGTGCTTGAGTCCTTTGAAAACCTGTGCCGTGCTTCCAGAATATTCCTGTGGAACAAGTGCATTTTTGTCTACCTGTTAAGAGTAAGCTGTTCAGGAAGAGATGGGAAGGGGACAGGTCTAAAAATATCAAAGGTCATTACATTTTAAACTCTGACAAACACAAACTTAAAGTTAATTTATTTTGTTTCTGGAAAGTGTGACTTTTCTTTCGCAGAGTTTGGTCATGTAGGCTTACACACGTTTCCAAATTCCTTATATCGACATTCTTTCAGAAATGGTGACTTGCAGTTCTTTTTTTTTTTTTGTTTATTAAAGTACCGTTATTGTTCAATAACATTTGCTAAGTAACAGAATTACTTGCTGCTTGAAGTTTTATTAACTTAGGTGGTCAGTCAACACCATATTGTTTTGGTCATTTTTATCTTTGCGTAACTTAAATTTGCTTTTGCTTAGATTTCCTTTACTGTGCTTTCGGGGCTCACAAATTTAAAACAGATTTGAGAAAACAGCTATTCTTTGGACCAAAATGGATATGTCGAAATTTGTTTCTTAAGTTGTAGTTGCGTTGCATTACACCCATAATAAAAGAGCATTCAGTGTTGGTTTGCAGGGACCTCAGCAGGTCATCTAGTTCAGCATGGGAAAGGATTGATAGTTTTGCAGAATTTCTGAAATTTGCTCTTAAAACGAGGTGGGGAAGAGAACCCTCTGGAGATTCAGCAACCTTTGCGCTCTGAAACTTTCTCCTAATGCCTAATTTGAAATATTCTTTTTTCATGTTAATCTCATTCTTACGCTGTCTGCACTGGATGCACAGAACGGATTATTCTCTTCGCAGCTATCTTTTAGATATTCAAAGCTAATACCTCTACCTTGACGTTTCATTTCTTTTGACTATAACTACGTTTTTCAGTATTCTAAAGTCTTACTTTCTTGATTACTGCTGCTGTTCTATGGAATTTCACTAGTAGCCCAAGTAAATGGTGACTTAAAATGCTGTAGTATTGAATGAAATTACCCTGATCTAGCCTAATGGTTCTTCTGATTCTTTAGTAGTTTGACTTAATCTTCCAAATTTTATGTAATGCAGCAGTATCCATTTATGGAATTAGTCTTGCTGTAATAGTTTCTAAAGATTTTTTTTTTAGCCTCATTTTTATAGTAAATAAGTTTCAATGATCTAGGAAGCAAATCTGGGCCTTGTTCTTTGTTTTCTTCTCATGATCTGGAGCGAATTGTTTTCTACCTCATATGAGTTTCAACAGAATCAGGCCTATTAATCTTCTGAATTCTTACTCTGCTGCTGGTGTGTTTCTAGATTTTTAAGTAATGAATTTGTCTAAACTATTGAAGCCAAGAAACAAAAATTCAATTTTCTGACTGATTACATCTGTCTGGAAAGGTGGAAAAAACTTAGGAAAGATTTATTGGCATCTTTTTCTTCACAATGTAGTTTTGTCATTTCTGGCACTTTTGTCTCCACTTTTATGCGCTTCCTTATGAAGGTAGCCTATATTTCTAAGCACAGACATACTGTATGTTTGTATAAATGCAAGTTATACAGCAGTCTTTCAAATTAAACCTCTACATCTCCTACCTGATTTCATTTATGATGTCCTTGGTGCATTAGAATATTCAAAATCCAGTGCCATTCTCGTGCATGGAAAAGTCTTGGTTCAAATAACAAAGCAAGTCCCAGCACTTATGATGTCACACACCTTGAAATGAGAAACAAACCAGGAAAAAAAAAAGTATAAGCAAAGCATAACTAAGTATAGCATCTTTATCTATCTTTTCCTGTATATGTATCTATATTTTATTGTTAGGCAGAACAGTGATGATGTTGTTACCTTAGAAACCAGAATGCCATGGACAATTGCCAAGTCATGTTAAGTTTGTTTTGAGTATTTGATCTTTTGCTCAAGTTAAAGCAATAGATTGCAGAATAAACTGCAGAAGATGGTAAAATTCAAGGCTTAAATTAGTCTGAAGTTTATGTAAAGATAGATACTTCAGACTGCTTGAGAGTAAAGCATTTTGAGAAGTTTAAATAGGAAGATGGGTTTTTTTTAAGGCACATAGTATATTGATTTTATTTTAAAGTGTATTGTCTCCCAAATTTTGCTTAGAAGCCAGATGTATGTGCAAAAAGTTAAGTTAGTTATAAAACTAAGTTTGATAACTAATTTCTTAATGGAAATTTGCTAAGTGTATGTTTTCTCTCATCACCAACAGATAGATAGTCAGTAAGGGCAGCAGCAGCAGCAAGCTAGCTTGATGAATGAGTGTAATTCAGTTTCTTTGTATTGTACAGCTTGAGAAATGCCAGTGGCCTGACAGCAGCAGACCTTGCACATACCCAGGGCTTCCAAGAATGTGCCCAGTTTCTCTTGAACCTCCAGAACTGTCACCTGAATCGTTTCTATAGCAATGGCACCTTAAATGGGGTCCATCAGAATGCAGGTCCCAATCCATTCAGTGGTGGGACAAGTCGAAAGAGATCCTTTGAAGATACGGAGTCTGCTGGAGTAAAGAAGGCTAGAACGGAAGGTGAGACCCCAGAGGTAAAAGGGATGGGGTGATGCTGTTGCTGAGAGAGGAAAATAAACATTTTAAAACTTTTCAGAGTGGATGTTGAGTATTATTGACAAACTCATGTATATATCTAATTCACATATTAATACAATAAGCAGATGAATACAGTTGTTCTGTGCCACAAGATCCCAATTCTCCCATGCCATCATCTTGGTGTGTTCTGAAATTTCTACTTCCAGAGTGATAAAGTTACCTGATGCCAAGAATAATACGTGGAAGAGTAGGAGCCCAAAGTGGTTTCCACTCCTTCCTCAGTTTCTTCTTCAGGAGAGCCAAATAATGTTGCGTTAGTTCACAAAGATGCCCGGATGTTCACTGGTAATTTTCTACTTCAGGATGCATTCACAATTCAGTTCTTTTCATCCATCTAGCAAACAGTTTTTGAATGCAAAAAGGTTTCTCAAATCAAGAGGGATTATGTCTGTGACATTAAGATAAAATACCTTAAGTTTCCAGGATCATGTTCCAAGGAGAACTCATACCTTACAGGAGGATGCAAGACTAGAATGGATCTTAAGGATTCATTTTCTGCCTTGTGCATTGAGGATACTCCTTCCTCTGCCAAGATTGATGTGATAGTACAACCTCAAGATTTTTTTTGTGGCTCTACAAAGAGACCTTTTTTTATATCTTATGAACACCTTGAGTAATATGATTGAGAATATCCTCTGTTTCCTTTCTGGGGCTCATCCTGTTAGATTCCTACTAAAAATGAAGCATTCTGCACACAAACCTTTTTTCTTTTTCTTGTATCTAGCATCAGGAGAGGGACTTCGTAGGTCTTTACTGAAGACACTTTTCTTTAAAGTTTATATTCTAACAGGTGTGATTTTCAGTGAGACAAATAAAATAGGCTCAAACAGTGCTTAATTAAACATAACAAGAGGGGAATTGAAACCAAAACAATGTTTCAAAATATGTCATGGACAACATAAGTTACATCAACACTGACACTGTAGTAATTGCATTAGTACTTGCCATCCAGACACCATTTCAGCTCTACCAGGATCAGAGGCCTTAGCAGGGTACTCCATAGCCAATCATAAACAGGATGTGTTGCTTCGTTTAGTTGGTCTAAACTATGAATCATTTCATGATGGAGAAGAGTGCCTATGCAGTTAAATGCAAGACTGCTCTTCAGGAATAATGTCCTGAAATAGCTACATAGAATGAGAAAACTTTGTTGGTTATGCAGGTGCCTATAACAGTTATGGAAAGATGTCTTCAGTGCATTCATGTTCTGTTACCAGCAGCTGTTGACCAGCTGCTTGAAGTCAAAGATTCTTATCTTTTGTTTTGAAGACCTTTCTTTCTGAGTGTTCATCATTGGCAATGTCTTTTAGTTTCAGAAAGTGGCTCCAATCTAGCCAATAGGTAGCGTTTCCCCATCCCCATGATCAGTGGAAGTGGCCCTAGACGAGCTATTTTTATTCTATATGTTGTCATGAAATAGGAGTGTCTGCATTATGTTTCAGCATAAACAGTTGGTCCAGTGGATGTGACGTCAAGGAAACAAATAGTACATTTCAGTGAATGAGATCTCCTGAGCAATGACAGAGATACTGGAGAAGCAATCAGACTAGGTGATTTTTGAAATGTTTACCAGTATGATTTTTCAAGACCTTTGCAAACAAAGCCAAAAGCTTTGCTGCATTTGCTTGAAGGTATGTACAGTAATTAAAAGATACATCCCAACTGCGGAAGCTGAAGTTTCTAATCTGACGTGTCTGCCCTCAAAGACCTCAGCATCAGTAATATTTATCGTATCAGTGTAAAAAGTCTGTTGGAGTGAGAATGAGTCAACTGTTCTTGACGTGCTTTGTAAACAACAGAGCTGAGTAATGAGAAGTCATCAGTGCATCATTGTGCTGAGCTAACCTTTTTACAAAACAAACCCGATGTTGTGGTGATAATTTTGCTCTTAGCAAAACCACACTGGTCTGTCGTGTCCGTTAAAGGCTGTTTGCCCAGGAGATCTGTTCAGAGAGAGCGCAGGCAACCTGTATTTGCAGAGAAGAGTTGGGTTTTGATGACCGTACCCCCAAATTAGAACAATCACTGCTTTGGGAAAAAAAAATTACTTCTTGTGACCAGGCACAGTATATGTCCCTTGCAAGAACCTGTAAGGAGTAGAGTTGGAAGTAAATAAATACTCAAACTGTCCTTCACCCTCTGTCCTGGAATAGCTAAACCTCAAATCAGGACAACTGGATAGTGGGTGGGGGTTACCTAACATCTAATTTTGTTTGTATGCATGCATGTTTATATGCATGCGCATTTATCTGCTATCAGGTGCATAGTATTAAAAAAGAAATCCCTTCAGCCTAAAAATTAAACAACACTGATACCTGATCTGCTGTGCTACAAACTAATTACTCTCTCAAAATGAATTCCAAAGGCTGAAGCTAAACTTAAATCAGTGGCCACTCTCAGAATGTTGGTCAAATAGGTTTTAATTTTGACTTGGAAGCATAAGCTAGATTTTATGTTCATTCTTCTGAAATCTATTACAAAAATTTCCCCCCTGCTTCTCAGGCTGGTTGGTAGAAGGTGGTGCACAGGGTCAATTAAAGATGATGCACATCAGGCCAAGTAGTCACACAGCTGTGTGGGTGGCAGTCATCATCCTGGTCCCTCTGGGTCATGGCCCTGGGCAGGTCAGCTTTTGTGCTGTGCTGTACACAACCGGTGACTGACGGTATCAGTATCACGAGCCTGAGCACATTTAGGTGTTTTTAGTTATTCTTTGAGAGGTGGGGATGGAGGCGTTGCCAGGTGTACCCTTGGGTTGGCCAGCATCAAACTGCACTTCCATATTCCTCTAGGCAACTAGAAAAAATGCCTTTCCCTTCCTGGTTTTGGCCCTGAAACACTTTAGCAATTGCTTAAGATTCTTTGAAAACGAGTAGTTTACAAAAATTTCTTTTGTGCCCGAGGTAATGAGAGCTGACTTATAGTCTACTAAAGTAGCCCTTAATAACGTATTGTGTGCAACGTATATAGAAAGTGTGTTAATGCCAGCGTGAGAGCAGTGCTTTGGGTAGTAGGTATAAGAGGTAGGGAAGTCAAGCCCATCTCATTTATTAAAGCATTTTCCACAAAAGTAACCACTTGCCGGCTTTCCTTGGAAGGCACATCTGTTTGTTCAGCTCTTGGAGGGATCCCTGGAGCAGTCTGATGTGAATGGGTGAGTGTGTTACTGGGAACCGGCCCCTGGGAGTGGAAGAGGGAGCAGTCCAGACTGACAGCAGGCAAATGTGGGGCAGAGACTGCTTTTTATTGGTTGGGCACACTAGCAGTACAGCCTAAATACAAGTAACTTACATTGCTCTTCATTTAATCTGTTAGTACATCAGACTAATAGGTGATATGTAGGTGCAAAGTCTGATAGGTACACTGGTAATTCTTCATTTTGAGGGATTAGAAGGGATGCACAAGTACTCAGCGTTTACTTACTCTGCACTTAGAATCTCAGACACGTCGAAAGCTTTCAGACATGAAAAAATTACATTTCTTCATAAAAAGCTTTTGCTTTAATAATCAAAGTACTCATCTGTTTGTTGGCTAAGTTTTCACATGTTCACCAGTGACTAAACGTGGCCTTTTTTTTTTATCAGCTTACAGCTTTGATGGCTTAATACCAATGATGAATGGAGGAGTTGAGGATGATGGTGACAATATGCACGTTGATAGAGAGTTTGCCGTTGTATCAGGTGGGAGTGGACAGTTTCCTGTTAACTACAACAACATTCAAATGGTTGAAGACACCAAACAACAGGAGAGTACTTCTGTTGGACCAAAAGAAATTGAAATATACACTGTTTCTGCAATGCAAACTCCTTGTCGTTGCAAGAATCAATATGCATTTTATTTTTAATTTAAGTATAAAACTTAGTCTTTTATTTTTGCACATTGTTGTCTAAAGTCTTGAAAACTATTGTATTGCTGTAATACCCATTATATTGGGGGTTTACTAGGTATCTAAAATTAGCTGTTTCATGCGATATATTGTAATGGTGAAAGAGAAGGTATATTAGTGGTTTATTACTATTTCAGATAGAAATCCACAATGGCTGTTTTACTTTTAACCTGAGGCTTGTATTACGCTGTGCCTTGCTTTTAGTTGCTATAATTTCAGGTTAAGGGAAATTCTGATATAATTTAAATTATTTGTTTCATTTCCATTAAATAGATTTAATTGCTAATAAAAAGACTTGCTAGGGAAACATATCCTAGTGTCTTTATAGCTTTGTACATTATGTATGTTACAACTAAACTACATTCAAAATAGTTGAACAAATACTATAAAGAGTAGTCTAGACATATACCACGTGTTCAGAATTTGTTCAGACACGGTGATACAAGTGCAGGATCCTGCTCTGGGTTTTTAATGTAAATAAAAGACTGGACGTCACAGGTCTTAAACTAGTATTTGAAGCTACATATCTTGAAAAACAGTTTTTGTGTTTTGTACCAATCTTCATGAAACAGTCAGAATGTTACTAGTATTAGTGAATATTAATGCTCTACGTTTTTTAAGGGCTGCTTAATCAAGGTACTTTTGTTAACCCCAGGTTGTGGATAGAGTTTCGATTAAAACTCTTGGGTCAGCTTTTTCCATGTGCTTTGTAAGTAAAGGCATGGAGTTACTATGATTGTGCATTATTACATTCAGAAATTAAATTTTTTACTTTAATTTGTTCTGTGATAAATATGTTTATGCTTTGTACCACAGATCAGATTCACCAAAGGGAATGATGATAAATAGATATTTTAATATATTAGGAATAAATATATATACATATATATATATATATATATATAATCAGTACTTGAAAAGTAGACTATGATATATTCCAGTGATAATTACTAAGTGTTCTTATTTATGGAAAAATGATTGTCTTTCATAAATGTATTCTATTACTATAGGTGCTAATTCTTAACAAATAATAAGATTCTATAATTATCACTAGAAGTATTCATTACCTACTTTTGCATATGAACTAACAGTAGTGCCATTTTTATTAAATTTGATTTGGCAAAGCCAGCCTAAAAGGATTTATTTTTAACCAGTTAAAATTCTGCACTTTTCAGTTAATAAACACTATATGAAATTCCTTCTGCGCGTGTTCATCACTGAAATACTAGCTTTGATGTCGTGATGGGTTTGGGGCTTTTTTTTTCCACTTCCAATAAGAATTTGTAGTTAGTGAGTTCAGCTGATGTGGTTATTTTAACTCATGTAGGGACTAAACAGGAAACTGCAGTTAGTAACATACAGTGAGTTACAAATCAAACACGTTTCTTGGCATTATGTTTTGCTGTGTGTGAAGTATCAGTATCGTAATCCGTATTTCGAATAATATCCACGCGATGGACTAATAAGAGAACCAAAAGTTCAGATTCTTCCTTGTCAAACAGTGATACTCATTATGTGTCACTTAAACAGGAACCCAATGGTTTATAAATGTGTGAAGTTATCAACAGACTTACCCGCTTGGATTGGAAATACACAGTAAATGCAATCCTGTTTTGCACATACGTTTACGCATTCATGTATACATAAACATATGTGCACATATCCAAGGATAATAACGGAATGTAAAACCTTTAAATGTCACCATATAGGTCTGTACTTTCTACATTTGCCTTGCTCATCTTTACCAATATAGATGTACGTTTTAGATGCCCTTTACCAGTAGGCATTTTTAAGGCACAATATATCACCCAATTTTTGTGCTAGTACTTTGAGTACCACTGCAAAAACATATGTTTCAGACATACTGATGAAATCTGTTTATGGAAGTAAAAACTATTGTACTAATTACTAAATTCAAAGGAGAAAACGCTTTAAAACTTGTCAGTAGTTTTTGCATGCACATTTTTAGAATTTTGTTTCCTCCTACTCATCTTTTTTAGTCTTCTGTGCACTCTGCTGTTGCTATTGTATAGCATTTTGCATGTGGATTGTACAGATGTCATTATAACCTTACCATTAAATACAAACCTGCCTAATATGTTGTTTAGCCAGCTGCTAGATAAATTGAAGTACTTTCTGAATAAAGGAACTTTGAAGCATTTTATATTAGCACCCGAACATAACATTTCTTTATTTGATGTATTTCAGTGTGTACTGTACTGTGAGAGGTAACACTAATAAGGAAAAAAAGTAGCCACAGATAATTTACAGCTGAAAAATAAAAAAAACCAACCCTTGGCTCTCTCACAGAGACTCGGTTCTTGTATATACATAATATTTCATCCCAAGAGGGCATTACAGTTAAGGTGGAAAGATGCCTTTTATTTTGCCTTTCAAAACACTGCACAGAATGTTGTCTGCTACACTTATTTCATACAGTTAAATGAAAAAATTCTGAGAAGTTCACATTATCTTTGCAAAGATTAATATAAGCATATCTACGCATTAAATGTAGATAGATAGTTGCATTTTCAACATAATCCATGCTGTGAGCTTACTGGTCAGCTCTCATTACTTCGAACTATCTATATTGTTATAAATAAAGAAAGGGTAGATTTATTTTCAAAGCTGTGTACGGAAACATTTTTTAAATAAGTGGAGTATAGTGGAGACATTTTGATGTATTTCAATTTATTCTTAATTGTTGGTGACAGGTGTATTTCTTAATGCAGATATGAATAGCAGTAGCTCCATATTGAATGCACTGACAAATGGATGTGCCATCAATGGACATTTGGATTTCGCCGCCGCACAACAGCTCAGTGGGATGGATGCCAGGCGTGAGGAATGTTTAACATTAACACCTAACGGGATAATTCCTGGGATAACTTCTCCCAGTAGGCATCGCATTCACACCAGTAACGGCACCGAGGAACCGGAGAAAGCCATGAATAATTCCACCGACATGTGTGGGTCTCTACATCTGAATGGAAGCCCCAGTAGCTGCATTTCTAACCGGCCCTCGTGGGTGGAAGACCCTGGAGATACTTTGCACTATGGACACTACCATGGTTTTGGGGATACTGCCGAAAGCATCCCCGAACTTAGTAGTGTTGTTGAGCATTCCAATTCTGTCAAGGTTGAACAGAGCTACGAAAATACCGTCCTAGGCACAATGTATTTATATCACGGTTCCTAGATGAATGACCTTTGTATCAAACGCATATTGAAGTTGCTACCAAATGAATCTGGGGGGGGACACACAATATCCTTCCATAGCATTAAATTTGAAGATTGCGACTTATTGCTATTTTTACACTTTGTTTATATGAAAAGTAAACCTTTAATTTGACAGCCTTATACAATAGTTGTAGTCTGTTGCATGTATGGGGCTTATTTAGTGATAAAATAGGTGCTGTTACGATGGAATGTTTATTATGTTCATTTTTTTATTATGGAATGTTCTGGTTTTGTATTTTTTTATTTCTAAGCTTGTGAACACTATCTTTCCCTTTTTAGAGCTGTTTTCCCTTTTATTAAAACAATGTTTAACTGAATTTTGTGAAGAAAATGTTACGTATGTGCATCACTTAGAAGTAAAGGTTGTTTTTTTTTTCTTTTCCATATCTTCTGCTGAAGCTATGGTAGCAATATCAACGCCAGCTATCACTATGCAAGGTTGAAAAGTGGCAATCTTCTGGAGCTTCTCTGACTTTATAGTTTGTCCGTTGGTTTGGTATAAGTAGCTGCTCCCCTTTCGGTTTTTTTTGAACGAGTTGTTTGAAAGCGCGGAGATGGCGTTGGAAGAAGTTAACGCTTTCACTTTCCGTAGCGTAGAAGTGCTTTTTGTTGTTAGTGGGCTCTTTGCGTTCTGGAGTGGGGCAAGTGGGCTGCCTGCCTTCGGCCACGGTCGGGTTGGGCGTGTGCCCCAGGTGAGCTCTGAATTTGTGGCGGTTTCCTTTGGCTTCTCTCCTTTGATAAGTACGCTTGATATTTTACCATAGCTCACAGCCCCGGGGCATGTTGGCACTGTTCTGCTTTGTACGCCGTTTAAAATTGCTGTTACTCGTTAATAGGATTTGCCAAGTCAAAATATTTTGAGTTTGACTGTCTTGGATATACATTTATTGTCCTTTTTTTAAACATAGGCTTCGGAAATGTAATGTTGTGTACTCTTTGGGCTATGCTCACGGAAAATACATTGTATTTAAAGCTTAATACACAAAATTCATACAAGTGCACTATATGAGCACTAATAATATAAGTTGCTGCTTTGTGTTATGGTAAGTGAAGAGTGGGGAAAATATGGTAAACGAGATAAGCCCTCTGAACTGTGTTGGGTTTTTTGTTCTTGTTTTGTTTAAAAAGGGACCTTTACAAATTGGAATTTAATAAAAATAAACATATTACATTGTACCTGAATATTTTGTTTAGACATATTTTTACTGGCAATTTGCGTGAGTCTTTTATAGTTCTTAAATCACATTTCTCCATAATCTTTCTCAGTACAGTGTGGGGTTTCTTGATTTTGTCGGTATGTTGGAAGCAAATATGAGGAGCCCAGTAAGTTGTCCTTCACTGAATCACAGAAACATGTAGTGGATATTCTGTGTGTGAACTTTGTGTCGTTCTTGAACTCCAAAAATAGGTTAAAAATACTGGTTGTCTGGTTTTCATGGAAATTATACTCTCCTCTGAACATATTTAGGCAAAATGCAACAGACTGCAGAGAAATCGGTGTTTAAATAGAATTTACACTCTACGTGGTTCACTGTCTACGTTCAGCATACCCACAGTGTATTCAAATTGAGAGTAGCACCTATAGGAAAATCGACTTGTCTCTTTGCAGGTTGTTGGCCAGACCAGCAAAACTCCTCAGAGCCTTCACAACCGTTAATGAAAACTGAATCTGGTTTGTGTGTGTTCCAATGATAAAATTTTAGGTACATAATTTTAGCGTGACAAGATTTATACTGTGTTCATAAGGCAAGGGTTTTAAAAAAAATGTGTAAATATGGGTTTCATTCATGTGCTTTTCACATCTTTTCACCTCAGAATACCTTGGAAGACACTATTTCAAATTCAAAGAGAGAATTTACTGCTTTATTTTAAGAAGCAATTCTACATGTGCGTGTTCAGCCACATGGTAACAGAGAGACAGATTTCAGGGTCTGTATCCTGTGAGGCCCCATGGGAGCTAAACATTAGCTTTCTAATTAGATGCAGAAGACCAGTGTAGAAGACCGTACGATGTAGACAGGCCATGGGGGTTTGCTGGGGAGCTTCTTTTACTGCTAACGTTGCAAAAGACAGAACTCTGTGACAGAGCATGCCTCAGCCAAGAGCCAGGTTGTAGAATTTTCAAAGCATCAAATATTTATTTTCTAAGAATTCTGAGACTGCCTTTTTTACAGGAGCTTTTTGAGACAATGCGTGTACTTACAACAAAGGCCATCTACAGTCTTGTTTTTACATTATTCCATAAAGCTTCAGTAGAACATGAAATAGGGAATCACAGAATCCCGGCGTGGTTGAGGTTGGTGGATACCAACTCAAGCATGTGGTACCGATAGGAACCCATGCCACCCTTATGGGAAAAAATGTTTTCTTATGTTTAATTGGAATTTTGCATTTTTCTGTTTGTCTTGTAATTACAGACAAAACTATAAAAGGAATGAACCTGACAGATCCAACTGCACTTCTGGTGGACAGTGCTGAGTGAGTAGAGGAAGAACTTACATTGTCAAGAGTGGAATGAGTTCTACCAGGTGTAGCCGTGTCTTTCCTTATGTAACCACTGATGACACAGTGGCATTGGTTTTAGATATCTTAAAATAAAAAGGACTTTCCTGGTTTTGCCTTGTTAGACCAGCTGACACGGTTTAAGAAGCCTGGTAGGACTCACAAGCCCTCTTCAAAAGCTTCAGGTTCTGCTACCAGTGCTGAGCCGTTTTAATTACACCGTGCTCTGCAATTGCTGAAAAGATTGCTGGTTTTTAAACAATTGGAGTTAAATTCTCATATGTTTTTGTTTAGCAAGGACAATGGTATTGTAGGTCTGTTAGTGCTCAAGGCTTTTGTCCAATTCTAGATCTTTCAAGGCTTTTACCAACCAAGCCTTTTAGCTGATGCTTTGTCTTACCATTACTTTGGTTCTGGAAATGGTTCTCCAAAACTAAAATTTACTTTCCATCTGCCTAGATTTAACTCAATTGCACCGCCATGAAGTTCGTATGGAATAACACTAACCAGTTACTTTCATCCTTCTCCTGGTTATCTCTTTGCTTGAGACTCAATTTTGTGTGAAATTTCAGTTGATTCCTTTCTGGCTTATGTAGATGTTTTTGCGCTAATCCCCACCCAAATGTACCTTTTCTCCTATTTTGTTTTTCAAAACCATCTGCAAATTTGGGCAGAAATGCAAATAAGTACAGATTCAAGCAGTGTTTTGATAGGGAGTATTTCTGACCAAGTAGTTGAAGTTTAGCAATGTTGTAAGAGGGGAAAGGGAAGTGTTGCAGAACTTTGTACCCTGTTACAGTCTTTATATTTTTAAAAATTGATCCCCTGATTCAAAATAAAATGCTAGTCTAAATTTCTAACAGTTGTGAAAGAAGGCTATCGTTTGAGGTATAGATTGGATTGAGGTGAGATGCTGCTCGGCTTCAAGACCCGTTGCAAATGCGTTCAGACCCTGAGAACTTTTCTGAACATTGGTCTTGTACCTCACTGTGACCAAACCCTGATCCTCCTTCAGACTCACATTCCATGAACTAGCAAAAGGCTCTCTGTAGGTCTCTTTTACTGAGCTTCTTTAACAAGCCATCATCCTTCTGCAGTCTGAAATTGAACCCCAGCTTAATATTTATAGCCAAGTTATAAATCATAGAATAGTTGGGGTTGGAAGGGACCTTAAGAGGTCATCTAGTCCAACCCTCCTGCAATGAGCAGAGACATCTTCAGTCACTAAGGAGCTTCTGCCATTCCAATTACAAATACAATACATCCAAAAGAGCTGCCTCCCAAAACATCAAAATAAGTCCTGAGCACAAAAAACCTGGAGTGACAAAGGAGTCCTTGTTGTCCCATGTGCTAGAGCCAACCTACGGTACAAGCTTTTATGGGTAACACACTTTCTGAAGTGGGGCCTTGCATACTTCTCCACTTACTTGGTGTCCAACCAGTTTCTTCCAGTAAGTGAATAAACACACTTCAGGGAGGGGGGGAAAACCTGAACCACAACAAACAAAGAACCCAAATGCTCTCTTTTGCATGCACAGTACTGCCCGCCCGGCCGTTCCGTGCCGGCATAGCCCGGGCACTATGTCCTTTCCATCCCTTGACCTCCTGGGCATCAGCAGCAGGCGGTGAGGCAGCTGGACCACTCCTCCCTTGCTGGTGCCACTGGATGTGACACACGCTGCCGCTTCCCACTGGCGCCTTCAAAAGCTGAGGGGAGACCTTATCGCTCTCTGCAACTAGCTGAAAGGAGGTCACAGAGAGGTGGGGGTCGGTCTCTTCTCCCAAGTCACAGGCAATAGGACAAGAGGAAATCGCCTTAAGTTGTGCCAGGGGAGGTTTAGTTTAGATATCAGGAAAAATATTTACACTGAAGAGGTTATCAAGCAGTGGAACAGGCTGCCCAGGGAAGTGGTGGAATTGTCATCCCTGGAGGTATTTAAAA